>JAHDVE020006182.1:0-499488 GCA_022606495.2 Halesus radiatus
ATATATCACTCTGGTTAGCCACAGATTACATATTCAAAAGAAGAAGCGTTTGTTTGGGTTGAATATTTTCACTTGTTTCACCTACTTAAGAACTTTATTATTTACATATACAGTATAACCCCGTATTTGCGTGCCCGGAATTCCCCTTTTCCCGGCAATTGCGTGTAATTTTTTTCAGTCCCGAGGTATTTCAATACATTTAATATGCGCATTTACGTTTTTCTTTCCCGCGATTTACTTCGAAATATTCAAAATATGCGGGTTACGCGCGCTTCACAATGATTGAGTCGTGACATTCGAACGGCGTAAGGTGATTGGAGGGAAAACTTCGTGTCTTTAGAACGGCGTACGGTGATTTGTAGGCGAACTCCGTGTCTTTAGAACGGTTCATTCTTTCAAACACATAATGTCTAACCAAAGGTCAGTGCAATAAAAAAGGGAACATCATCGAAAAAGTGAATAAACACGTTGGCTCACGCGTTTTGCTGGCCCGAAATTTAGGAATACCCATTACTACTTTGGCCACAATCATCAAAAACCGCGAATCTATTGAAAAAAAGCGGTATTCAATGTGGATCCGGGCGAAAAAACGAGATTTTAAAATAATGGTTCGTCAGTCAATCATTCGTGAAAAGGCACTGCGCATCGCGAATCGACTAAATATTGAAGGATTTATTGCATCAAATGGATGAATAGATTGTTTTAAGAAGAGGCACAATGTGGTCTACAGATCAATTTGCGGAGAATCGCAAAGTATTGATTTGGACATTGCTGAAGATCGGAAGCAGACATATGTGCCTACATTAATTGCAGACTACGCTCCCAGAGATATTTTCAATGCCGATGAGACTGGGCTGTTATTCAACGTTCTACCTTGTAAGACTTTCAGCTTCAAGGGTGAAGCCTGTAATGGAGGAAAATTAAGCAAGGTTCGTCTCACTGTTCTCTTGATTACATATTCAGATGGCAGTGAGAAGCTTCCCCCGTTAGTGATTGGGAAGTCTGCACAACCCGCTGCTTCAAAAACGTCAGGACATTGCCGACAAAATATGGAGCCAATAAAAAAGCCTAGAGGACATCAATCTTATTTGAAAAGCAGCTTACTGCATTAGACACTCTGATGGGAGTAAAACATCGAAAATTTTTGCTATTCCTCGATAGGTGCCCCACAAACTTGACTTTGAGGAACATTCAGACATGGCAAGTGAACTGTAATCCCTGGATTAGAAGAAACTTAGTACATACGTTATTGTGTCAGTTAGAACAAGGTGAGGACCCCAAAAAATTTAAGATGTCCATTTTAGATGCAATGCATTATACCGTTAAGCCATGGGGTGAAATAACCGACTCTACCATCAAGAATTGTTTCCGGAAAGCTGGGATATACAAGGAGCAGGATGAAGACGTACCCAGTACCCAAGAAAATATTCAGTGTGATGTTATAGAAGGCTGGGAAAGGATTTCAGACCAACCCCTGGAGGAGTATGTAAACCTTGACTCCAATGTTATGACATCAGACTTTGTGGAAGTTGATGACATTGTTGGCAGTCATTTAACACCAACAGACTTTTCTGCTGAAGAACTGTCTGATTAAGAAGAGGTTGATATTCCAATAAAAGAAGAAGCAATGAGGTTCATCGGGGGTTTAAAAATCTACTTTACAAGCATTGGTGATATTCAAGATGACTTTTAAATGTTTATATAGTCTTGAAACAGAATTACATAACAAAAAACAAAAACGCAACAAACTAACAACATACATGAATTATTTAATAAAAAAAAAAAAATTCAATAAAATTTAAATTGAATGTTGTTTTTTAAAAAAACGTTATTTTTTCAGAAACATAAAATTTAAATGTTTTTTTTTCAGTACCCCCCTTTTACATTTTCCCTCCAATTACGTTTTTTTTCAGTCCCTTAAAAACCGTAAAATAGGGGTTAGCATTAGCTATTAAGTGCGTTTGCGCAGTGAACACATGAATATAAGATAAACTTGCATTATCATTTTACCAAACTTTAAACAGCGCGCTATTCAAATTCCGTGTTAAAAAATCCACCCATTCGTATCAATACTGCCAAAGAGCGAGTCAAAAATAAATCCCATAAGAGCGTTATGTATTCAGCACCTACAGGACTTTCTGTTCTATGAAATACTTGATACAAAATATGCTCATGGCGCTTCAGTGGCAAACAGTGGAAGCGTGCAAATCATAGGAATCTGTTAGCTGCCTGGGTGCGCAGCGAATGTGGGGTGTGTTAACTCCGAACTTGTACGGAATAGTATTTTGCAAGAATCGATAGATTTTTTCTGGGATTATCGTGTTTTAAGTTGTTATTAAAATAAGTTGATTACTGATGATATTGCTTTCTGTACAGCAATAAAAAACAATGATTTACGATATTATGTTCATTAGATAGCCAAATTGCTGGCGCAGTGTTGTGATGAAACTCTTTTAGATCAAGGGAAACAAAAATATGAGAAAGACCGACTTAAGATTTATAGATGAGAGAATTTTTTTCTCCCTTTTTAATTTTCCGATTGAACTCCCAATGAGATTTGGCCACAGATCGCCACAGCGTTGCTGGTACAATATTTAAAAGCCATGGGTTTTGACTCTTGTAAATTAGAATTGCCAAAAATGCGTCGCGCTAATTAAATCCTTTTGTAAAAAAAGGGTTGGAGCGTACGTATACCATCGTCGCAACCGTGGGGTAGGATGTTTCTATAATTTTCAGACTTCAGGAATCGAATGAATAAAGAGGCGGGTACTTCCGTTTTTTTTTTTTTTAATTTTTAATTATCATTTATTAAAAAAAGTAATAATTGGTACAGATCAATAATTCATGGGTATTGTAATAATTATTTTTTTTAATGTAGATAATAATAATTTACTTTTGTATTTGAATTTTTTATTTAAACATGCACGACCATTAATGCTTGTGTGTACAGGGATGTTATTTTTTTAGTAATTTAGATACATGTCATGTATTATTTTAGTTAAAGTTTTCATTATTCATTTTTAGTTGTGTTTTGAATTTCATAAAGTTATTTTTAATAAATCTTATCTTTTCCGTTAATTTATTAAAGAATGTTATTTTTGTAGTTTTGCCGTCCCAAAGTTTATTTACATATTGGATTCGGAACATGTATTTTTGCTTGAGATTTTTTGTGTTTCCGAATGGCTGAGTTTCATTTAAAATATCTCATTTATATATATTTGTAAAGTGGTATAGGAACAAAGTACTTTATTATCTTACTTTAAATTCTATATCTACATATATAAAAATCAATGTAGGTTTGTTTGTTTGTTTGTCCTCGATGTTCTCGAAAACCACTCGACCGGTTTCCCTGAAAATACCACAGTTTGTTCTTATTAGTGCCGGGAAGGTTTAAGTAGTTTGAATGAAATCCAATACTAAAACTGTTGCTATAACGTTTTAAAATTAGTATGAAAAACATTGAACCCGTTATGTTTTATTTAGGTTAGTTATCCCATAGATATAACACTCTGGTTAGCCACAGATTGCATATTCAAAAGAAGAAGGTTTTTTTGGGTTGAGTATTTTCAAAATGTAAAACTCAAGAAGGTACCTACATAAGAACTCTATTATTTAGATATGTTTTGAAAAAATAAACGTTTGGAATGAGATACATTTTCGAAATAGTCTCTTTGTTTAGAGATAGTTACTTTCGCTGCCAAATCAATTATGGCACCCTAAAGACAAGCAAGAATTCACAACATCATAATTTCATATAAACCCGAGCAAGGCCGGGTACACATCAGCTAGTGAGGATATAAAAATGATTTAATTTTTGTTTGTGTTTTGAATTGATGTAAATATGCAGTTCAATGAACTTATGGATATTTTTTGTGTTATTAGTTCATTCACGTCCGCGGCTTCTGCCCGTGTTAATTAGGGTAGCGGCAAGAACATAATAATTTGTTTGTTTATCAAATGGTCGCCAAATAATTTTTTCGTGACAATTGAAAGATTCATGTAATTCAATTAACTGTTTTGTTAAAAAAAATAGAAATATTCATTGCACTTATTTACTTTCAGTGGTGTCGTCCACCTGGTTCGTTCCGGTTCATATTAACCGGTTGTAAATATCGTTTAACCGCCCCGTCTTTGGGTTATTTTTCAAAAGTTAGGTAAAAAAACATCGGTTTTTTTTCCACGTGCTTGGAGTATCACTGATTAGCGGCGTGACTTGTATGGGAGAATACGAAAACAACCGAACACATCCGTTAGCTTCGGCTTACCTCGGCATACTAACAGCGATAACGCAGGAACGAACTTGATGTATACGACGTATCACGAACGTTTTGTGGGTTTCGGTTATCGTTATTTTTTAACCTGAACGTACGGGATACGGTTTGTTGCGTTCGGGCGATGATATAGCGGCCGTATCACGTACGTTCGTATGGTTAGGGCGGTTAAAAACGTTGAAAATGTATGGCATTCTACATATTATGAATTGAAACCATAGCGTGATAACACATTCATATTATTTACATTTCTGAAACTTAAATGTTATTCAAGTCAGTTGAAGAAATAGTCATTTTTTCCCTCGACTGGGAATTATTTAACTATCAATTGCTGAACGAGTTTTTGTAAACTGTTTCGTTAATCGTAATCATGTACAGGTGTTACTATATCGTAGATAGGGAATTCGGGGTAGGTACCTTCATTCATCTTAAAATTTTCATTTAAATTAGTTTTATTTAAAAAAAGTGCACAACAAGAATTACAACGGCAATGATATTCAAATAGGGAATTCGGGGTTGTTTCCTGCATCCATCTTAAAATTTTCTTTTAAATGAGTTTTATTTTTAAAAATGTATAAAAAGGATTACAACGGCAATGATTTTTAAATAGGGAATTCGGGGTAGGTACCTGCATCCATCTTAAAATTTTCTTTTAAATGAGTTTTATTTTAAAAAAATTACAACGGCAATGATTTTTAAATATGAAGCGTTGGCGGGAAAACCAGGTTATGGAGGGAAAGCAGGTTTAGAAAATGATGGGTTATAGAAACGTTAGAAATGGATTAGGAGTTGAGGAAATAATATAATACCTTGTTATTTTAAGTTGATAAACCGAGGAGGAAGAAACTCGTGTTAGAATACGTTGAATTATAATTTTGATCAATTGAACCATGCACTGCAAACACGTGACAACTTGATGTGTGTCCGAGGGGTCTTTGTACCTATTGCACTAATTTGTATTTCTATTCGTCCAATATAGTATATCGCTTCTGGCTGTGGAAACATTAAGTGATGCGCTTTTTTTTCATTTGGTGAAATTCAATTCGCAATAAATTAGTTTTAACAAGTTGGCAGACAATGCCAAATGTTCAATTTATTTCAATGCCAATTGAGCGATCCTGATGCAAATCACTAGCTAGAAAAAGCGGGGAGATGCTGTTTTCATGCATGGCGCATGGCAGATACTAAATGAACCACTCTGATCTGTGATTGATAGACAGAACTCGAGACTTGCACGCGGTGTGATGTCAGCTGGCACGTAAATCAAAATTTTATCTATAAATTTCTAATTGCAGACACTTGTGCAAGCAACAACTTTAAATTGTGGAACAACTTCATCAATTAATTCCATTAATATAACATTCATTGTGAAACTTACTAATGTTAAAAATATAACGTAAACAATATCAAAATGTTATAGAATGATTGCTGTTGTATGCAGATATATATATATAAACAACAGCAGTCGATAGAGTTAATTAATATTAAACTGATAATATTTAGTACTCAAATTCAATTGAAGCAAACCGGAACGTGGTTCCGATTAGTGAAATATTGACCAATATCGCAACTGTACGTGTTTAAAAGAATCACCATTTTTTAAAAAGCTAATGTCACTAAATAAGTGTATTTCTGCCATTGGAAGCCGTTATCAAACTCTGGGTCATGTGACTCGGTGGATTGAACATTAATATATTTAAAAAAAAAACCTTATGCAGAGTTTTAAATTTACTTTTTAAACACAAATATCATCTATATTTTTATCATCTAACTAATAACGTTAAATAATGGTTTGTAGTACATCACTTATTTTTTCCAATATTAATAAGAATCAAATAAGTTCAATGGCTTTGAAAGAATAATAACATTTTTTTAAATCTTCTACATCTAATGTTTTGTATTGAATTAAAAAAGCGGTTGGTGATATTGCTGTCTCCGTTCTCTGATATAAGCCTTTAACTGATCTTTATAATCTAATTAGGCACTCGGGTCCGATTTAGATTTACTCTCTCAAATGAAAATCGACTGCATCCTGCGTAATGAAATAATAAAATGCATCTCGTCGCATCAAAAGTGCAACGCGCCAGACTCAATAGATGATGATGACGCCGCATTATCTCATTGAGTTTAATAGGTGATAATGGGAGGAATACCTCCAGCCTCCCAGTACCCAAGGGCTGTAGATATAGCCGTGACACGAGATGCACCGCGCTGCAATGCACTGTGATGCACATGTGCGCGTTGCACCCGTCCGCTCTCAGCACCCAAGGGCTCAGTGTCCTCATAAAGTTCGCTGTGCGGGTTAAAAAAATGAGAAGAAACCAAGATTATGGTAGACACCATAAACATACGAGTAGGTAATCATATTTCGAACGCAATAATATGTATGTGCACAGTTATTAAAATTAAATAATTCAGTTGTAGTCCGCCTCTGACCAGGAAAACCTCTGACATTTACAAATGAAACCTACGTTAAATTTGGATTTAAAAACATTATTTTCCTTGTTTTAGTAACATAAAAATCGACAAAGAAATATTATAAAACACTATTACAAACAAACAGTGGTGTAAAGTCATTAAAAGTACGACAAAAGAAAACCAGTCCGAAAACTTAAACTAACCAAATTAACAAATTTTTTAGGATCATGCCCGAGTGTACTCGGACGATAATAAGGAACCCCCGTACATTTTTAGGATCATACCCGAGTGTACTCGGGCAATAATAAGGAACTCCTGTACATTTTTAAGATCATGCCCGAGTGTACTCGGGCGATAATAAGGAACCCCTGTACATTTTTAGGATCATGCCCGAGTGTACTCGGGCGCTAATAAGGAAACCCTGTACATTTTTTGGATCATGCCCGAGTGTACTCGGGCGATAATAAGGAACCCCTGTACATTTTTTTTATCAATAGTATGACGTTCAAACTTAAATACCAGTATATTTCGTTTTTTTTTTCTAAAGTTAGTTTTAATGGTTAAAATAATTTTCAAAGTTTCAATTTTTCAAAGGCCGCCAAAACGCTTCATATCTATGGTCGGTCGGTTTTGATCAATTTTCAGGTTAGAACGTCAAATGTCAAAACAAGGATAAGCTTTACCGTACATAATTGTATATTCTATTCATAGTAAACCATAAGTAAACATAAGTAATAAAATTATATACCTTTTTAGAAACATTAACTCAAAGAATAATAATAGTATTGACCATTAACATTATCAAAATAACAATATTGATAATTGGTTTGATCATGAATACTCTAATTTCTTTCATGAATAATTTTGAAAATAATGAATAATAATAATGTTGTTTTTATTGAACAACAATTATAGAGTTTAAAGTCACCCAAATTAAGTTAAAATTTTGCCAAAACTATAAGAATTTTAAATAAAAAACAACATCAAACAATATAAATTTTCATACTAATCCGAAAATAGAATGCTCGCGGGACGTCAGATGTTCCAAATGCAATGGTACCAACATAAAACTGTGTTTCGACGAGCTGATTTTTTTTCAGTTTTAAACAACGGTTTATAAATTCTACGTATAATTATAATGAAAGTTATATATTCAGAATCGGCATTTGCTGATCTATATGAATACATATTTTTAAAGTCATTATTTTTCACCGAAGTTCCTTATTAAATAAATTCCGAAAAAACTCGGGCAAATATTATCTGCAGAAAAGACCACTCCCGAATATACTCGGGCGAAAATAAATGCGACAGAAGAGAGAAAAAAATGTGTTTTTTCCATTTATTTTTTATTTTTTAATGATTTATGAAAGGGTTAAGAAATATAATAATACTAAAAAAGATTCATTGGGTTAGGTTAGATTAGGTTTTTGGGCTAGCTTTTTTTCATACTTTTAACGACTATGTAAAGCGTGTCGATTCATACGCACGTTGAATTATCCGGTCACCATAATTTTTTTTCCATCGCCATATTGGAAAAGTTGCAAGTGACCCATTACACAACAAGTTATGAACACACACATCTTTTCACAAATACTAATTAGAAATGGGAGTAAGTCGATACTCACTGATTAGGTACTAAACGAGTGGTTAACAGTAAAAACTCGCCAAAGGTAAGATCTGGCGTCATGTTTTCTAGATATGCCATAATGTTCAATAAGGAACAACTGGTGCTCTGACTAGGATTTTTCAAGTTTTCTCCTAAAAGTACACTTTTCGAAGTTCACTGATCTTATCACCATTTACTGTCTGCAGAATGAAATATATATTCATATAGATCAGCAAATGCCGATTCTGAATATATATGTTTTATTATGTATAATTTTATACAGGATTTATAAATCGTTTTTTAAGAGTGAATAAATAAAAATCTCATCAAAACCCCTTGTTCTGCATTCTCGAGATCCATCTGACATCACGGGTCTCGTCCGCGCCTATTTTGGTTTTGGATTTGTCGGTTTTATTTTGTAGTATAATTGTGTATTTTTTTTTAGTTTGGCGAATTTTAAACTTAATTTGGGTGATTTTAAGCTTTATAACTGTTGTTCAATGTAAAAAAAACGACCATTATTCACGTAAATATGAAAATCGACAACCAACATTTATGAATATTGTTATTATAAATAAATTAATTAAAAATATACTTTGTATTTACCAATTTATTAATAAACTTTTTAATTACCAATTTATTAATATACTTTTTATTTAACAATTTTTTAATATACTTTTTATTTACCAATTTATTAATATACTTTTTATTTACCAATTTATTAATAAACTTTTTATTTACCAATTTATTAATATACTTTTTATTTACTAATTTATTAATATACTTTTTATTTACCAATTTATTAATATACTTTTTATTTACCGTTTTATTAATATACTTTTTATTTACCAATTCATTAATATACTTTTTATTTACCAATTTATTAATATACTTTTTATTTACCAATTCATTAATATACTTTTTATTTACCAATTTATTAATATACTCATATATCTACATGTTTCGAAAGCGATGCTTTCTTCATCAGGAGTGTACAAAATACTAAAAATAATAATGTCAAGTATAGACAAATAATAAAAATTAGAACGCAATGTAAGAATAGAGAAATTATAATATATTTTGGTGAATAAAAAGTATATTTTTTAATTCATTTATTAATAATGACGCCACAAAGTGAATACCAATCTTTTGAGGAAATTATATTGTTATTTTTCTTCGAGGTAAAGTTTCTAAAACGGTACATAATTTTATTACCTATCTTTACTTATGGTTTATATCAAATATAATGTATAAGTATGTACGGTAAAGTTAATTCTTGTTTTGATATAACCACAAAAATGAGATTCTGGATATTATGAAGATGAAAAAAATGAATGAAAGTGAGGCTTTATTTGAGTTTTTACACTGTGGTACACTGCAAAAAAAAGTGAGAAGATGCTGACATTTTACAATGTCTCCTTCAATTAAAACCAGTTAAACTTTTGAAATTTTTAAAATGTCTCGAATTTTTGCATACAAAATCGAGTAGTGAATCCATAGTGAATCTATCTATAGTGACGTCACATCCAACAAGCCATAGATTTCGTGCATTTTTAAACCGAACTTTAATTTCTTTTTTTAAATACTGGGATTTAAGTTAAAACGTCAATGCGGATTTTTTAATGTGCTGCAGTTCCTTATTATCAAATTCACATTAGGTATACGGTGAAACTTTCGATTCTCCTGATTGTATGTGTATATACTGTATAATCGTAGCTGCATTCATAACATAGCTTATCTGCCGTTTCGTACATTCTGAGATGATCGAGAAAAACTGCTTTAAAAAATAATTGCAGACTAGATTTGAAAAAAATATTTTTTATAATTATTAGGCAAGCTTTCCAGCTTAACAAATCTATTCTTTTTAGCAAATCTAGTCTTTGCTATTATTTTTTAAAGCAGTTTTTTTTTAATGTACGAAACGGCACATAAGCTATGTTATATGCAGCGACGATATCACAGCGTGCTTTATTGCATTATTTGCGAAGTTTACGACCGCCGTCCATAATATTTCCAAGTAAAATATTATAGTTCCACTAACCTTAGTTAGCAGCTGTTGCTTCGCGAACACATTACTTTCGTTATTTACGAAGAAATGAACTTTTATGGCAGTCAAGATACGAGAAAGAAAATCGAAAGGCTTTTTGTTGTTGTTTTTAATAATTAGATGAGGCAATTGATTCTAGGTTTGGATCCACAACATTTTAGATAAAGAACAACTAATTAAAATTTATTACTCCTTAGGCCAATCTCATCTACAATATGGTCTTATCGAATGGGGAAGTTCACGCGATTCCACTGTAAAACCAGTTATCATAGCTCAAAAGGCAATTTTGAAAATTATTGTCAGAGTCCCCATCGGAACTCCTACAGATTATGTTTTTAATGTCCTGAATTTAATGTCTCTGAAACAATTATATTCAAAAGATATTTTAATTTACGCATTCAAAAATCAGGATAACTTTGCACATACAGACTCGGGTCGATGCACGAGATCCTCATTACAACTTACATTCCACCAACCTATGTCTAAAACAACTTTTGGACAAGGAAATTTGCAATATTTCTCTATAAAAGCATTTAACATCCTCCCTTTAGCAATATTACAAAATTAACAAAATTAAAAAAAAAGCATTAAGATTTTGATTACACGGGTCGTCACGGGTCGCTTCTACGACTCGTTCTTATGAACATATGAACACACAGCTCGGCTGTGGAACGATCTGCCGGCCTCTGTGTTTCCTCCATATCCTACAACATGGGTCTCTTCAATACCCAAGTTCACTCCTTCTTATCCTCTAAAAGACCCTCCGCACAGCATCCCCAAAGATGATATAGGCCAAGAGAGAGAAATTATTTCCCTCAGGGTCTCCTGTGTGGAGTTACCGTAAAAAATATCATTTTCATCTAGTAATATTTTTACATAATTACGAAAACTTACTTAAAAAGTTTAACAAACTTACAAAAAACTTGATCTAATTTATAATCCATTTATAAAACCATGAACAATGCTATCTTAGAACGGCGTACCCATGTAAGGTCACATTTTTTGCGACTTTTGTACAACATTATGAAATAAACAAACACTTAAAAGTATTTCTGTGAGGTGTTAAATAAATAACTTAAAAAAAACTAGACTTATTTCCAAGAGCGTGCCATTTCATTAAAAATGTATATCATCTTTCTTATATAAACAGCTAAAATCTCGGAAATAATATTTGGCAGGATTTCTCTCATTTCCACGTTGAAAAAAAAACGATTTGATGCTCCATTTCGAATTTTTACAGATCCCCCTCCCGAAACACCTCACTGAATTATTCTAATTAGATGAAAATTCTAGCAATGCTAAGCTAATTTTTCCATAGCATGCTTTGCAATGATGTTTTGTTTCTGCTACCGACTGTTATGTTATGATTATTTTATTCCTACATTTCCGAGTTACGAGTAACAATATTTGAAAACTCCCACTTCCATCATTAAAAGCAGAAAATGTTGCTTGTCCAATGATGGAGGACTTAGCTAGCAGAGGAATTGAACTCCCGACGTCTGGGCGAGAACCCGACGCATTTGTCATCTTAGTTACTAACTGGTCAAATTTATGGTTTTGCTATTGTTTGTTTATGTCACCGGTAAATTTGTCCCCGTTATTAATGGCTTTGTTCTTTGGTTCTTATCATTGATTGTTTTGTTTCTATTATTGAATTCTTTATATCTATTATTGAATTCTTTGTTTCTATTATTGAATTCTTTGTTTCTATTATTGAATTCTTTGTTTCTATTATTGAATTCTTTGTGTCTATTATTGAATTCATTGTTTCTATTATTGAATTCTTTGTTTCTATTATTGAATTCTTTGTGTCTATTATTGAATTCATTGTTTCTATTATTGAATTCTTTGTTTCTATTATTGAATTCTTTGTTTATATAATTGAATTCTTTGTTTATATAATTGAATTCTTTGTTTCACTAACTTATTGTTTTGTTACACTAACTGATTATTGTATTGTTATGTTCCAGTTGTTGACTGCTTTGTTCTAATTATTGATTGTTTTATTATTGTTGCAGGTTACCGGAGCACCTGACAGCCGAGGACCGCAGGGTGCACGTGGAGCACATCATCAGGGTGTTGGAGCTGGGGTCCTGCGCGGAGACCAGGGTGGGAGACGGGGTGAGGAGGGGTCTGTCAGGCGGGGAGAAGAAGAGAGCCAACATCGCCTGCGAGTTGCTCACTGACCCGGCGCTCATGCTGCTAGATGTAAGTAATGATTCGTCACATTCACTAAATCAAAAATACGTACAGATTTCTAACTTACATACAGTCTGACTATTTATAGTAGACAACAAACGAGGGCACAGTGATAGTTTAAAAGGTTTTAATTTTGGTACACCGAGATGGCTCATGGGAAGATGAATCCATGTTTAAAAAAGCACAATGGTCATAATGGCATATTTTTTACTAAAATCAAACGGTGCTCGGATATTAGTTGTATTTTCCGAAGGGAAGATGGTTCTACATCACATTTTATGTGATCATAATTTATTATTTAACGTTTTGCATGAAGATAATTACATCGAAAATGCGATTTTTCGTATATCTGAAATTTATGTGTCGAAGTAACCACGTATTAGATGTTAGATAAATATAAATAAAAAGAAACCAAATGCACAGATTTAAAACATAAATATAAAAAAAAAATGTTAAAAATGATTTGTGATGTTTTGCCTCGTTTCTTCAAAATGAACTGTCAAATTCGAATGTGAACAAAATTTGAATTAGAGGAACAAAATTTCAAAGACGCAGTTATAAGCTTGATATTTCTATGGTAATGAAATAATTTAGTTCCACTTTATGAAATGTCAACATTTTATTGCAAATCAGCCTGTAGCTGTAGGTGCCTACTATAATTCAATGAGCCTTTTTAAATCGCCGAAGGGGTGTTACCAACAATTTCAGCTATTACTAACAAACTGATACTAATTTATAATCTCCTTTAGAAACTGTTAATTCGAGGTGGAATTCCATTAAGACTGTATTACTGTTCTCCACTTGATACATTTTTGACAGAACGGGAAACCGTTGAACCATTGAAACTGGTCTGTAGTGAAAACAAAAAAAAAGTTGTGTAGTGTAAATTTGACATGGTCAGACATTCAGATGTAAAAATGGGGTTAGATTAGATGAGATTTATTTTGATTGATAGAGATAAGAAAATAGGATACTTTTGCCATTTTATTAGTGTATTTCTTATCAAAGAGCTTTGTATTTCATTCATATTCGCACTTATAGGTCTTAAAACGAAGGTATAACGAATTTTTACTAACCCAAAATTACAGGTTTTGCATAAGTGGCAGAATGTTGAAACATTTGTTATGATGGAAATGATTACCCTACGTAACAAACGAGATCACATTTTGGGGGCAACGGATTGGTTGTTATTCGTTATCAGGTCAAATTGGCCAGTTGATGATCTCTTGCAGCATTTGTTGTGGAGTAACTAACCTCACACTTAGCGACCCTTTTCATGTCCAATTGAGCCCAAAGAGACAGACGATGAGCAGATTGGTCCTGGACCCATTACTTAATAAGATGGCTGCATATGTTTATTGTGCAATGAAGTTGAAATTGAACCCTTTATATAATAATGTGGCCTTAATCGGGAAGATTGGGGCTGGTTTTGTCATTTGCCATTGAATAACTGACGTCATCAAATTTCATCTTATTATTTTTGTTATTGCCACGGGACATGGGAGTTTATCCAATAAACTCTCCCGTCTCCGATTTAATAAAGGCAAATGTGATTGGTCGAGTTTTTTTTATTACAAAATCGTTATATAAAGTGGCAGTGCAGATATTTTTTTATGCGCAACAACGATGTGAAACATCAACTTTCATTTTGAATTTTTTTAAATTTTGATGTAAATCAAATTAAGTAATGTTATTATTAAGTTCTGCAAGTATTTTTAGTTTTTATTATTGTGACAGCTGTTTCGTCGTTTAAGGCCATTTTCAAACTGTGGTTAATCCACATTATTTTTAAACTGTAACTTAATAACAAGAACTTAAGGGGGAGAGGGACGTCGGAGAGTTATTATTTATTAATTCAAAATAATGATAGTATTATTACGCAATACGATAAACATAATGTTTTTAAATAGAAAAAATATTTGTTAAATATTTTATAAATTTACATAGGCTTAGCATTTATCAAAATCTAATCAGAAATATTACTTTTTCTGACCGTCCCTTTGTATGTTTTACAAAATATTTAAAATACGAATATGATTTTTAAAGTGGAGAAAAGTACGTTTAATAATTTGTGGTTGCGTTTTTGTAAATAAACGTAAAAAATACAATGTTTTTTTTTTGTAATGCGGATTACAAATTTTTGGTTTGTAAAATGAAACATAATATTCATTCTATGCAACAAGTACCTACGTAATTTTAACTCGTGCAGAACAACGGCAAGCTTTTAAATTCAAATAAACACATTTATCTTTTAATCATTGAAGAAGATAATATTAACACATCCCAAATGAACCACGAAACCGAAAAAACAACAGAAATTAAAAAGATTTCAGTCGCATCTGGGACTGTTTTTTCGGTTTCGTGGTTCATTTGGGATGTGTTAATATTATCTTGTTCAATGATTAAATATTACAATGAGGTTTACAAACTTCAATAAGTTATAAAAAATAAATTGAATATCTTTTATTTAATCATTAATTCATTAGAAAACCGTAGGAAAGACTTTGATCTCGTTTGCATTTTCAAAATTAATAATTTATTTTATTTACTCACCTTATTTGTTACAACTCATCCAGTCCAACATTCCTTGCCGTAGACTCAGAAACAATGAATTGCTTTTCCTCAATCAATACAACTAATTACGGGTACCATTCTCCGCTGTCCAGAACGTCGAGACTTGTTTTTATTTATCTAGTTATTTTATTGTGAAATACAGTCTATATAATAAATGAAATAAATTGAACATTTATCTTTATATAGAAAAATCAATGTAAGTTTGTTTGTTTGTCCTCTATGTTCTCGAAAATTACTGTACCAGTTTTGCTGAAAATAGCAGTTTGTTTTTATTAGTGCCGGGAAGGTTTAGAGAGTAGTTTGAAAGAAATCCAAATTGTAAAACTGTTGCTATAACGTTTTAAAATTAGTATGAAAAACATTGAACCCGCCATGTTTTATTTAGGTTAGCCCATAGATATAACACTCTGGTTATCCACAGATTGCATATTCAAAAGAAGACGGTTTTTTTGGGTAGAATATTTTCTAAATGGAAAACACGAGTAGGTACCTAATTAAGAACGTTATGATTTAGATATATTTTGAAAAATAAACGTTTGGAATGAAATAAAATATTCAAATGAATGTTTCTTTATTTGGAGATAGTTATTTTCGCTATCAAATCAATTATGGCACCCTAATGACAAGCAAGAATTCACAACTTCATAACTTTATTTAAAAAAAAATCCCGAGCAAGGCCGGGTACACAACACCTAGTTTTATTATAAAAATAATCATTTTGTGTAATATTCTGGTTATTGTATCTAATTCGGAAGAAAATGTATTGAGATTTTCTTCAATAAATAAACTGTCAGAAACTGTCAATATGGCGATTGCACAAGGTTTTCTAAGTGATGTTAGAACCGTGCAAAATAAATGGATATTTAAAGTGCTTCATGGTAGAAATGGCCTTTGCATTTAAAGGTAATTTTTGCAAAAAACTGTCACTTAGAACCTTATCTAACCTAAGTGACGAATTAGTATGGCCGATAAGTTGATTTCACCAATACAAATTGAGCGTGTACTCGTATGAATAAGAAGCCCCTAGCCGAAGACTTAGCAAACGAGTCTATAAAATACTCACGGACGCAATTAACTGGGTCTGTTATTGTTTATCTGTCTTCATATAAAATTGGGCCGTTGTATAAGTAATAGTTTCAGTGGCGCATTCACGCGGTGCATTTACGATCGATCAAACACGAAAACTTTCTGATGGTATAAAAAACAGCCCGGGCAATGCGGAACTGGCCACGAATGCGGGTGAACAAGCAGGCTTTAGGCAGGCCAGAATTTCAGAGATCCAAATACCCATATTCTCATATACATCTAGAATACGAGAAGCCTTGAAAATTACGGCCGGTATAAATAATAATAATCTCTTTAAAATGTAAATGCCCGGCGACTGCGTGCAGACTGCAGAGTCTAGTGCGGAGTTGAGGCATAAAATTTGCCTGGGTTGGTTTTAAAGATTGTGTTATTTATTTACTTGCGTGGACTTTATCTTGAAAAACGCTGTAGAATAAATTTTAATAATCTTATAAAATTATTTTCATTCATTGATTTCCCATGAAAAGAGACTGGGAATAAAAATGAATAGGACGACCTCATTCGCGGGACATTTAAACAATCTTTTTATTTCTACGCGTTTATTTGATGCGCTTTAATTAAACTAATGATGTTTATACTACGGCGATTATTTCGAACTCTTTTTCCCTCCCTCGGTGAGGGTTGTAAAAACGTCTTCGATCTTCGAAACAATTATTTTGAAATACAGTTTCGATCAATGTGAGTAAATTTAAATTCGATCATGTCGGAGAGAATAATCTGTATTTGCTTCAACTTACTACATGAATATGGATATGGATATTATTAAGAGGAACGGCTGTGCGGCCTGTTTCATACAAAACTTAATTTTGGATTTGAGGTCAAAATACTCGCCTAAACCTAATGATCTTTTTTTCATCAAAAAGTTTAGTAAATGTCTAGTACCGATTAGAAGTAATTTATTTATTTTTATTTTACATTATGAAGTATAGGCCATTAAAGAAATTGATTTTTCGCAATTTTAAAGGCACCTTTAACAATTATTTGGAGGCTAACGGCGAATAAAAAAAAATCAGCATTATGGTGGACTTTAAATTAAATTAAAAACGACCAATTTACGTTCGAACAGAAATTTTCCGCACATAATTTAAAATACCGACCCGAAAAAACGTTTTTTTTTCAAATGTTTTTTTATATATTTTTTATTTTTTACGTAATCATATTTACATGGCAAATACGATAAATTTTTTTTCAAAATACATTAAACCCGCAAATAATTTTTTATGTTGTCTCTAAAATTATGAAAATTAATTTTTTTTCATGGCATGTACGAGTGCTTCATAATTTAAAACAAAAATAAATAAAATAATTCTCATCCGTGCTAGGTATTTACAAAACCTTTAATTTAAAAATGTATCATTCAGTTTGGATGGGTATTTTGTCCTCAAATCCAAAATGAAGTTATGTATGAAACAGGCAGTGACAGACTTTCACGAATGGCGTCTTTAACAGATTATCATATCCGTTACCAATTTTTTTTAAAAAGGATTATAATATAGCATAGTTCAATCACATCGTAACGACTTAATTGGAATATAGGGAAACGCAAATGAAACATACATAAATGAATTACAAAAAATTATAAAAATACGAAAACTGTAAGAGTATAATATGTATGTTTCTTAATATATAAAATAAATAATAAAGTCGTACATACAAACACATAATTCATTTAAAGGTCATAAATGCACATACACTTTACACAACAACATGATAATATACATTTAATCACCATACATACACAATATGACAAGCAATCCATTAGCTACGGGGGGAATTTACGTAATTGCCTTCCAGACGAAATTTTGTCTTCAAAAACGATTAATTCGTTTACTGACATCAGTATACTTGAAACTATTTAATTTAAAAATGTTAATATTTTTATCAGGAACCCACGTCAGGGCTGGACTCGGCAGCCGCCTTCTCGCTGGTGTCCAGTTTGAGGAACTACGCAGCCCGGGAAAGGAAGACCATCATCCTCACCGTGCACCAGCCCTCCAGTCAGATATTCCACATGTTTGACTCGTACGTCTTATCTTACCTAACATTCTAAGTATCGTTCTTGTTCTTGCCGGCAAGACAAAAAATTAAAATATCATGGAAACATAGATCTAATTAGATATTAAAAACACATATCAATTTATGACGCCATCTTGTGTCCATTCCATTTTATAACATGTTCGTAATAATTATTCACTTACCTACTAGCAGTTAGGTTATATTCACTATCCGATTTCGCCCCAGTTTAAACACTAATTTTCCGGAATATGTTTTCATGTTGAAAAATATGGCGCCATATGTATATTACATTTTGACAGTTAAACTATTATTAAGATCCACAACTCATGATGAAAATAACTAAGCGAGCTGAAAAAAAAACTTTTTTTTTTTTTACTTTATACATAATGTCATCTTTGGGGATGCTGTGCGGAGGGTCTTTATAAGTAAAGGCAGTGGAGGAAGTTACGGGAAGGAAAAAGGTTTGACGGGTGGGTAGGAATCCGGGGGTCAGTATGGAGTGACAAACATATTAATCCATCCCTCTCTCTGCGATGAGTAGAGGGAGTTCGGCTGCAGAGGTCAAGTGGTCTCCCTCAACGGGTCCAGCCCAACATGCAGCTGGTGGTTAGACGCATCCGCCGCCAAGACCTGGACAAACCTTATCACATGAACCCGGGCACCCCTGCTAAGTCACCTACTGTGGCGAACCACTTGGGGTGACTTATGGCAGAGGGTTATCCAATGAATGGTTCCCGGGGTGGCGGTACCAACATCCGCCTCCCAAAATGATTAAGGATTGTTCTAGAGTTTTTTCAAAGTTTTTGATTTTTCCACAATAAATTAAATATCTGCTTTCACTTTTCATGGATTTTCTTGTAGTCTTCAAATGTTTTTGAATATTTTTATTTTTGGTTCTATTACAGCCTTCTTTTGCTGTGCAACGGTCAGACTGCTTACTTCGGTGACGTGAATAAAGTCGTCGACTTCTTCAGTGGATTGGGACTGCAGATGTTACCACACTACAACCCTGCAGATTTCATATGTACGTCCGCAATAAATAAATTTACCTTGTCTTGTCAAAAATCATTAATAAAAGTTATGAAATAAATTAAATAAAAATATAAAAAATAAAAATAAACAGATAATTCACACATCTAATTAGCAAATTTCATTAGCTACTTACATTATTATGATGATAATTTTATTCACCGGCGATATTATGAAAGAATTAATAATTAACAAGAGATTCGATTTCAACAAATTCGAGAATTTATATCGATAAATGCTAGATATCTGCATATTGTTCATCCAGGAGTGGTGATTATTATGAAGGCTATTTCAGTCAATAAGCGGTAAAAGATATAGTATTCATAGGAGACTTTTTAACCTAATTGATTCTAGTGGAGCAAGTAAAGAGTTCCTCGGAGGTGCGCGATCGACTCGTGGCTGCCACTGCCTCAGATAACCACACCGACCACCTGCTGGACCAGCACCACCATCACCTGCTGCACCACCCCTGCAAGGAGGACTTGTCACCACCCTGTGAGTTGCACAATCCTTTTTATGGACAAATATTGCTCCTGTGAGAGACCAACATTTCATTTAGAATTGAATCATTGCTGGAAATTGGTTAAGTTATGTTTAAAATTACATCGATAATAGTGTGTGCAATTCAGTAATTCTCAAACTTTTTAAAGGCGCGACCCCCTTTTAGTAAACAAAAAAAATCACCTCCCCGTGATCGCCCAGACTTTTTGGCTGTGCACTTCTCATAAATATCGGATTTTGCGCAAGTGCATCCAGATTCGCGTCATGTGGCTGAAGATTGAGATAGTTATAATATTTTTTACTTTTGCATCCCTTCCTTTCTATTCCCGTTTGTAAGGTACACTGAAGACAGTTGCATGTCGAAGAAATATTGTTTTGTAAACCACTTCCCACCAATACAACTGGCGAATGTCTACACTCTACACAAAATTCTTATGGAGGGCATACGAGATATTAACATTAATTGGACAAAGTGCATTATCATACACAGCGACGGCGCTAAGCAAATAACAGGATCTAATAGAGGATTTGTTGCAAGATTAAAGACAATTATTTTGTCAAATGCTACATGGTTACACTGTTTGCTATCAGATCTTAACGAAGTACAGAAAATAATAATAAAAGTGCAAAATACTGCAAAGTCGACCATTTAAACAAATTTGCGAGGACATGGGTTCACTTCACGTAACTCTTCTTTTTCATACTGAAGTAAGATGGCCTTTTAGGAGGAAATTTTTATCAAGGATTATCAAACGTGAGGCTGAACTACTGATGTAATTAATAGCTTGGAGAAAAATTAGAATTTGCAGATGTATTTTATGATCCTCCTCTGGCTGTTAAAACTAGCTAATCTTTTTGACATGTTTGATCGTCTCAATAATTTGAATAAGAACCTACAAGGACGAAACAAAAATTGTTCTATCAACCAAAGCCAAAATACACGCACTTATAAAAAGGTAAAATTTTGGTCTAGAAGCATGAGTGAGAGAATTTTCAACACATTTCTCGCAACAGAAAACATATTACATGAAATTAGTAGTGACCAATGTCTCGACTAAGGGCCTTGTATTGTCCCGATGATCAATTGTATGACCAACTCACTGATTACTTTCCAGAATAGTCAGAAGAAAATGTGGGTATTAAATCCTTTTCTGGACCAAGCAGTTCAACATACTGCATTAAATTCAGCTATGGTTGAAAAACATCTAGAATTTCAGCAGACCGGATGTTAAAATTAGAATTTGGTTCTGCAGATTGGAACTATTCTGGACTAAACGTAAACATGAATATCCAGAAATTACAGCATATTAAATTACATCCTGAAAATATTGATTCCGTTTGCTACGTCATATCTATATGAGCTCACCTTATCTTTCATGGTTGCGATCAAAACTAAATATAGAAACAAACTAGAATTGGAAAATGACCTTATACTCTGTCTTGAACACAGAGCCAAGGTTCGATAAATTAGTTGAAGAAAGACAAGTGCACCAACCGCAATAATTTGTAATAGCAAATTTTATTTATTGATATACCAATATTGATGTTGATGATGTTCCACGACCCCCACTTTGGAAACCACTGGTATAACTAAATGAATTAATCTTTCACTTCTACCAATATCGTCAATCCATATAGATTATGTAAGTAAGTGTCGCCTATAAGCTTTCACATGGTTGTATTTGCAAACATCTGTGCGTTTATGACTTCAATTTTGATGACAGACTTTTTACATTGGAATGATCTACATATCTACCTATACTTTTTAGGTCATTGCGAAGATCTTCCAGAAAGTCTACAGAAAATTTAACTTGTGGTACTTTGGTTTTGAACTCCAGTTCCAGGGTATCTTGCCTGTGTCACCTTTCTTCCACGAGATAGCAGTCAACCAGATAATCTTAATAAGGTAAAAGTTGTTATGTAGTTTTGTTTTTCATGTAAGCACTAATGTTTTTGTTTATTTGTATTTACAGCAGACGCCCCCCTTGTATGGCTGGAGACGGGTTCTCATGCCAGTTCAGCCACCGACTACGACCATGATCCCCTCCCCTCACCATATGCCACCAGTTTCTTCACACAGTTTAAGGTATAGTGGAATAATAACAATATGTTTTTCTCTGTCATCTTAGATTAAAATTGAATCGTTGGAAAGGATGAGTGGAGTGTTTTGCATTTCACAAAATTCCCCATTTCCACAAAATGTATAGGTATCTATATTAATTTGGTGAATCCCTTTTCCAGGTTTTAAGTTCCAGAAACTTCAGAGAATCCCGGCCCAGGATGCTGTCCTGGCTGAACTGGATGCAGACTGGAGGACTGGCCCTGATGGCCGGAGCCCTCTGGTTCCGTCTCCCTCGTGAGGAGGCCTCACTCCACGATTTGCAGGGGTGGATGTTCTTCTCGCAGACCTACTGGATGCTGTTTGCGCTGTTTGGAGCATTGAGCAGCTGTGAGTAATTTCTGTAAGAGGTGTAGGATCCAGTAAAGCAGGATACCTATTAGGTACCCTTCTAGGCTCACTTATCATAAAACATAAAGTGATTTCTCGAGTCGGGTGTGCACTAATATGTATACAGTTGACATTCGTCATATAAGAACGGGTCGTTTCTACAACATGTTCTTGAGTTCAACAGCTCGGGTGTGGAATGATTTGCCGGTCGCTGTGTTTCCTCCCTCCTACAACATTAGTCTATTTAAGACCCAGATTCACACCTTTCTTTCCTCAAAAATACCCTCCACACAGCATCACCAAAGATGACATACGCTCTGAAAGAAATTATTTTCTTAGGGCGTCCTGTGTGGAAATGATGTAAAAAAAAACAAACATTAATTATAAAATTTAATACATTATACGACTATTAAATTTGAAAGATACTACGAAAAATACATTAAACAAATCATCCAGGCAACTCACGATAAAGTTACAAGGGTGAAAGTACAAGGGAAACGCTTGGTGACTAAAAATATACAGAAATTTAAAATAAATTGATATTCTACCCGTGGTTTCCGATTTCATCTTAGATCGGTTTAATTCCTTGTAAAAATCATCGAATTTACCTAATTTTTAAACAATTATGAACAAGGAAAATTTGTTTGGATAATAAATATAATACTTATATATATAAAAAATAAAAAATAATCTAGATTTATTATTTTTCAGTTCCCGCAGAACGTGAAGTAGTCACCAAAGAGCGTCGAGCGGGAGCATATCGCCTCTCGGCATATTACTTGGCCAAGATGGT
This sequence comes from Halesus radiatus, assembly GCA_022606495.2. Classification (NCBI taxonomy): domain Eukaryota; kingdom Metazoa; phylum Arthropoda; class Insecta; order Trichoptera; family Limnephilidae; genus Halesus; species Halesus radiatus. The sequence goes on from JAHDVE020006182.1 coordinate 22,990, forward strand.
TGGAGAGTTACCGCTGACTATAGCGTTGCCAGCCGCTTACCATGCGCTGAGTTACCCTCTACTGGCTGCTGGGACCCCATCTGCAGCTCTGTTCTTGGCCATGCTGGGGGCGCTCCTATTGGCAGCCCTGGTGGCACAATCAGCCGGCTTGTTTCTGGGCGCCATTTGCATGGATCTCAATCTTGCTATAACTGTTAGTGCACTATATACGCTAGCAACACAGTTGTTTGGAGGTAAATAAACAAATTCTATACTCTCCGGTAAACTGACAAGTTTTATGGTTTGAATTAATAATTGGAAATAATAATAATAATAATAATAATAATAATAATATTTATTTGAAACATACATTATTTGACAGAAATATTTCAGAAGGCTTTGACTGTCCAACTAGGAGCAAATCCCGTTTTAGGACCGTCAAATTGATAAGATTAGTTCATATTAATATACATACACATAAAAGAATATAAAACAATCCATAAAGTAAATTCAATAAAAAAAAAGAAAAAAAAAAAGAGTTTTTTTTAATTTTTTTTTTAAGTATGTTGCAATTTTTTTTTCAATTAGTGTAGAATAATAATGAATTACAAATGAGATGTAAAAGTTTAAAATATAAAGTGTACAAGTTTATAGCTCAAGCATATTCAATTCTTTCCACTCACTCATTACTGATAAAAATATTTTCCATATTGTTAAAAAGTTATTTATTTTCAGGGTATCTGGCAACACGGTTTCCATGGTGGTTGCAGTGGGTGCGATATACTTCAATGATACATTATGCATACCAAAATATGCAAATATTAGAGTTTGAAATGGGAGAACCAATTGCGTAAGTATTCCTATCATCATATGAAATTATTCTTAGGTTCAAAATGATTATTTTCTCCAATGACATTACAAACAATAAACACGTTGCAGAGCTCACAAATTGGCAAGCAAAAGATACGGTAATTGCCGTACTTTGATTTAGTATTAAACCAGTATAAAACTGCCACACGTTGCATGAGGTCACCTGATGTCTCTAACCAAATTACACAAATAAGTGCCAAAATGCCCTCTTGTGTGATGAAAAGGTGTTTCCATTATATGGCAAAAAACCAGTAAAAGAAACACGGTAAACACTAGTAACATTTCATTCGTAAATACAAGCAAAATATTATACATAATACAATAATTGTAATCGGGAAACAATCAATGACATTACGAATGCTTGACACACACACAATGGAAATAAATACTATTCCATTGTTTCCTAAAAAATTTAAAAGTTATTAGAGAAAGTGAGATAGTGAATGTAGCAACACATGAGTATAAAAAAAGACAACCTTCTAGCAGTAGGTCCTTTCTTAGTAGGTCCTATTGTAGTGTAAGCGAGTCACATCCGTAATATTCGACGCAACTTTGAATTATGAAAACGATGTACGGACGCACATCCATCGCGTTCAACAGACATATCTTTTAAATGCCCGTCGTTGTCATACAAAAGCGATGTTTGAATTAAGAATTTACTGGAGTGTTTGTTAGTCGTGCCACATTTTGTGTTAATTTTGTTAGACAATAACATGTCTATAAGTATGCAATATCATTGATTTTCCCTCGTAAAATTTGTTCTCTTGCAAATATGTAAATCATCTGTCAAAACCAACACCTTCGCTTTTGTTTATTTCTCTTTAATAAATAGAACACTTTCAAATACAAATCAAAATATGAGAAAGTACTTACCCTAATTTGTTTACCAACTGTTTGTTTTTTTCAGCTGTGCCACTCCATCTCAGTTCCCGGGTTGTGTGAACGGGACTTATGTTCCGCCCCAAGAAATCCTGGATGCAGGAGGATGTGCCACTCCGCTTTGGCTAAACTCCGCGGCTTTGATTTTCTTCTTGTTTGCCTTCCGACTGGCGGGATATATTGTCTTAAGATGTCGCCACTGATTTCTACACCCATCGATGATATTACTGACAACTTTCAATAAAGTTGAACTATGTATTATTTGTTTTTAGCATTTTATATGGCTCGTACGCATTTACAACTCAGCTTTTAATATAATCATAGAACACCGCATCTCATGTAAATTTCTAAATATATTTTCCTAATCGATAGACTTTAGTTTAATGTAAGTGATAGACAATATTTTAAATTATAAAAATAATGTAAGACGTTCTGTAATATGATTCTGAGTATGATTTACTTGATAAAGTGATGATAAAGATATAGTTCAAATGTTAATACATTTTACTTAAATATCCATGGAAGTGGTATGGGATTTTGTTTTTGGAAAACATAAACAAGGTGAATTTGTAATTGAAATCATAAACAATATTCATTACAAGAGTGACAATGCAATAACGGTTTGTGTCGTTTTCAACGGTGGAAAATAGTGTTGTGAAAGTGAAGTAAAAACTCAACAGAAAAATCAACAAATTGTGTTCATAAAATTAGGAAGTCATTGCAACTAAAAGTGAAGTCACCAAAGCTGCTGTGTTCAGAGCAATGATACCAATATTGCTTCAATTTACCGATATTGATATCGATTTACCAATATTATACTCAAGTTTGTTTTTGCATTTAATGTGTTCAATTATGTTATATCACAGAATTACCAGAAAGTTGGATTTTACCAAATGCATTAATAATTCATCTTTCAAAGTGAACATGTTATAATAGAAATATTACAATATCAATCCTAAAATATGTTTACTGAACATAAATAGATATACAATAGTTGTAAAACTTGATCGACCAGAATTCATTACAAGCTTCAACTATTATTTGTTCTGAAACATCTTTGTGAATGAAGTTAAATGTTTTTTCAGTGGTTTGTACTTGTTCACGTATTGAAGTTAAAAGTTGTAATCAGTAATTCCTTTCGACAATGGGTTGCCTGCTCTCCTGTAATAACAGGCAACAAAATATATTATTTTTAAATAAATAGTAAGTAGTCTGCCATAGATATTATTATGTCATTGAAGAGCCATTTTATTACCCATTATTAAAGTGAACGACAGTGTGAACTTATGTATACTATAATTTGTTTGTGTATTTTTCATTGTAAAAAGACAATGAGTATTTACATGTACATATTCGCATTTTGTAAACACCTCCATTTAATTAATATACAGATATTTAAGTACCTTCATTACACCACTGAACACTAATCATTACAAATGAAATGAAAATATATGGGATAAATTATTTATGAATAGTATTTAATGACAGCCGATCACGTTAATCAAGCAGTCATTACTACAATTAGGTAACTCTAAAATCGGCCTTTTCGAGTTACACACAAAATCAAGTATGCCACAACACAAATTACGTGTTTGTGGCATACGAGGCATGTGCGAGGAAATAAAGGTATGGTTTGTGTCAAACTCGAAAACACTGATTCGGAGTTACCTAGTTGTAATTACTCTGCGATATTATTATACGATTAGACACATTTTCGATGAACAAGCACTATGTCAACAGATTAAAAAACAATGTTTTGAATTAATTAAATATTCAAATTTTGCATTTGGAATCAATTGAAAAATCAAAACTTTTGCTTAATAATTTGATATGTCAAGAGCTGAATCAATCAGTGCTTTTCATGAAATGTATTGACTATTAATGCGAGTTAAGAGACTGCTAGCGTTAACTGAAAATTAAAATAAATTCTTTGATTCTAATTATTGGAAATTCTTCATTCTCAAAGTAGCTTTAAAATCATTTTACCAATTTTTGATGCATTACAAAAAAGTTATTTAATTTAAAAATAAGTAGCAGTATACGAGTATATCGACGGTTCCGATGCACAATGTCGGATTTTCAAATTTGTCACTTTGCCTTAGAGCTGTTGTAATTGCTATAATTTATTTTTCCAATGAGATAAATAGGGTTTATAAAAATATCAAAAACAACACTATATTTCATTTAAAAATAATACAAATGTAGACTTGTAACTCTAAACATATAGTAATATAACTTTAAACAGCTCTAATAAGGAGTTACCATTTGCACATCTGACATTGTTCGTTAGGACCGTCGATATGTATTATACTCGTATACTTCTATAATTTTTTTTAGCCTGCTGTCTCTTGAAAAGAAAAATAATTAATAAAACTATCCCCCCAAAGCCCGAGAGATTACAAATTGTATTACACATGGTACTTTTTGACAAAGTAAAAAAGAAAAGAATTAACTCAGGTGTTTATCTCAGGCAGTAATGAGCCGCTCCCCTATTTAGTTTTTTTTAACCTTTTAGCCGTGGGAAGCGCACCCCCGCACTGCACTACATGCCCTGTACGCGGGCATTTCACCTGTGCGCCGCAAAGTTACTTGAGTTTAAAGAGACTCGCGTGTGACAGAAGTCATACATATATTTGACGCATAGAAAAAGTTAAAGGACCCGTGGCTTAGGAGGTTAAAATACAATCGTAACAATTTTTAATTCAACGATTCTTCTAAGGAATTTTTTGTTGCTATCAAAAAAATCTCATTTAGAAAAAAACCTTTAAAAAGAAAAAAAAAAACAATAATTAATTACATTAATAATTGTGGGGCTGTAATGCAAAATTGCTTATTTCCAAAAATCTAACTTTTCAGTAGAGCCAAAAAACGGTAACGACTCTTGAAAAAAATATTTGGAATCGTTGTTGTGTAAAATCATAATTCTAATTATTTTATATTGCAAAAATGACTTTTTCCTTTGTATCCTTGTATCTGTCCTTTAAAACATTAAGCAAATATGGAAGTACAGAGAAGACTTTATAGGTCCTCTTTCTGAGTCAGTTTCCAGCCAGGAAAATAACAAAAAAATATATTCCTTTAGTGTTTTCAAATTTGGCGACTGTTAAATACGTCTATCAATCCTCGGCAAAATAGTGCGTTTTGCGGATTTTTTTTATTTATTTCTTACAATTTATATTGGAAATAGTACACATTGCCATAACATGAAAAATAGTGACTTTTGCGGAAAAAGGTTAATTTTTTTGCTGGAAATAATTCGTTTTGTAAAAAAGGGCATTTTTTAAGGAGATAATTTAAAAGGATTTTGTTATTTTATCATAAAAATATTAATGTCAGTCGATTCCTTAGTCTCAAATTACCCTAACTGCATATATAACTCAATTTCACCCATTTTGGAAATGGGATGTTTTGCATTACAGGCCACATTATGGTTGCATCATTTTGTTAATTAAACCTCTGGTATTTTATTACAAATGTGAAAATTATGAATTTAGATAATACGTTATTGGAATAGGATTACTTTGAAGAATCTGTGAATGAACTGGGAGGAAATAAAAATAGAGCAAGGTACACAGAATGTATGTATGTCCGTGTAAACCTATTGTGTAGGAATGTAAGTGTAGGAGATTGTTATGAAATATTTCAGTGATGCTTTAACGGGGAGAGGGACGTCGGAGAGTTATTATTTATAAATTCAAAATAATGATAATATTATTGTGCAATAATCAAATATTTATTATGTTTTTTTTAAATTTGCATGGGCTTAGCATTTATCAAAATAAAATGAGAAATATTACACATTTCTGACCGTTCTACGCATGTTTTACAAAAACATTTAAAAAGTTGAATATCCTAAAAAAATGCTGTGAAAGTTTTTCTTTAACTTGTCGTTGAGATAAATTTAAAAAAAAGAACAGTGTGTAGTTTAAATTTTTCAGAAACACTATTTTTTAATGCGGATTATAAATCTTTGGTTATGTTTATTTACAAAAACGTAATGTGAAAGGATTAAAAATATTTTTCTCCACTTTAAAAATCATATTCATATTTTAAATATTTTGTAAAACATACAATAGGACGGTCAGAAAAACTAATATTTCTGATTAGATTTTGATAAATGCTAAGCCTATGTAAATTTATAAAATATTTAATAAATATTTTTTTATTAAAAACATTATGTTTATCGTATTGCGTAATAATACTATCAATATTTCGAAATAATAAATAATTCCACTCCGACGTCCCTCTCGCTCTTAACCTTTTACATGTTTATCAATAACAAAAGTAAAATTTATGTTTAATAAATATCATCCTTCTTGAGTAGGTGCTTATATAGTTTTTCTCTGGAAGCATAAGTTCAAGTATGCATAGGGTTGAATATTGAATTATCTTAAATGCCATACTTCCTTCTTTATTTTAACACCAATTGAAAAATGATCCTGCAAAATTATTTTTGTAGTAGGTACTACATCAAATAAAAATGATTATGTTGTCTTTTCCTAACTTTTCCATCTTATTTAAATAATTAGAATTTATGACTAAATTAAGTAGTTTTTAAGACATATTTAACTGTTATTGTAGAAGTTTAATGATAGGCTGTGCTGTTTTGTAATAATTAATTAATTTTGTAAGATATTCACTAGGATATGATAACATACCTACAATAATATACACTATTACACAATTTTGAAGTGCGATACAAATGAATATTTTTATTTTATTTGATAGTCTCATGGCTGGATGTTAATTGTGACATTCCAATAATCTGTAAAAATGACGCAGACATTTTGCATTTTAGTCAATCCAATTATTTCTTCAATAAATGTATAATTATTTTATGGCGTCATTATTAATAAAATTAATAAGAAATTCTACTGTGTATCCTGATGAGGGAAGCTTCGCTTCCGAAACATGCTGATATTTATATATTAAACAGTGGTATACACAAAGAATTTATTATTAATTTTACCAATTATTATTGTTTGATGGAAATCAAATACTAAGGAAAATTGTTGAAAATTTAAAATGTGACTGGAACACCTGTCTACTTATTTTTAGAAAACTAAGAACTTGATGATATTCTCTCAATATTTTAGGGCCATACTAATTGGCCATAGGTAAAGCTAGCCAAAACATTATGGATTGCATTATTTTCGTTTGTATTTTGCGAATACATTTTCACACACTCATTCAGAAATAATTTATATTATGAGTATGATAAGTGTATTAAACCAAACATGGATTTTTTAAAAATAAAATTTTGTTATTTTCCTTGTGCCTAGATAGTTTTTTTTTTTTAATAAATTGTGTATCTAGTATATAAATATTATACATTTTATACAAGCATTTATATAAAATTATAAATTTTGGATGAGTTTTTACCAGTTAGTTGTGAGTGTGAGAATAAATCATAGATATCTATGGAGTAAATGAATAATAATTCTGTTGAATAAAGAAGTCCAATCTTGTTTTATTTGTGTTTTCCTATAAATTAGGCATATCGGACCACTGATAACTGATTGGGGCAATAAACTAGTGGTATCATTAGAGAGGGTCAATGGGGAGGGATTACACCGAGTGAAATACCATCATCCGGGGTTACGCCTAAATAACTCTGTGTATAGAAGTGGACTGCACTTTAAAAGAAGAAAATTAATATAATCGTTTTAATTCTGAACAAAGATATTCCATGAACTTGAAGGGAGATACATGCAGGGTTGCACCAAGTCTAACGAACCCAAATAATAAAAGTATGATTTCACCTTCAGGGACTACGGGGGAGCGGCAGTCCCTCCAGATATAGTTATAACGGCAATACTTCCTGACAATTCAATATAATTATATAAAGAAAAAAATCAACAAGCATAAGAGGCTTTTCAAAGAGAAAGGCTATAAACATAAAGGGTATATAAACAGAGTCCACGTTCCTTGCAAAGTCCGTGTAAAGCATTGTTCCAGCCCGGGAAGTGTTAGGGGAAGGGGTGAGTGCCGATGTTGACTGAATCCTCCGGACCGCGCACGAACCAGACCGATGCTTTCGGTCAGTTCCGACAAATCACGAGCGATGTCTGAATATCATCTGACCGTGTTAGCCGAAATCGTTCAGGGCTGCCGCATTCCATATTACATAAAAATCAGAATGAAATTTGCAAAAAAAATTTTTTTTTTAAATTGTGCATTTATGTATTATTTTTTATTCTTCACTTATTTTGATAACAAATATTTCAATTGTTTTTGTATGCCAATCTCACTGAGAGGAGTTACCGTCTCAAGACGGACGTAGTACATAAATGATTAAATATATGGCCATAAAATATATTTAATAAAGGTTTATAGAAGATTTAGAAAAAAGCTTTGCAGGTTAAATAATATGAATAGGGAGATAGATAAGAACTAAAAGATTAGAAGAATTTTCATTGTCATATAGAGGTTTAGTAAAAAACATTAATTAAATGATTTATAACCATTAACACAAATAAACAATGCAATAAAATTACATGCAACCTTTGAGGTATCTACTGATTGAGATAGGCACTAATTTAAATTGCAGAAAATAATTTTGAGAAAGTAATCGGTAAGATAAATATATTTTTTTGGATACTGTGTCAAAATGGCTCAAACTAAATGTTAACAGACCACGTACATGAAATGGACAGCAAAGTTACGCACAAGGCTCAAAGCCTTACATTAACCACTTAATGCTAGGGTTTTTTTTTATAAAAAGTGTTTAAAAAAAACATCAGGTTTTTTTTTAATGTTTTATTCAAAGTTTATACACTTTTTAATTAAAATATAACAATTTAAGCATATTTAATTTTTCAAAAATGAAGAAAAATTAATAATTCAATTTAGTGTGATAGATTTTAAAGCATGGTGTTAAATATAGACCCACATTACAATCAGGACAATAGTATCTACTTTCCCGACGTATGCTATCACTCTCCATTTGGGATCTTATCTGAAAAAAAAAAAAAATTCAAATTGATACAATATATACATATTTTTTTAATAAAACGATGCATTCATACATACACGAAAATGTGAACACAATATACTAAAAACGAAATAAGCAGCTCAAAAACACGATCTCGACTGCAGGCAAATTCAAACTGCGTAAAATACATCGCTAACCTTGACGAGCGTTACTCGTGTTAGCTAAAAATAGAATGCTGCGAGTCGAAAGAGGCGAGTGTCACTCGGCCTAGCAGAAATTGGAACGCATTTAACCCGTGAGCGTGACTCGTTCAAAAGCATGAAGCGGTTAATGAATAAATCACAAAACGAGTGGATGAAATGAATTACCTAGGAAAGCTGAGCTTCTCATAAAATGCAGACTATAAGTAAGAAAAAAATAAATATATGTTCTTGGCAGAAATCAGAAACAGAGTAAAAAACGAAACACATTATATCTGATAATATGTAATACAATTTGATGACATCAAATTAGTTATTGTTAAACTATTCTTTCTTTGCAATGTAGAGAAGATAGAAAAATGTAAATTAAAAAAAAAAAAATTGTCATGACAAAAATACACAGAAAAGTGGTTTAATTTTTATTTATACTAGCTTTATATTATTTATGCAAACATTGAAAGATCTGGGATTGGGTGTAAAAATGAACAATTTGAAAGTATGTTGCCTTTTGTAGATATATATTATAGACGATGTATGAATGTGAGTGAAGCAAGGAATGTGCCGAGATAAAGTTGAAACGGCGTGATGGTTAGTAGTTTTTTGTTAAATTAACCCATGCTTTCCTGTGGTCAGCTGTCAGTTTTCAGACTTCGGATCCTTCCAGATGTGCCCAGGAAATTGGTGAAGTCGTCACATCTGCGATGGATGGCTTCGTTAAACAAACTGGTGTAGGCTCAAAGCTGTGATTCAGTTGACAATGCTGCAAAGCAGTTCGACAAAAAAAAGGGCCTTACTGAGACTACAACATATCGCAAATGTCGGATAACAGATAATTTAATAATTTGAGCATGACCTGATCAGCAAAAAGCTAGCTGCTTGCCCTTATGGCAGCAGAGCATTCTGGTCGCTAGTGGGCTCCATAGGTCACAATTTCTGCAAATCCAGTCTGCTACCTCTTTATCAGATCCGACGGTTCACTATTGAACACCGCCTAGGAAAAGATCAACCTTTTAGGGAAAATGTTCGCGGAAACTCGGCCCTCGATGAACAAGGCGCGATCCCGCCGTTGGTTCCTCACTGTGGTTTCTATATAAAAAAAGCTGAGGATCCAGCATCAGATGAACTCCACGTCTTAGGGGGCTCTATGTTTATAAAGCTAGTAGGCCTGACGGAATACCTGCGTGGCATTGCAGAGGTGTGCTGCAGAAATAGTTCCAATTTTGACAAAGCTCTTCAAAATGTCCCTGAAGTTTGGCTCTGTGCCATCCGGTTGGAAAAAAAGTGCAATTCATCCTATACCCAAGAAGGTGACTGCTCCAACCCGGCCAAGTACCGTCCCATAGGGCCCCATATCAGATCTGTCCAAGGTGATGGAATGAGTGATCAATGACAAGCTGCTCACATACTTCGGGAAGAACAAAATTATTAATGACTATCAATACAGATTCCGGGAGAACCACTCGTGCGGTGGTCTTTTTGCGTATGTGACTCATGTTTGGGGACGGGGCCTGGAACGTCACAGTGCACTGGATATTTGCAATGGATATTTACAATGGTTGCACTGGATATTTACAAAGGTTGCACTGTATATTTACAAGTCCTTTGACCAGGTTTGGTAACGAGGAACAAACTGCCTTCTGACATAAGTGAATTGCCGACTTTTTCAGGGAGAGATCGATTCAGACGGTTTCACTTCTTCCTCGCATTCAATAAATGCTGGCATCCCACAGGGATCGGTTCTGTCTCCGAGTTTGTTTTTGTTACACATCAACCACCTTTTGACATGTACACCAATGCATTGTTACGCGGACAACAGTACAGTCCACGATAGCTTTTTATTTGACAAGCCCCCAAAGGGTACACAAACTCCAACGGCTCAGAGGACTTTGAAGCAGAGAATGGATGATTGTCTCGAGAGGGTTTTCTCTTGGTGTAAAAACAACCTCGCTGAATTTAAGGTTTCATAGACCCAATCATGTCTGATAAAAGTGATCGAAATGACAATCAAGTCTTCTTTAACGGAAGCAGTCTTCCCAACAAGCCTTCTATTGATATCGATATGCTTGGTGTAATCCTAAGTCACCAGCTCAGGTATGGGGGCTCCATTGAAGCCAGAGTAAAGTTAGCCTCTCAGAAGTCAGGCATACTGTACAGGCCCCACAGATACTTTATCAGTAGACATCTGCTGACCCTGCGCAAATCGCAAGTGCATCTCACTCTAGAATGTGGCAGCCGCCTCTGGCTGGGAGCAACAAAATATTTGAAAAAAACCCTTGATTCTGTGCAGAAACGAATGGTCCGTTTGATAGATTCTCCTATATTAACAAACGGATTGCAATCTTGGGAGCACAGACGTCAGGTGTTAATGCTGTCCTTGTTCTACTGGTATTTCAATGGAAGATGTTCTGAGGAATTAGCGTCATTGATCCCTTCGGCACCAGTGCACAAGCTAGTAAACAGCTCAACTGTGGAATGATCTGCCGGCTTATGTACTTCTTCCCTCCTACAACGTGGATCTCTTCAAGACCCAGGTTCGCTCCTTCCCATTCTTCAAAAGACCCTCCACACAGCATCCCCATACATGACATATGCCTTGAGGGAAATGATTTTCCTCAGAGCCTCCTGTGTGGAGTAACTGTATAAAAGCTTACTAATTTTGATGAAACATAGCATAACTTGTGAAAAAATCTAATCTCTCCCAATATTTCATTCGACTCTAATTAATTTATTATTCATAATTTTAATTGAAAATAATAAATAATATAAAATTTGGAGGGAACAAAAATTATCAATTATCAGGACGCCAGAAATGTAAGCAATCAATGATTCAGACGGATTTATTTGTATATAAGTAGGTAAGTACGTGAGTAATTTACTAATTTTGTTAAATTTCACTCCAAAATTCAAAGATCAAAACTTCTTTTGCAGAGTTTGTTTTGTTGCTATTTTCAGATGAATCTGAATACAACATTCAACAATGATCTGCGATGTCTCCATTCCTACTTTTAGTAATGCTCGGCACAAAAAAAACAACCTAGAACAGTAGAAAGAATTTCACATATTCGATTTTGAAAATGACTTTTTTACAACATGTTGCGCAATACGGTATAGAGGAATCAAGTGACTAGAATTATGAATATTTTGTTTGGACATCTCTTGACATGGACAGAGATTTTGCGCAGGTAGTAGTGTAGTAGGTTAGGTACAATAATTGAATAAACAGGTGAAAATTGGGACCGGCAAATTGTTAAACAAGTACCACATTATGTAGTTTTGTCTGCGTTTTGCCAACTAATTTATGCACCTGACCTTTTCACTAGCCGTGGTATGACTAAAAATCACAATACCGTAGTATATTGATGATTTTGCAAAGAAATGTTGCGGACGCAATGCCGCTGTGATAAAATAATATTCTCCTGACATTTGTATTCTTTAGAAATAAGTAAATTGTATCCGCAAAAAGTTTTATATGTGGAGATGATATTTTTCCGGTGACATTGTGCATAAAATCTTCAATATCGGTAAGTTTTTTGAACTTGTCAGAAGTTTTGACAGTTAATAATAATTTATTTACAACTCGAAACCATTGTATTCTTCGTTGCGTGGATAGTAACTGTGACTTAAATTAACTTCTCTTTCAAATTGTGCCGGTCCATCAACACTTTTATTCATAAACTGTTATATATATATATACGAATCGAATGTTCGCATGAAAATGTTAATCGAAACTCGAAACGGTAAATCGTACGTGACTTCGCACCAGTAATTTAAAAAATGTTTTCAGTCGTGTGGAAGATGCAGGGTTGTTTCAATGGCTGTGGAAGATGGAGAAGCAAAAGAGCGATTTTTGGTGTTTTGGCTTCATTTGTAATCCTGTTGTGGGTTTTCTCTTCCTATCCCTCTTCAGACACTCCCCCAGATAATCAATGGGGGGTAAATCTTAAGTAAGTCAATCTTTATTATATTTTTTGGAAATTTTGTGGTAAAATGGGTATGTCATTGTCATGCATCCTCTCGACCGGGCCTGCTGTTTCGAATGCCAAGTTACACCAAACTTTGTAATGTTCTAGTGTGTTTTACAGCCAGTAGTGACAAAGCAGTTGCAATCTAATGCCTTATCTATTCTATGGTCTATCTCATAGAACGAACCCTTTTATGTAATTTTGTAGCGCGTTCACACTTGCTCTATTTCTATTTCATTTCAATTAATTTGTATTCGCAGAGCTCAAAGTGACACAGCAAATCTTCAAATGAAAAAAGTGTTTTTATTGGACATAACCATAGACAATACTGTACTGTACACAAAAGGCAGCGTTCGCATGGGAACTGCCGTTCACACGGTTATATTCTGTGGTCTATTTTAAATTGAACAGAACGAAAGTTGGAGTCGATTCAACATTGGGCTTCTATTCTATCGGGCATTTTATTGCATAGATAAGCCTGTTCTCACTGATCTATTTCATAGATTCTTTGAAATAATCACAGAATACACGAGGTGGGAACGGAGTTTAATAGTGTAAGACAATCTGAAAGTTATAGTAAGAATGGTACGAAGAAAATTAAAATACGTAATAAGTCAAGGTTATTAGAAAAATTAAATGTATCTCAATGAAAGCATGTTTGTAAAAAAATATTGGTACTAGCTTCTTATTTGTGAATGCAATATAAATTTACTGTTCAATCATCGTAGTTCTACCTCTCTATTTCACTCAATTTTTTGTTTTCTCACTATGTGTTAAATAGAACATATTTCAAATAATATGCAGTCTGACATTTAATAGTAGACAAAAAATGAGGATGCTGGGATCGTTTAAAATGTTTTAAATGGCATCACCAAGATGGCTCATAGAAAATGATTGTAATTTAAAAAAAAACACAATGTTCCAAGTACATATTTTTTACTTTAAACTTACGGTGCTTCAGAAATTAGTGGTACGTTCCGAAAGGCGATGATTCTACATCATTTAAGTTAAAACTTTTAAAATTATTTAATTCTTCGCAAGGAAGATAATTACATGGAAAGGCGATTTTTTTGTATTTTTTGAAATTTATGTATCGATATTACAATGCATTAGATGTTAGATAAATAAATAAAACAGAACCAAATTCACAGTTCATATTTATAAATGAAAAAAAAAACGTTAAAAAATTAATTATGATGTTTTGCGTTGCTTCAAAACGAACTGTCAAATGTGAATATGTGAAAACATTTGAATGTGAAGAACACATTTCATAGTACCTTGGTGTTGCCATTTTAATGTAGTTCTAAAATAATAAATTTCTCCAATTATATGCCAAGCTATATAAATAAAAATATTTATTTATTGTATTATATACACCCTATGTGGGCTTTCACATATATGGTTAGTTAAGGTAAACAGGTGCAAAACACATTACAGTAGGTACATAGCTAAAATATTGAACAAATACAGGAATAACATAGTGTAAGTACCTACTTCGCAAATAAGTACTATTGCAAGTAAGTACCTACTTGGATTATTTCGTAATGCATAATGCACGTGTATGATTTATTTTACAGATTATCTAAAGGCCAAAAGGAGTGGAGGGATTCCCGAGGAATGCGAGTGGTGGTCGGTCATTACATTGGACCCGATCCTGACAATGTTACGCTAGGTAATTCTGTATAATATAAATGTGATGTCATTCAAGCTACCATGTTCCACCATTGTGCAGCGATAGTGTGTTTAAATAGAATGGTAATGCAATAAGTTATGCTCTACAAACCGTGAAGTAAACTACTATTTTTATTCTGAAATTCTTGCATAAAATAATTATTACAATACATATTGTGTAATGTGTTGCTTTTGATACGTTTTGTTGGGTTTGATCTTTCTTTGATTTGATGACATTTGAGCATCCACCATCCCACGGCTAATGCCATGTCACAGTACGCAATGATGGGTTGAGCGTTCCTACCTTATCTATTCTTTGGTTTATCTCAGAACGAACCTTTCCACGATAAACGGGAATTGTAGCGCATTCACACTTGCTCTATTTTTATACTATTTCAATTCAGTTGTATTTGCGGAACTCAAGGTGATGCAGCAAATCTTCAAGATATTACTGTACTGTGCGCAGAAGGCGGTGTTTGCGTAGCAACTGCTGTTTACACCGTTCTATTCTACGCAGTGGCGGCTGATTGTCAAAATATGTGGGGGTTCGCCAGAGTACACCATCATGTCAGACAATAAAGGGAATATTAGATCCATACCTATTTATGAAGAAGTTCTATTCTTCACTCCTTTTGTTTAACGAAGACCTCTATTATGACAAGAATTATGTTTTTTTTTTAATTTCGGAAAGGTGAGTTAAATCAGCACCATCACTGATCGTCCAAACCGAAGCACATCAAAAATTATACACAAAAAACAAAATAAACTATTCAATTTATCACATCCACGAAGCCATATAGCTTTGTTATACATTGTGTTGTTAAATGATCGAGTAATCTTCTTAGATCCAGATTTCCATTCTTGTTTTATCATTTCACATTTGCGGCCTCCATGGTCGAGGGGTAAGGCTCTCGACTACGAATCCGAAGGTCGCGGGTTCGAATCCCGGCGTGTGCAAGTAATTTTTATTTAATTAATTTGTGTTGTTTCACAATTAATTAATTTAAAAATAATATATAGTATATTTGCGCACGTTCCAGAGTCGAACATATTCTCAGTATCGCACTGGTGAAAACCATCATTCAGAATTGAAACGTTGCTTGAAATGGCTTTTAGCCGTGTTTGGTGACCAGATCTGAATAGCCGGGTATTTCCCCTTTTCCCACCTTCCTCTCCCCCTTCTCCTTCCTCTCCCTAATACCTTCAGCCTCACAACATTCCCCAATTGGGAGCGCCATAGTCTCACTGGCTCCAGACGGTTGGAAGCAGTTTGGGACTCTTGTGCGGTATTCATAAAAAAAAAAAATTCAGATTTAGGTGGACCGGCTTTTTTTTGTAAACGCATCCTTTTTTAATAATGCATTTCACATTATCACACTAATTTTGAATACATATGATAAATACACAAAGGTAATCTAAATTGGTCGAAAAATATTTTGTAATTAAACTTCAAAAAGCTCGTCATAAATAAGTCATCTCAACGTGGCCTAACCACTGTTTGAAAATGGCCTTGAATGCCGAAACAGCTGTCATAATAAAAACTAACATATTTGTCAGTCACTCAATGACATGTGATTTGTTTATGTTATTATCGAAGTAGGTAAGGAAGAATTCTGTAAGAGGAATATTGGCTGAAAAAGAGTAGATGTTAAATTGGAGACACAATATCGACAATAATTATAAATTTAATTTATACTTTGCAAATAATATGGAATCCTTAAAATTCCATAATTTCATTACACTTCAAATGCGTCGTTAAATATTTGATCAAATCTTGTTTAAAATTGTGAATAATGGCCTGAACTCGCCAGAGCTCATCAACATTATAAAAATTCACGTACCGTCAATATCAACCCAACAGACCGATTTTTTTCATTTGCCCGCATGCAGGACCAATCGTAGGATAAATTCTCCAATTCCCCGTAATTTGTGCGCAATATAACTCACAATTTTACAATATCGACATTCTTCACAATACCCTTTCAAAATATCGAACCAAAGTAATACGTACAACCACAAATTGATGCACAAGTATAAAATGTATCGAGAGCTTCTTCTGTCCCGATCCTATTTTCCTCTTCCTCTCACTCCTTCCTTCTTATTTTGTTTTTCTTTATCTATTTAGCTTCATAAATAAAACATCTGTATTTAACCACTGTTAGCACAAGAAACTTTGTTGGCTGATCTTTTGTTAAACTTCCTTTGTATATATATTTGTTTCTTACAAATAAATAAATATCATACAAACGCGTTCTCATTTAGCATGCTACTGAACAATCCATTCCTTTCGTCTAAGGGGTAAAAGTCCCGTCACTGTTTGAGAAATCATAATATTTTCAAGCAGCTTTAGGTACTCACGGTTCCTATTGTTCACAGAATATGCAAACATTCTCGTAAAATTCTACAAGCACTATCGAAAACGAACTGCTGCCATGAAGATTGGCACAGTGTCCTATTTTTATGCGTTATATTATAACCGAATTGAGTTTCGTTGACTAATGAGGCATGTCCGAAATTTTGTAGGTCCTTCGGCGCTCGGGAATTTTTAGATTGATAGAAATTCAGGGTATGCAAAGCTCCCACGCTTCTCATGGCTAGCCGCCATTGATTCTATGGTCTATTTTAAATAGAATAGAATGAAAGTTGGAGTCGATTCAACATTGGGCTTCTATTCTATCGGGCATTCTATTGCGTAGATGAGCCTGTTATCAGTATCATAGAATAGATGAGATGGGAACATATCTTAACACTTTATAACTAATCCAAAATGAGTTTCAATCTCTCTAATGTGAAACTAGTTTGTTCATTAAAATTTTTTGAATTTATGTTTTAACACGTTCATTGCTTACACCGCGCGTCACGCGTTGACAGTAATTTGACCGGCATGCGCGCAACGCGCCTCGCGCGTTGCGCCTTCTGTTCCATTTCCGGTCTAAAACAGACGCACCCATGTGGTTTTGAGTCGTTTCTTCCCTCAGCGCTAGGCACTGTCACTGTTCGGCAGTTTGAATAGATCCGTCATTCATACCGGTCGTTAAAAAAAAAAACAGTAAATTATGATGTCTATACAATATTATGCTCATGTAAACACTCCTTTAGTTCGCTCGACCTTTCAGTCAAATGTTCTCAGCATGGCATTAATATGTACGAATTTTAGTTAGCAATGAACGTGTTAATATACGTTTCAATTATATTTTTGGTATTTTTTCAGAGCTGATGAATGAAAACAATTTTAATCCCATTGTTGGAGTGGGTAACGATGGGCGTCCCGTGGAAATGGCTCCCAGAGACCTTCCCAAGATGCGACAGCTTTTCCAAATTCACCGATTTAACTTGCTGGCCAGTGATCGGATTCCTCTTAACCGGACACTCCCTGATGTGCGGCGACAGAGGTATGAATATAATATATATTTTAATTTAATTTGTTGTTTCTCTCTAGGTTTGTTATTTAAGACTATTACTGTATTAAGCTAATGTCTTTGAAGTATTATAGCATGTTTTCTACCCTCTTGCCTTTATTTATGAGACCCTTTAAATGTGTATACTGCACCAGAGTCCCAACTGGGCATGTTTTGAGGCTGAAGGAAGTGGGGAAGGAGATGAGGATGAGAAAGGTGGGGAAGTGAAAAAAAGAAGCGAATTAATAAACATTTCTGTAATTAGAAAAGCTTTATATGAGGGATATCTGTAAAATAAGGTCTCCAAGGTGCTGCGGTCGCGAGGAACGATTTTACGCGCGATCCGGCAACACTGGCCTGTAGCATGATTCCCCCAGTCCAAATCCCCACCACGCTGCACTCTCTGCGATGCTTAGTTCGCGATGGAACTTCCACTTGCTCCGTGCCGGACGGCCATCGGTTTCAGACGAAACAATTGCCAAAGTGGAAAAAGCAATGCTTGGAGAATCGACGGGTAACGGTTCGGGAGCTCTGTGACATGCTCCCTGATGTCAGTAAGACCAATATTGGCAAGATTTTTACAGAACATTTGATGAAGGGAGTGCGGTTGCATCATGATAACGCTCGTCTTCACGCCGTCCGTGCAACAACTGCTCTCATCGCCCGATTTGGATGGAATACTGTCACACATCCCCCCCCTACAGCCCAGACATAGCCTCAAATGACTATCATTTCTTCCCTGAATTGAAGAAACACCTGGGTGGAATGAATTTCAGTACCGACGAGGAGCTGAAAGAAGATATTGTGCACTACCTGCACGATGCGGCGGGAGAGTTCTATGAAACAGGCATAAAAAAGATGGTACACCACATGCAAAAATGTTTTAATGCAAATAAACTTGTTTTATCCTGCGAAATATCATCACAGACCTTATTTTACGGACAGCTCTCGTATGTGATTTTACTACCTGGCTTCGCCTGAAATTTCAACACTCCCTATTAAAAAATATTTATTTTTTTAGCTTAGGAGTAGTTGGTATAAAATCTGTTGATATATGTACATAATTTGCAATGTCAATCAGGAATACATAAACAAAATTATGGTACCCTTAATGCCTGGCCAGAAGTGAACAAATTTGTTTTACATTACAGTTGCAAAACTAAAGTCTACCCGACTGATGGCACGCTGCCCCGAGTTAGTGTGATCATTGTATTCCACAACGAGGCCTTCTCAACGCTACTGAGGACTGCCTGGAGCGTTGCCCTCAGGTCCCCTGCCCTCCTGCTGGCCGAGATTATACTGGTGGACGATGCCAGTGACAGAGGTAAATTATACTGGACGATGCCAGTGACATTGAATTATACTGGTGGATGATGCCAGTAACAAAGACATGCCAATGACAAAAGTAAATTGTATTGTTGGTCGATGCTAGTGTCAGAGGTAAATTATACTTGTGGATGATGCCAGTGACACTTGGGAGTTGATCTTCATCATACACATACTTATCATATTCAGTTTGAGTTTATTCTGATTTTTATAATTAAGTGACATCTATTGATTTTATTCCAGTGTAAAGCCCTTATACACAAGGAAGTGAAATATGTAATTATAATAACAATTCAAGGCCACTTCGCTTCGCTTGAAAATGTTTGATGACCGTTTGTTTCAATTTATTTTAATATACCAAATTAAAATAATAACTGGCATTGAAGGTGAAGGAAGCTAGCTGCTAATGCTATCATTTTATGAAATCTTTTTTTCTCATTCATATTCTCTTTGTAAAAAGTTGACTTTAGCCTCATTCATCCATTTCTAGCATATCTCGGTGCTCAACTAGAGGAAGCTGTTAAACTATTCCCCGTTCCCTGTCGGGTGCTCCGTATGCCGCATCGCACGGGGCTGGTGGGGGCCCGTCTGGCTGGTGCCAAGGCCGCCGTGGCCCCCGCGCTGCTATTCCTGGACGCGCACTGCGAGGCAGCCCCCGGCTTCTTGGAGCCCCTGCTCGGGAGACTGGCGGAGAGTCCTAACAGTGCAGTATGCCCAGTTATAGGTATATAATACGATTTTCGCCTTTTTTGATTTAATTTTTCTAGGATAATTGGTGTAGGTGTTAAAAATAACTAATTATAGCGGCCATAGGTTAAATTATGTTGAGAGTTTTGAAAGTGTTATTCAGTCGAACGGTTATAACGATCACGGCATTTCACGTCTATAATGAGCAATTATCAAATAATATTTTGGTTCAGGCAATTCATACAATCGTTGGCTATCATAACAAGGACGCTTCACTGATATACCTTACAAATAATTATGTCACAATTTCTAAATGCATACAGACCATACAGCACCCTTGATATGAGTTTTCCCAAAAACGGTGCTATACAAATTATCCAATAATAATTATTATTATCGTTGGGTCTGAAAAAAAAAACAATTCTCGAAGTAATAACAGACAAAGGTGGCGGCTTAGCGGCGGGGCTGGTCCGACGGCTGGCGGATGGATTAATATTTTTATGGCGCTACCTGTGTCAGATTGTCAGTAGTGTGAAACATCCACCGGGGCACTATGTAAATCTACGAAAGTTCATGCGAAAATTGGGCTTTGCAATTTCAAAATACACCTATAATATGGCAAATATTATAATAATGATGATGGCATTTACATTTATGACGACAGAAAACAGCACAAATAGGAGGTAAC
This sequence comes from Halesus radiatus, assembly GCA_022606495.2. Classification (NCBI taxonomy): domain Eukaryota; kingdom Metazoa; phylum Arthropoda; class Insecta; order Trichoptera; family Limnephilidae; genus Halesus; species Halesus radiatus. The sequence goes on from JAHDVE020006182.1 coordinate 43,584, forward strand.
AGGAAAAGTACCAGGTATGGATATACGTTTATAATACGAGAAAAAACAGCGCAAATAGGAGGGAACAGGAAAAGTACCAGGTATGGATATACGTTTATAATACGAGAAAAAACAGCGCAAATAGGAGGTAACAGGAAAAGTACCAGGTATGGATATACGTTTATAATACGAGAAAAAACAGCGCAAATAGGAGGTAACAGGAAAAGTACCAGGTATGGATATACGTTTATAATACGAGAAAAAACAGCGCAAATAGGAGGTAACAGGAAAAGTACCAGGTATGGATATACGTTTATAATACGAGAAAAAACAGCGCAAATAGGAGGTAACAGGAAAAGTACCAGGTATGGATATACGTTTATAATACGAGAAAAAACAGCACAAATATGAGGATACAATAATATTGTGTATGGATAAAGTGAAAAGCTGTGCCTACCTTAAGAAAAACGATCCATATTAGATAATAGAAAAATCCGACAAAATTTCTATTATAACGCTTCATTTCCATGAACTTGTACGGTCATTTTATCAACAATCAGCGGAAGGTGATAATAAAATTGTACATACCCGAACTATACGCAACCTTCCTTTTGTCATAGAGCAATGCACACTACCTACATTTATATACATATTGTACAGTAGGCGGTAGGTACAGGAGTACAACAGAGTGTCATTATTTTTCTATTTAAAAAGACAATTAGTGAAGATACAACATTATGGCTATAATAATAATAAATGGATTACTTCTTTCATTTCACTGGATTTCACGGGAAAATCACCTCATGGGCTCTTTACATCTTCATTTATTTAACCTACAACTTAGACTTGTAACTTACAGCTAAGATTTATTTCTGATGGCTTACAACTAAGACTTATACCCAGTGGCTTACAACTAAGACTTATACCCAATGGCTTACAACTAAGACTTATACCCAGTGGCTTACAACTAAGGCTTATAACTAGTGTTTTTTTAAATTTTTTTATTTCATGTAAATCAAATTTAATAATGTTATTATTGAGTTCTGCAAGTATTTTTAGTTTTTGTTATTGTGACAGATGTTTCATTTTGGCCAAGGCCATTTTCATGGCAGAGGTCCTGGGAGTCTCAGATGCGACTGAAATCTTTTTATTTTCTGTCGTTTTTTCCGTTTTCATGTTTCATTTAGGTTATGCTAATATTATTTTCTACAATGATTAATAGCTATTTCTTTAGCATCTGTCACAATTGAGGAAAAGCCAATATCTGATCGGTATTTCACTAAAAAAATCTGATATTTGTTTTAAAAGACCAATTGCACCACTAAAATTTAATTTCGGGTTTTGTAACATTTTATCTATATAAAAATCAATGGAAGTTTGTTTGTCCTCGATTTTCTCTAAAATTATTCTACCGGTTTCGCTGAAAAATAGCACAGTTTGTTTTTATTAGTGTCGGGAAGGTTTAGAAAGTAGTGTGAATGAAATCCAATATGTAAAACTGTTGCTATAATGTTTTAAAATTATTATGAAAAACATTGAACCCGCCATGTTTTATTTAGGTTAGCCCATAGATATAACACTATGGTTAACCACAAATTGCATATTCAAAAGAAGGTTTTTTTTTGGGTAGAATATTTTCAAAATGGAAAACATGAGTAGGTACTAGAGGTGAGTAAAAAAACGTAAAACCGTTTTTTTGAAAGCGTTTTAAGTTCGGAAACGGTTGCAACCGTTTCGAAGATTTTAGAAAAACCGTTTTAAAATAATGTAAAACTACATCCTCAATGAAACCTGAATGAAACCGAAATGATTCCTGTAGAATACAATTCGCTTGAGAATTAAGCACGGAGCATTTAAAACAGCTCCCCGCAACACTTTACTCATCATACCTGTCGCGTTTAAATAAACGCTTTAATAAATGTAACGCCCGCCCGTAACGCAGAACGTGATTTATCATAAACCGTTTTAAAAAATGTAACGCGCGCCCGCAACGTAGAACGCGACTCATCGTAAACCGTTTTAAAAAATGTAACGCCCGCCCGCAACGCAGATTGCAACGTAAACCGAAACGCTTAATAACGCTTTCACGCGAAACGCTTTTTTAATAACGCTTTCGAAAAAACGAAATGCTGAACGCGATGACGCGCCGTAACCCCTTTGCAAATAAATGATTTCGCCGCAACCGTTAATGGTACGATTGAAGGGTTCCCAATATTTTAGAGTTTGGGAGCTACTTTTTCCCTAAAATTTCACGGGAATAGACTTCTAGGAAGAATTTTATAATAACAATACTTTTTTTTTCAACAGCTTCATTCAGATAAGTAGGAATCTAATTAATTAACTATCACGCCGTTTCTCCGCAGGAGTAGGCAGAGAGAACGGATCGCCAAACAACAGTCTTGGCACACACTCCTTGCTTCATTTATATTCATACATCTTCCCATATATACTCTCTTGTTAGTCTGACTCTTGACATGGCCCGAATTTGGATCACTTGATCGTGCCATGCCAAACCGTCTAAGCCTCCCTTTCTTAATCTAACTCATTGTGCTCATATCAGCCTTGCATTCTTTGCGAATCCCAACATTTTTCACTTGGTCAGACATAGTTTTACCATACATACGCCTCAGGGATGTCATTTCTACAGCATTCAGTCTACTTTTATCCTACCTCTACCAGTTCCATGCCTCACTTCCATATATCAAGCAAAGTATCTAGCGGCCAAACGGCCTACGACCAGGATATTATTCTTATCATCCATTGTTGTAAAATTAAAATATGGAAATAATTATTATTTTCAAATTTCCCACCCGGAATATTTGGGATTAACTGGATAGGTTGGACCGATATAGTACCTTAAAAGGAAAGACGCCTAAGGAGAAAACATGACGCGAAAGCGAATGGTATTGTGGAATATCAACATCAAAAAGTTTTATCCAGCTCTTAATTTAATTTTAGGGACGCGCAAAATACACGACATTTTTTACTACAAACTTGATATCTGTCCATCAGCTAATTTTAGTAACGTAGAAAAAAGGGTGAACCTTTTACCGTAGTGAATTGTGGCTCAGGAAACAAAGCGTTCTTATTTTTACAATTCGCCTTCACTTAAGCTGGCCAGGTAATTAAAAACTGAGTGTTTACAAGAACGCCGACTCTTCTCAAGTAAAATAATAATAATTATTATTATCTCTTGAAAAACGGTTATTATTATTTTAATGTTTAGTCAGTTGCATTTTGAAAGTACTGGGGATAATATTGTATAATATTTTGTAAGACGAGTATGTCGTATTGAATCTGCTGTGGGTATCTAATTTGAAAACGCATTTCGTTATTTATAATGACATGTGAGTGGCTGGTGTTTTTTTGTCATAATTGTGTACTTTTATACATTTATTTGTTTATTTTTTATTATTGCCGAAGTCGACCCCGACCCCGTTCCCATATTTTATTAATTTAATAATAAAAATTGGATGATTTGTATAGCGCCATATTTCTGAAAAATTACCCCAAGGGCGCTCTACAAATTTTTGTTTTTCTTATTATATACAAACAGATAAACAAAATTACAAACGTTATGATTTAGATATATTTTGAAAAAATAAACGTTTGGAATGAAATAAAATATTCAAATGAATGTTTCTTTATTTGGAGATAGTTACTTTTGCTGTCAAATCAATTATGGCACCCTAATGACAAGCAAGAATTCACAACTTCATAACTTTATTCCAAAAAAAAAAAAAAACCCGAGCAAGGCTGGGTGGTACTCATCAGCTAGTTAACTATATTAATTTGATGCAAAATATCATGTCACATAATTAAAGAACAGATGAATTTAAAATCTAAAATTTGATTACCTAAAGATTCAGCTAAAGCTTTCGTTGCAGCATCCGTGTGATCTTTCTTTTTGTGGGATTTTCAACCTTAAAAAAATGTTTGTAGCTTACTAAATTAAATTGGTTTGCCAACAAAATATTAGATACGATAGCAACTCTTGCTTTTCATTTTATGAAATTTATGCATTGTTCTAAATTTATTTTACTTCAGTATTCATAAATGAACCTTGTGTTTAATTCAAATACCTTTCAAATTTGTGTGTATTCACAGGGTGTAAACATTTGTTGCAGAAGATGTCCTTTGGTAGTTCTGTCAGAATGAAACAGCAATAGCGCAGCCTCACTCTTCCATTAGAATGTTCCTTGGGTGGACGCCTATATGCATCTCGTTTTGCCCCATTGTGTTTTATACCTGTCTCGTTTTCACATTCCCGTTTATTCACATAGAAAGTTGCTTAGTATACCTTTAACCAAAACCGCTGGAAGAATGAGATGGCGATATGAATTTACATATAGCTCAGTCTCTCTTTATCTCTTTTCATTAGGACATTCTGTTCTGGCGCCTATGGTGATCTCATTTTTCACTGTGTTTTCTGCATCTGCATCATTTCCTCACACTTGTGAATTTTTTGTTCAAACAAATGATGGGTACACGTAACATACTCGTAAACGTATGGAATGGTGCGAGTTATATTTTCAGACGCTCAGCGCCTGCGGAATTTAACGGAGATTTAAAAATTAATATGCTTTATAGGCATTGGGCGCATTAACAGATGCCTAAGTAGTAATTACTGGAATTAATAATATTTGGATGATTTGTGTAATGCCGTTCTAGTGAAAAATAATCTCAAGGGCGCTGTTTCATGTGTCAGGTATTATTAGGGCCTTGGCACCTTGACAAGCCGGTGCACGGAGCAGACTGCTCCAATTGTGCCAGCACAGAGCCGGCCCTGCCTCATTTTAACCAAGTTTGACTGTATATTTGACATGGATGAAATTGAATGAATGTATTAAATGAATAAATTCAATCTTATGACACACTCAATCTGATTTTCAACACGGAATTAATTCTTCATTCCTTAGCTTAGACCTTGCAACCCTACGATTTTTTAACACAATGCACCATAATTATGGCGCGGATACTATGGGCGTCATCGCAAAGTTGCCAAAGATACTTTGCAGGACTCCATCTAACGTATAGAATCTCACGCAGCAATCCATAAAAACCCGTATGCCGTCGCTAGTTCCCAGCCTGCACTAGTCTTTAGCGGCAAATCGCCTCTAGTCAGTCAGTTAGTCATTCTGAGCAGCGCGTATTCGCTTTCCCTAATTCGAGGAATTAAGAAATGTCTTCCGTATTCAGTTGTGACGTCGTAGTCACTACGTCTCTGGTCCATCGATATCGAGTCTGTCTATAGTAGGTCCGCAGGGCGCAAGTTAGTCAAATCTCAAGAAATTAACTTACACTAAGAGGGCTTGGTTTTGACAAAAGGAATAGGGACATAGTGGGATTAAAGGGGGTTTTCAGTGTGTTTGGAGGTTAGAGTGTTCTAGACATTATGCTATAAGCGTACTTATATTAAATGGAAAAAGACATTTTAAACAATTGAACTGGTACGGAATTATTGTGATATTATTACATATAAGGCCCCGTCGTGGCCTTCAATTCCCATTTACGGTTAGTGTTTTGTGATTTTTATTGGTTGTGTCCCAGAAATAGTTGACAGATGTCATCATGGTGCATAATTACATAAATCAATGGTCTGTAAAAAATACAGAGTGAGAAAAATTTTAATAGTTTTTTTAGTCAAATTACTCAGTTCAATTCACCACCACAATTTTTGGATCCAATGACGCATATCTAATTGCCTGATTTTCAGATGATTGATTTTTAAGTCAATATTTTTACAAATAACAGCAGTATTTCCTGGTAAATCAATTGTACTGTTTTCATAGAATTCGACCCCAACTCTCTAAAAATAACTAATATATTTTCAGATGTTATCGTTTAATCTCTCACTTCGATAAGGTCTCTCAGATGATGATTAAAAAAAATTATTCTCTGATAAGAAATCTTGGATGTATTTTGAAAATTCACTCTAAAACTGGTTCATAAAACTGTCTCATAATATTACGTAGGTACTCCAAATGCAAGTTTTATTATTTTAAATTATGTAATTCCATAATCATTTTCCAAATAATAATAATAATAAATGGATTATTTTTATAGCGCCGTTTTCGTGAGAAAATCACCTCAAAGGCGTATATGTACATTACATGTCATATAGTTTCCTAGTATATTTATTTTTCGGCTAAACAATTTAGATAATTCAGTTTTTTTTTTTTTTAATCAATTGGCCTTACCGCCCAGAAGTATTTATATATAGAAGTAATTATATGTACATACATATTTATGTGTGTTTTTTTTTAATACAGTATAACCTCATTTTTACGTGCCCGGAATTCACGTTTTCCTGGCAATTGCGTGTAATTTTTTCAGTCCCGAGGTATTTCAGTACATTTAATACCCACATTTACGTTTTTCTTTCCCACAATTTACGTAGGAAATATTCAAAATATGCAAGTTACGCGCGCTTGACAATGATTGAGTCGTGACATTCGAAAGGCGTAAGGTGATTGGAGGGAAAACTCCCAGTCTTTAGAACGGCGCACGGTCTGTCATTAGTCTTACGAGTTACAAGTTCGCGGTTTGTTTATTTCATATTGCTTTCAGTTCGATTATTATTAACTTTTACATCTTCATTCTTTCAAACACACAATGTCTAACCAAAGGAAAGCTTTGTCAGTGCAAGAGAAAAGGAACATTCTCGAAAAAGTGAATAAACACGTTGGCTCATGCATTTTGCTGTCCCGAAATTTAGGAATACCCATTACTACGTTGGTCACAATCACCAATAACCGTGAATCTATTGAAAAAAGCGCTATTCAATGTAACGTATGTACATCAAAGTGTCGAAGTATGAAAAAAATGGAGGAGATTTTAAAAGAATGGTTCGTCAGTGCGCGGGGCAGTAATATTCCCGTCAGCGGTACAAAAATTCGTGAAAAGGCGCTGCGCATCGCGAATTGACTAGATATTGTAGGATTTACTGCATCAAATGAATGGATAGATTGTTTTAAGAAGAGGCACGATGTGGTCTACAGATCAATTTGCGGAGAATCGCAAAGTGTTAATTTGGACATTGCTGAAGATCGGAAGCAGACCCTATATTAATTGTAGACTTCGCTCCCAGAGATATTTTCAATGCCGATGAGACTGGGCTGTTATTCAACGTTCTACCTTGTAAGATTTTCAGCTTCAAGGGTGAAGCCTGTCATGGAGGAAAATGAAGCAAGGTTTGTCTCACTGTTCTCTTGATTACATATTCAGATGGCAGTGAGAAGCTTCCCCTGTTAGTGATTGGGAAGTCTGCAAAACCCCGCTGCTTCAAAAATGTCAGGACATTGCCGACAAAATATGCAGCCAATAAAAAAGCCTAGATGACATCAATCTTATCTGAAAAGCAGCTTACTGCATTAGACTCTCTGATGGGAGTAAAACATCGAAAAATATTGCTATTCCTCGATAGGTGCCCAGCTCACCCCACAAACTTGACTTTGTGGAATATTCAGTTAGCATTTTTTCCTCCTAACTGTACAAGTGAACTGCAACCCCTGGATTTAGGGATAATTCGGGCATTCAAGCACTACTATAGAAGAAACTTGGTACAGAAGTTATTGTGTCAGTTAGAACGAGGTGAGGACCCCAACAAATTTAAGATGTTCATTTTAGATGCAATGCATTATACCGTTAAGGCATGGGTGAAAGAACCGACTCTACCATCAAGAATTGTTTCCGGAAAGCTGGGATATACAAGGAGCAGGATGAAGACGTACCCAGTACCCAAGAAAATATCCAGTGTGATGTTATAGAAGGCTGGGAATGGATTTCAGACCAACCCCTGGAGGATTATATAAACCTTGACTCCAATGTTATGAAATCAGACTTGGTGGAAGTTGATGACATCGTTGACAGTCATTTAACACTAACAGACTTTTCTGCTGAAGAATTGTCCGATGAAGAAGAGGTTGATATTACAACAAAAGAAGAAGCAATGAGGTTTATCGAGGGTTTAAAAACCTACTTTACAAGCATTGGTGATATTCAAGATGACACATGTTTATAGTCTTGAAAGAGAATTACGTAACAAAAAAACAAAAATGCTTAATTTTTTTAATAAAAAATAAAAAAAAATTGTTTTTTAATAAAGCGTTATTTTTTCAGAAACATAAAATTTAAATGTTCTTTTAATCAATACCCCTTTTTACATTTTCCCTCCAATTAGGTTTTTTTTTTAGTCCCTTAACGTAAAATAGGGGTTATACTGTATTATGATTATAATGAAGTACTTAATATTGATCAATATTATTCATGGAATTGTGAATATTAGAAAAAAAGGTAATGCTGAAACCAGAATTTGAACATCAGAAATTTGCGAACCACTGAGCTGTTGTAAATATTTCTCAATTGTTGACTCTTGCAACCACGAGGGGTTGTCGTAAATAATGGATACATTGAGTAATTTATGCTTTATTTGCCTTCTATTACTGTCGAGTTCTAATTGCTGTTTTAAGTTTTTTCTGCTAGAAGCCATATTTGATTGAAACGTTTCAGATATCATCAATGATGAGACCCTGGCATATATTAAGAGTTTTGAGCTCCACTGGGGAGCCTTCAACTGGAATCTCCACTTCCGCTGGTATACCCTGGGGAACAATGAACTGCAGAAGCGGAAGTCAGATCTAACGGCCGCCTTCCCTTCACCAGCCATGGCCGGTGGTCTCTTCGCCATCATGAAGGATTACTTCTATGAAGTAGGAGCCTACGATGAACACATGACAATATGGGGCGGAGAAAACCTAGAAATGTCCTTCCGTCTTTGGCAGTGCGGAGGCAAAGTGGAAATAGCTCCCTGCTCTCACATCGGTCACATATTCAGGAAGTCTAGTCCGTATTCCTTCCCCGGTGGAATGAAAGAAATACTATCTACAAATCTAGCCAGAGTGGCGTTGGTCTGGATGGATTCCTGGGCAGATTTCTTCTTCAAGTTCAATCCCGAAGTCGCCACCCAAGCGGGCACTCAAAATATAACCGAACGTCTTGAGTTGAAAAAGCGGCTCAAATGCAAAGGCTTCGAATGGTATTTGGATAACGTCTGGCCACAAAATTTTTTCCCGAAAGACAACAGATTCTTTGGCAGAATCAAACACATCGCTACAAAGAAATGCATCATGCGACCTCTCAGTAAAGGAGTTATGGGGCAACCCCTGGGACCGGCCACCATCGGTGAATGTGTCAAAGATGACAATTTAAATGGGTTCTTTGTGATCACGGAAGAAGGGTTTATGATGATGGATGAGTCCATCTGTCTGGATGCCCCTCAAGAGGGGGAGTTTGCTGGGGAGGGCAAAGGGGTGGTCAGGGTGATGGGGTGCAGCGGCTACCCCAGACAGAAGTGGCAATATGACAAGAGTCAGAACAAACTAAAGCACGTGCCCAGCGGGCAGTGCCTTCAGCCCGATGCGGTGGTCCCAGCTGATAATATTATCAGACTCCACTTGGTGCCTTGCACGGCTTCATCAAACCAGCGATGGATTTTAGATTCTGTGCCTTGGAAATAGTATGTACACATTGGTTTTGACATCATCATCCAATATCTGACAGCATGGTGAACTTAATTATAAAGACTGCTAGACAATTTCTTTCTCCCAAATAATATATATTTTTGTTGATTTGGAGATAAAACCTGTGTCCCTAACTCCCTGAAGCCAGCGGGGACTATGGCACCCCCAAGTATTGCGAGGTGAACACAATATGGTTGGTAAAGGTGCAAAGGTATTGGAATGTTGGGCGAATTTGACATGCAAATATTCAGATCTTGTATAGTCTCTTCAAACGTTGCTTCTATGTAGTATCTTATATGTAGTCTTTTATATGTAGTCTTTGACATCATCATCCAATATCTGACAGCATGGTGAACTTAATTATAAAGACTGCTAGACAATTTCTTTCTCTCAAATAATATATATTTTTGTTGATTTGGAGATAAAACCTGTGTCCCTAACTCCCTGAAGCCAGCGGGGACTATGGCACCCCCAAGTATTGCGAGGTGAACACAATATGGTTGGTAAAGGTGCAAAGGTATTGGAATGTTGGGCGAATTTGACATGCAAATATTCAGATCTTGTATAGTCTCTTCAAACGTTGCTTCTATGTAGTATCTTATATGTAGTCTTTTTACCCGGGCAGCGCAGATAGTAAATGATTGTTAATTTTTTATTTGTGATTGTGTTTGTAATCATCATAAGAATCATTGCATCATTTGTACTCTCGGAACTGGGAGATTGCAACTTCGGTCAATATAAATTGGAAAAAAAACATTTTTATTATAAAGATAATATAATGTCGTCTGATCTGATTACCGATATTATGTAATAACTCTTTAGCAGGGCCATTGCTAATCTGTAATAATATTATTTTTTCATTAATGTAAGATTTTAAGCCTTATGACAGACTGATAAGAAAGTAAAATTAGTTTATACCGTCATGATAATATTACTTGTAGTCACTGTGTAATTATTTAAGTAGCACATAATACAAAATATGATCTGGTCAAACTCCATTTTCGTAAGCGGATAATGTATTATTTATTTATCAATTTTACTTATAACTGTGAAGTTATTATATATTGTTGATTCCATCACACTAACAATCAATATCACAACATTTTAAATGGCGGTGCAATTGAAAAGTTCGTAATAAAAACAGAAACCGAACGTGATTTTGCAATTTAAGCCCAGTACGCACATTCGAACTTACTCGACGGTTTTATTCCATATCGAGTAAGTATCACCATGTGGACGGCAAAACTCACGGTTCGATGACTCGCAGCGATTTGGTACTCCTAATATCTTTCTTTCGTTTTAAACTCATTTTATGAGCGAGCAATGCGAGACTCGCTAAACAAAGCCACTGTTTCTTCCGCATTGTAGACATGCTGAGATTCAAACTGTTCGGCATACACTAAGCGTTGAGCCAATCTTGTCGAGTGAAACCGACGTGTAAGAATTGATGTGTGTGCCAGGCTTTAGAGGAGATTGAATCTGAAACCTCTTAATTTAAATCATAGGCTACTAAAGCTGACAAATTACTAATCACGTACATACATAGATGTGTTTAATGTTTTAATATTTCATATCTGTTTTTGTTTTACATATATGGCTACATATGTACTTAGGTATTTATTACAATGAAAATTTTATGTAAGTGTTGCTCGTGTGTTATGCAAACTTTTAATGCCTATTCCCTGAGATTTTAATATTAACCCTTTCTGTACGGTGCTAGAAAATCCCTCGAGCTCTAGTGCCGCACACTCAGTGTATAGGGTACACATTAAAATTTTTGTGTTTTTTATGTTGGACATAATGGTTTACATTTATTATTTTCATGTAAATTATATTTTTAAGAGGAGCGGCGGCGCAGCCTGTTTCATACAAAACTTAATTTTGGATTTGAGGCCAAAATACTCACCTAAACCTAATGATTTTTTTTTTCATCAAAAAGTATAGTAAAATATATCCAGTACGGACGGAAGTAATTTATTAATTTTTGTTTTACATTATGAAATATAGGCCATTAAAGGAATTGATTTTTCACAATTTTAGAGGCACCTTTAACAATTATTTAGAGGCTAACGTAACGGTGATTTAAAAAAAAGTTTTACCATGTCTGCTTTGAAAATATAATGAAATAAAAAATATGTGTTTTTTTTTTTTAACATTAAAATAAGCATTATGGTGGACTTTAAATTAAATTTAAAACGACCAATTTACGTTGGAACACAAATTTGCCGTACATAATTTAAAATATCAACCTGAAAAAATAAATTTTTTTGAAAATGTTTTGTTTTTGTATTTTTATTTACGTAATCATATTTATATAGCAAATATGACAATTTTTTAAAAATACAATAAACCCGCAAATAATTTTCTAAGTCACCTGTAAAATTATGAAAATTCCTTTTTTTTTCATGACATATACTCTAAAATTGAAAACAAAAATAAATAAAATACTTCTCATCCATACTAGATATTTACTAAACCTTTAATTAAAAAAATATATCATTCAGTTCGGATGGGTATTTTGACCTCAAATCCAAAATTAAGTTATGTATGAAAAAGATAGCGCAGCCGTTCCTCTTAATAGTACATAATATGTATGTACATAAGTAAAATATTGTATATAAGTGCTGATATGTACATTACATCTGGCTGCTACCGATGATAATTTTAGCGAAATTCCGTACCCCTCTCACTCACCATCCCACCACTTGCAACATAAAGTGGCCAAGTCAAAGTCCTCGTTTGTTGGACAAAACATTTTTTCTCTTCGATAAATACTTAAATATTTTATCCAATACTTAAATATAAATTCTGTATTTAGTATATTATTTACATTTAAATAATTAGAGACATGTCAAATCAGTTGACAATACCGGCAAGGAAGGGTTAAAGCAACAAATTATAAGATTTAGCAATTCTCATTCTAGAATGCATACTTTGGTGAAAAGGATTTGAATAAGAATCGGCAATTGTGAGATTAATTCATACAGGTTGTGCTAGGGTTGTGCTTTATGACAATTGCCTCTTAAATTTCAGGTAGGTTTAAATAACCCATACTTTTACATACTGTTGTTTTTCTGCAACTTAATTTGATCTATGTAAAAAAATTGAAGACTATGCCAATAATGTATTTTTAAATATGATATTACCTGTGATAATGATATTAACTTGATGTAAAATAATTGCTTGAAACTAATTTTTATACAACTTTGTATTTTTATTAAAAAAATGTATTGATCGAATTAAAATGTTTATATATTGTTTGTTCATCCTCTAGTATATATTGTTATTTTCTGTTTCGAAAATTTCTCTGTCGCGCGTCGACTATCACATTTTTAATGTGTTTTGGAAAAAAGGAAGTAAAACGATCAAATTTTTCTTAATTTTTTTATTTATAAATTTTGATTCATTAGGCGTGAAAAAACTTAAAATAATAACATACATACTTAAAAATAAATGGTGATAATGATTTCAGCTTGTTAAGTAACTGTGGTGATAAAATGATTACCATAAGAAAATTTCATGAAAAAGATGGTGAGTACACATACGAATGGAAGGAAATTCTAAATTTATTTTTGGTGATTTTTCTGCACGAGTTCGAATTTTCGAAAAATAAGAATATCTTTCTATTAAATGAGCGTCTATAGGGAGATGAGTGAAATGCTCACACTCTGAGAGGATATGGTGACTTAATGATTCATGAGCTTGGCGAGCACCATGCTCACGAGGAGGGCTACGACGGAGACCTGAGTGCCCACAGCGCTGTTGCAGTAGTCTCCGGTGCAGTAAGTGCAGGTGGCATCCTTCTTGCCTTTGACCAGCTCCACTCCGATGAGGGCGTCGCAGGTGGCCTTGGCGTTGGCTGTCAGCACGCAGCCCTTGATCACATCGATGGAGTCTCCCACTGTAATTACAAGTGGAGGATTAATTAATTATTTATTTTTATAAACAATAATTATTAGCCTGAAACACTCATCCAAATTGAAAAAACCTTCCTAGAAAAGATAAATGTCGCCGACAGGACTCGAACCTGCACCCTTCTGATTGCCGGTCAGATGCTCTACCGTTGAGCTACATCGGCTTATCGCAAACCCGCCAAGTTAATCAATATATACTAGTGTTTCATTCAATAATTACTGTTTTTATTATATTTCACCTGTAAATAAGATGTTATGTTTATAAAAATAACCTTATGTTTATAAAAATAATTGTTACCCTTTGCGCTATGCACAAAAATCTTGTCTTAAAAAACTTTAGTTTATCAATTAATAAAAAATTAATTATTTGTTTATGTTAGAAAGAAAACAAATGTTGTCAGTTTATAATAAGTCTTTCAGCTCCTGGGGTCCAGACAGGCCAATTAAATTGATAATGCGTTAAAAAAAGTAGGGAAAAATTGAGCTTACTTTAAGCACACAGACACGCCTACAACACACTTCCATTGGTTTATCTTATAATGAACATATTACTTCAGTTGGCTCTCGTAGGTAGCCGGGGAACGTTATGTTTTATTTTAAAATTTATTTTCACAAAGCAATTTGATTTTAACATTTTTATAACAATCAGCGGAAGTGCAATTTCTGATAGAATCTTATATTTTGTAACACTTACAAGAATTTGATCACTAGTGTGGAGGGTCGTTAGCATTAATAATTCGTTTTTGTCGCTGTTCTGACTTAACCTCATCTACAAAAACATCTTTTCTGAGGACACAAAAGAAACTACTCCTTTTTAGTACTTACACAAAAATTTGACATTAAAATAAATTTTTCATTTCAAATTTTCATTCCTTTTTACAAAATTCCTAAAATTTAACACAAATTTTTTATTTTTTACTGGAACTAACTACTACCAGACTAGGCATTTGCCTGTGTTGGGGCGTCATATTCTGCGCACTCTGGAAAGAAACCATTCCCATGTTCTGAACACTTTTATTGATTTAATCATTGAAGAAACTAACAAATTTCAAATGAAATATGAAACCTGAAAAGACACAGAAAATAAAAAAAGGTATCAGTCACATCTGGGGATCGAAACCAGGACTTCTGTCAACAGGACAGCGCTCTAACCACCGAGCTAATGAGACCTAGTTATTTTATGTCATTTTTATCGTTATCATACTTCAAATTTAGGACTTACCAATATTTTCTTCAATTAATTTTCCTAATTACTGAGCCCGTTGTTCGTTCCGAAATATTTTAGTGTCTTGATGGAATTTATGTGACCTGCCATTTTTCTTTCATGGGCCGGTGCTGGGTCGCAACCCGTAGTTTGGGGAACACTGATCTAGTATACATACGAGTATATGATTCGGTTGCTGAGAGCTCTGTTGTAAATTGTAACTTCTATTTCTGATATTGCAATAGGGCATTTTCTGTTTTTTTTTTCAAAAAATTACCATAATAATGCCTTTTATTTTTGTAACCCTTTAATTTTTTCAATTTTAAATAAATAATTATGAATAAAAATATTAAAATTTCACGATCTGATGATAGTACTAACATCAGAATGTGAAAAATTAACTTTTAAATCTTCCATTCAGTTTTAACAGATTCTGAAAATACCCCATTTTGTTTGAAATCTATTGCAGAGATTTTTGTTGTAACTTGTAACCCCACTTTATGATATTGCTTCGTTTATGAGAGCGAGGGAAAGGTAACAAAGGAGCCACAAGTATGAGCGGCATGCGTCAACCTATGCCTCTAGTAAAGCATATTTGACTTACCGACTGAGGGGTCGCTGGCCACCATTTTGAGGCAGGTCCAATCCACGAGGACCTGGAGGGGGCCGGGCAGGAGTTTGTCCACACCATCATCCAGCCACGATGGGGTCACGATGTTCCTCAGCTCGCACATTGTCTGCTCACCCGGGAGTGCAGCCTCCTTTCCGGAGCACTCGCGGCATCTTCTCTGGTAGCAGCCGGTGTTGTTTGCTGCTGAAACTGTAATGGAAATAAAAATTATTATGACGAATGCTATAATAGATTAAGCTTCCCTTACATATTATGGACTTAAATCTGCATCCAGCCCTTTTTTAATGTGAATATTGCATAAGATTCCCAATTTTTTTTGGGCCTGTGGAACTATGGCATCCCCTGTTGGGGTATGTTGTAAGCCTGGAAGGAAAGAGATGGGGACTACGAAGATTGGGAATTTTTCATAGTCTCCACAAAACAGTTGTACACTTTGTACAGTTGTACAGTAAATGAGAAATGGTAAAAAAATATACATAGACAAGTGTTAGAAATAACAAATATGTAATATGGGTAAGTAAACACTTGTGTATTAATGATTTAAAGAATACTAAAGATGATAATCTGTGTCAGACATCCAAGAAATGAAAGGTTTATAGGAAAGGTATAAAAAGTCAAGGGGCAGTTTTACAACTATTTTGTGACACGGGCCAAAAGATAGTTGCTAAACTGTCTGTAAGTGACATTGAAAATGATAACGGTCAATGCAGCATCGTTGAGCAGTTGAGTCGCTCTGCTAATTGGTGTATTCTGGTAAGCTGAAGTTCTCGCTTTCGGAGCATAAAAGTGTGCAAGGGATCTCCCATGAGAATACTTGTTAGGAACGTATAAGTTTACCTCTTTCAACATAGGTGGATTACATATGGTTACAGAGATTAACTTTAAAAAAATGTTTACTGAAAAATATTTTTCAGCGGACTTCTAAGGTGTTGAAATCAAACAGAACAAAGATGGGTATGGAATGGATAATATATATATTCTCTCAGTTGAAGGTATTTACTACACAGACCTTGAACCTGAGTCAAATAAAGACGTCTGGAGCTGCTTGGATTTAGTCACCTTATGAAATAAAATAAAATTGAGGTAATACCGTCGTTATTTTCCATTTGTACCTATGGAGGTAGGTTAAAGCCTTTAGCAAACAATGTGTTAATCTCTTATTTAATTAAATATTACTCGTAATTATTCAAAACATAAATGTGTTGCCTATTTGAACTATGATATAACATGAGTATTTTGAACAAATATTCAAAATGGGGCAAGTTCCAAATATTTTCGGTTAGGTATTCAAGTATTTACCTTGAAGTTATTTCCTATCAACTATGCACACCTACTTAGATTAGTCTTGCGATAAGATAAGGTTAAATAATATTTTATGTAGGTACTTAAATAATATTAACGTACAACGCATGGAAGATTAATAAGAAAAAATAATGACTCCTTATATAACCCCTTTAAGGACGTTTTTTTTACAGATCGATTTACCGTCATTTTTCAAACAAATAGCCGTTTGTATCAGTTATCAGTGCTGTAGTGATGGGCATAATCGAGACATTTTTTTCAATATTCGAAAAAAAAGTGACCTTACTGGGGTACCCCTTTGTAAAGTCGCAAAGTACATGGTTTTGTGAATAAATTAGGTCAATTTTTTTTGTCAGTATGTTAAGTGAATTTAAAGGTAAATATTACATAAAGAATAATTAACAGATAAGCAATATAAAAAAAAGCATTACGAGAGGAAAAATATAAAGCAATAAAAGGACGAAAATTCTTAAATCTAGAAGAAAACCTAATATGAGCATTAATCTTTGTTAGGTTGCAATATTGCATCTATATTCTTTCTTCCCGTGTTCATAATCCATGTCTTAATACTTCTTTTGAAGTCAGTTAATTTAAAAAAAATCTTTTTTTTTTGCTAGAGGGAGGATGTTAAATAATTTTATAGAGAAATATTTTAAATTGCTTTGTCCTAAAGTCGTTTTAGTTGTAGGTTGGTGGAATGTATGTTATTATGAGGATCTTGTTAATCGCCCCTAGTTTGTATGTGTAAAGTTATCCTGCTTTTTGAATGCGTAAATTAAAATATCTTTTAAATATACTTATTTCAGAGTCATTCAATTCAGGGTATTAAAAACATAGTCCGTGGAAGTTTTGATGGGGACTCTAACGGTCGTTCTTCCCAACCCTACTGAGCAACTGTTGAGCCAAATTTTTTCCTCAGTACTGTTCAAATGCATAAATACGTTCTTCCCAACGAAGATCTGGAGCAAATTTATGATCAATTTAGGATATCGATTTTCGTGGATTAAGTTCCCCTCAACAGATGACTAGTTATAAAATGTGTCAGCAGGGTGAATAAATGTCAGTGAAATGTTAAGTGTCATTATTCGTACGCGATCTATTATTTCTTGCGAATCAAATATTGAATGACAAAGATTTATTTCCGTTTTCGAATATCAAAACATGTTTTTTGTATGTATGAAATAATACCGAAGAGAAATTAACTTATTTTACTTATTATAAACCACGTTTTGTCTCGTTTTTCAAGAAAGAGAAACGTCAAATTTAATGTTAAATGTACGTCCATGAAAGTTGGCGGGCACCTCCATAGACAATTTACGATAAAAATTCTTCGAAAGAGGCAAACATGAGGCACACGAATGCTCAACAAAACATTTGGCTGATCAGTGCCTCAGATTGGTGATTCGAAAAGTTGGAAAGAACGGCTGTAAGTATAATTTAAAAAAAATGCTTTTTGTGCTATGATGACTGGTTGTATGGTTGACATATATCTATCCGATTTCGAAACATTAAAATAATCGAATGGTGTCGTAATTCATTTCTTATTAGATATAAATGACGTTTTATGTTCGGTATTCTCAAAAAACAATTACGAATGATTCATTGAAAAACGGCAACATCGGCTTTCGTCATACTTTTTTTCATATTGTGCAAATATATTGCAATATCTGTACCGATTCTATTTAACTAGGACATATCGATCTTAGTATATAATTGATAATGACGTTAATTGTGACATGGCATAGGTACACTGTTATGTTATACAAATATGAATGTTTTAAATTGTTAACCTGTAAATATTACGAAGGTTCCGTTACTATAGTAAAGGTCTGCGCTTGACTTTGAATCGAGAGGATTCAGATACAAATCCATCCTAACCCAAGAAAAGTCTGCCAGGGTGTTGTGGTCTATTAAAAATTGTGGTTATAGGTCGCGGAAATAGAGTTGACCCAACAACATGGGATTAGTTATTACCTACTGGATATTACTCACTTAGGATTGAGTGTATTGTTGCATATGCATTCACTTCGGAGAGTGACGTCCTGCTTATTGTTTTAGCGATTATATTGAAACTATGGCAACCCTAATGAATGAAATCACGTTATGCATGCACGTTATGATTAAAATAATTCGATATTACACCGTATTATTTTAATGTCATCAATGTTCTACTGGAATTTAACAGATTTTGAGATTTGACTGTGTTGCTATTTGTAAATTGTAAGCAACAATGAGGTGGGGACGATAAAAGTCAGATAAAAGTAATCGTACTCAGTAGACACACTTCATCGAAGGTTCCTTGTACAAAATAATTCGTTTGAGTTAACAACATGATTGAGTCATTAGGTAGGTGAGTCATCTATATTAATAGCATATATTAATAGGTGACCACACGAGTCTTCTTTTTAGTACCCAGCCGCAAACTAGGACAAGTGTTGTAATAATAAGGAACTCCAGTCCAATATTAAATTTTTTTATGAATAATGACGTTCAAACTTAAATACCAGTATATTTCGTTTTTTTTTTCTAAAGTTAGTTTTCATAGTTAAGATAATTTTCAAAGTTCCAATTTTTCAAAGCCCGCCAAAATGCTCCAAATCTATAGCCGATCGCTTTCGATCACCTTTGAGGTTAGAATGTCAAAACAAGGATGAGCTCCACCGTATATAATTTTATATTCTATTCATAGTAAACCATAACTGAACGTAAGTACGAAAATTATTTACTTTTTTTGAATCTTTAACTCAAAGAATAATAACAGTATTGAGCATTAACATTATCATAATATCCGTATTGATAATTGGGTTGCTTATGAATACTCTAATTTCTTTCATTAATAATAGTTTTTTTTATATATTGAACAACAATTATAGAGCTTAAAGTCATCCAAATTAAGATAAAATTTCGCCAAAACTGAAAAAAATACATATTTAAAATACAAAACAAAATGAAAAAAAAAATCCGTACTAATCCAAAAACAGAATGGGCACGTGGTGTCAGATTTTCCAAATACAATGGTACCAAACATAACAAGATGTTTCGATGAGATGATTTTTTATTCACTTTTAAATAAATTGTATAAATTCTACGTAATAAAAGTTATATATTCAGAATCGGTGTTTACTCATCTACATGAATACATATTTTTAAAGCCATTGTATTTTTACTGGAGTTCCTTATTCTGATGTAGGTGGATGTATTAATATGTTCACCTGGCCAATAAATTATCCCTCAAAAGTACAAAAATCGATGAAATCTACCCTCCTTAGTTTTGACAAATGAGTACGGTCGGAGAGGGGGTGGAGATTATAGGAAAGTGATGGATATTAGATTACCGTGTTGTGGGTGTGATGTAAGCAGTGTAATTTGACTGTAATAAACAAGATAAAAATATAACACGTGGAGTCGTTACTCTAATAAAAAAATCATGGGTCGTGAACACGATAATATATTAATTCTTTTCGCGGAAAAAGCATATTTTTCCGAGACCTTTGATGTCATTTAAATAAATAATAATGCCTAGGGCGTTTAAGTAATAATAATTATTGTGATTTTGCCAACCACATTTTGGAAACAAATCATTCTTTTGACACAAATAAAGGTTTAAAAAATATACATACAAATATAACTGGTTTACAATTAGATAAATTTGAAATTTTAGAAAGTAGAAAAAGTGTCAATTAAATATAAAAAAAAAAGTTTATCTCTTAAATTTATTTTCACATTAATAAACACGTTTATAATATTATAAATTTTAATAAAAAGAACTATTATCATTTTATTTTTTTACGCCTTGTTATTTTATTTATATTAATATTTTTATTTTTAAATTTCTAATGTATTTTTTTTTTGTATTTAATATTTTGTAATAATTTTTTATTTTTCAATTGTTTTAATATTTTTAATTAAATACTTACCTACTTCCATTACTAATTTTTAAATTTTGCCTGTGTTTTTAATTTATTTTTTTATTATTTGTCTATTGTCATTATTTTTAGACGGTAAATTTAATAAATAATAATGTCTTCAAGATTATGTATTACACACCTATTAATGCGATATAAAAAATAAATAAAACCATTAATTACTTGTAAAGTGTCTAGTACAAAGTACATATTACTTTATAATATTCCTATAATATTCCTCATATCTTTTCATTCAACATATTATTATTACTGTCTCATAAAGTGTGGGGTGTTATTTCAAATCAATATTGATTTATGAACTTGAGATAATGAATCACCGAGATACGAAATATTGCCGCACCCTTTAAATAAATATTTTCGGTTGTGTTAATATTAGTCACTAAAGGGAACACGCTTATTAATGCAAATAAAACAAAAAAAAATATATTAAAAAAACGTGGGAAAACGTTATCAGTACGATAAGCCTATAAATCGCAGGGTCCAATATTATATAGTTGGCAGTGTGGTCCCATGAATTTTTATTCTAACTGTAGAGATTGTCCAGAATAAAAAGGTTGCGTTCGATATTTTGTACCATAAAGATTCTATCTTTAGCATTAAAAGAACCGAAAAAGTTATCACCATCCTAAAAGAGGATGTAATCTGCGAAGAAAAAAAATCTTTTCGGATATGAAAACAAAAGTCGAACACTTTTTTGCTTTAAAAAATCAAGAAAAAAGTCATATCCCGCCAATGACTCATGGAAATTTAATTATGCACCTACCTAGGTACGAACTTGATCACAAGATAAAAACTTACACAGCTTTATTTATGATTATTATTTTTGCGTGTTAGATGTAAGAACTAACAATTTAAATAAAATATTTTTAAAACAAATGCTTTGGTTGTCTTACCTTGCATCGACAAACACACGATGAGGAACGCAGTGAATGCGATTTTGTAAATGGCGGCCATTTTAAAAATGTATTTTTAATTTTTACGCGGGAAAAACAAAGGTGTGCTAACTGCTGGAGCTCACGAGCCTAACTGACTAAATAACGGCGAACGAGCGCGGGGAGGTGTCTGCCTATGAATCAGTACTAAAAATCTGAAGATAAGATAAAGGAAATACCTAGGACCCGTTGAGTAGGTACCGGGTACTTACGCGCAGCGGTTTCAAAGTAGTCAACTATTTTATTTATGTAATTCAACGAATTTTTCTTTTGTAAACAATTGTCAGTTTTCGAGCAGGTTATATATTTATGATAAGGGTCATGGCATCCGGCGGAAAAGGAAGGTGGTTAAGATAGTAAATCGTGTCACGATGACCATTGAAAATTGAAGAAATCAAAAAACGTCGGTAATATTATGTTGTTGAACTACGTTTTTGGTGACTATGAACCCCATCATCACAGCGCTACACCTTAAAGTGCGTCTTGCGTAGGCGAAGTCGATGCGAACGCGATTGCGACGCGGTTAGCGATATAAAGCGAAGCAATGCGAAGGCATGTGAAACGGCAACGCTGTCTTACGTGCACACGTACCGCCCGATCCTTTATAGGAATAATTAAGAAATAAACCCATTTTATTCAAGGAGTATGGTACTTTGTGTACGTGACTACATTGCGTACGCTATAAATCCCCCCTATACAATTTACATTCACCAATTTATGGAATGTTCAAAAGGATATTGGTCAAACAAAATATATTAATTAGTGAAGGTTTCAATCATGTTGCTCACTATTGTGAGTCTTAAATACCTACGGTAATTTCATCTGATATTTATTATTATTATCTCTCAGCTTCGCAACCATTTTTTGTAATCACTATATTTTCTAAACTTTTATATATGAAGTTCGGTTAGTTTCCCTGAGAAAACATTTTTTCATGAGCATAATTATAATCTCCGTCATTTGCGCTGTTTGCTTTTATTAACATCACGTCTAGGAAATGTTAAAGTAGATTATCATTTGCGTGATACTTTTGTATTTTGTCGTTTCAATAATAAAGGTATTTTTACTTCAACCATGATAAAAAATAGCAAACACCGTCGCGTTCACTTCGCGCGGAAATATCAAATCAACTGATCGCTTCGGTGAAGTCGGTGACAATTTGATACTTTCGCGCCGCGCCGCACCGTGTCGTGTTCGCATCGACTTCGCCTACGCAAGACAAAGAGTTAGGGTGGGATTTGGCCTTTTCCGAAAATGAAAATGGCTAAGGTCCCTAGTCCGTAGCCATTTTCGTCTCCAGTCCTCAGGATTACCCGTCGTACTCGAATCCTCTTCCACGCAGGCAATTCACATTTTCTTCGGTTAGTCTCCAGGTCGATTCCACTGGGGAATCTACGGTAATGATCATCGGCGTCCTGACATCTGATATTCTTTCTATATGTCCTGCTCAGTTTCTGGGATCTACAAAATCTTACAATAATAAATTTCAGTGGCCTATTTGTGTCAAAGGGTCTAAAGGCGATTTATGACTTCAGTTTTCTTTTGATATATATTTAGGCGAAATAGACATTCAAAACTAGCTAGAGGAATTGGCTAACAGTGAAACAGATGTTGACATTGAACTTAATGATATTGATACATAAAACAAGAAACAACTTGTTACCAACATATTTTTCCAACAAAATTATTTACAACTTGGACATTTATAGACATAATACAAGGACATGAAAGGGAATCAGACTAGGTACAAAATTACAACAATGAATAAATTAAAAAGAAATTGTAAAAAGAACACTAAGATAATCAAGATAAAATCTAATAGTATGCAATATTATTCAATTACGAGTATGTATAAGTTATAAGTTATATGTAATTGTATCAAATAGTGTATAAGTTATCATTAGTTATATGTAATCGTATCAAATAGTATATAAGTTATCATATGTTATATTATGTAATTGTATCTAATAGTAGGTTTATAAGTTATTATAGGTTATATGTAATAGTATCCAATAGTAGATTTATAAGTTATCATTAGCTATATGTGATCGTATCAAATAGTACATAAGTTATATGTAATAGTATCCAATAGTATATAAGTTATCATTAGTTATACGTAATAGTATCCAATATTGTCTAAGTTATCATTAGTTATATGTAATTGTATCTAATAGTATATATTTTAAAATGAGTAATTTTGTAAAGGTAAATATACAAATAAGTCAAATAAAAAAAAAAAAACAAGTGTCATATCTATTCTATATATTGTATTTGTTCAGTGTACATAGGTGTATAGTGTAGTATAGGTCATATTATGGGGTACCTATTCTATCTGTCGTTCTATCTTTAACTGTAAACAATGTTTACATTGTTGTAACTTGTAGATGTAAAACTTGTGCTTGTAAATGATAACTGAATACCTCTGGGTATATCCATATTATTTCTATTTCCAGCAAAAATGCTGTAAATACAAATAATATGGATATGTTTTTGCATCAAGGGTTTTCGCATGAATGAGCTAGTTTAGGGTGACCATTTGTACTAATTTTACAGTACAGTACTTGTCCTTGTTAATCGTGACATGAAATACACAAAGTGTACTGGTTACGGATTTATTTTTTCTCCAAAGATCTAAGAATCGTCAATCGATTATTGATAAACCGTTTTAAGTCGATTCCAAAAAATGTTGAAATTTATTTCTAGTATGAGAATTTTTGTTGTTTATAGGTGTGTTTATTAGTCGCAGGCCTGGCCTAACTGGAGGCCGCCCTGCATATTACGTTTTTGGTCATTCCATTTTATTTTTAATCCGGTCGAAAAATGAAATACATTTTACTTACCAATTAACTTTGCCAGCTCCCTACGTGGCGCTGCTCCCCAACTCAAACAGGAGAATTCTTTCTCTATTGAGTTGGGTAGTTTTGTTCAATCAATGTATACTTTTTAGTAATTACCCTTTAAGATGTATCCGTACTATCAATTTTTTTATTTGTAGTTATAATAAATAAAAAAAAATCCTTAACCTTTACGTACTTGAAGGTAAAAATTACGTACGATCCGAGGGGGTTACTAAGGTCCCCATAAAATGTCTCTTAATATTTCTTTTTCGTTTACAGTAACACTCAGATATTAGTTACTACTTTCCGTTTTAACCGGACATCTCCCATCTTCGCTCATCTTCGTCCAGCAGTCAATCATTAAATAATGCAAAACGGTAATAGAGAACGAACTAGAGCGTGACTCAAATACATATTATTGAAGCCCTTTTCAGTAAAATGCGCCTTTTAGTTGGTTTGCGGCGAATATTTTTTTAATGCTGAGAGATTACCAATTTTTTTCTATGATCAGTGTATTATCCCCCCCAAAACGGGGGTATCAACGAATTACAACCCCCCCCCCGCCACGAAAACGGCCACGAGGAAAATGTTCTCGTTTAAAAAAAAATGGTCACGTTCTGCTAGATGCAATATAATATTACGTGTTGTTAATATTTCGTCACCTGTATTCTGTATTGTTATTGAGACACTGGCATCATGCAAGCTGATGTGCTAAGTGAGGTGTTTAGTGAAAACATAACATGTAGGTACTGAGATAATCTCACGAGGTTGTTAGACTGTCATTGTTTGAATAATACGTATACATCTTTGTCTACGTGAAAAGCAAACAAGTAATGTATTCCTGTCAAATATATCGGGTGGCTCTCATGAGTGCTCAGAAAAAACATAATCTCCTTGAACAAATGGTTTGGACATAGAAATAAGCGAAATAAAATAATTAAATTCATTTACTATATTCGTTAAATTATCGACTCATTTAACGGATCTCTTGAAAGAATAATGGGCGTGTAGTAGTGACACACGCGTAAGTTGTTATAAAGGAAATAGGAATTTAGTTTTGAAACACAGTTTACAAGATTTTAACGCACAACTCGCCTAGTACGTGGTTTTAGTGCATGATGTACAGTCTGACATTTAAAAGTAGATAAAATTGTGGGCGCTCTTTTGCGACTGCGATAGTTTAAAGGGTTTTAAATGGCAACACAAAAATGGTTCATAAAAATGCCATTCCCTCAATATCCAACCTCGGCCGCTAGACCCTCCGTCTCCGCTCAAATTCCATCTTACACGTTCCATTACCTTAGTGAGCGGGCTTAAATATAAGATTGCCACCAGCAAGTGTCGCTAGCACATAAAACACAGTTTGCAATTCTTTGAAATAAAAATAAATAAAAGCCCTACAGTAGCAACAGGCAGCCCGCTCACTCGGTAGAGAAGATTATCATCACATTTAAGCACCTCTAACCACAGTTGATACAGAAAGAGGGAGAAATTTACAGCGCACTTGAGGTGATTTTTCA
Source organism: Halesus radiatus (assembly GCA_022606495.2). Lineage (NCBI taxonomy): Eukaryota > Metazoa > Arthropoda > Insecta > Trichoptera > Limnephilidae > Halesus > Halesus radiatus. The sequence continues at coordinate 69,350 of JAHDVE020006182.1, forward strand.
TAAAAATGGCGCTCAAGTCATCCGATTATTATTATTTTTATTAAATGTTTCCTGGCACTGTAAACAAAAATTTCACAATGCGATATATATAAAAAAAAAACAAAGTATGTTTAAAAAAAGATAATGGTCCAAATGCATATGTTTCGCTTTAACCAAACGGTGTTCAGATATTAGTTGTGCATACTTAATCTCCGAAAGGAAATGATTCTACATCATATTCTAAGGCTTTATTATTTAACGCTTTGCAACAAGATAATTAATTATCACATGGAAAGGCCATTTTTTAAATTTATTTTTGAAATTTTTTGTATTGAAATAACTATGTAATAAATGTTAGATACATAAAAAAATCAAATTAAAAGATCAAAATTACAAATAAAAAAAACGTAAAAAAAGGAATTATTACGATTTGGCACGTTTCTTTAAAACGAATATGTGAAAAACAAAAAAAAACGTACGACAATGTCAGTATCTTGGTGGCATAGTAATGACTTTTTATAGTTCTTAAATAATAAATATCTATACTTAAATTTCAAGCTATAGGTATTGTATTTATATATGATATTTGATTTAGGTATTGATACGAGAATTTATTTAACACTAAACTAAAATTTTGCATCACATTTGCATCATAGAAATGTTAACTGGACCATAATATGGACCTAGAGGCACGTCTCTATGTCCAAAGGTAGGCTGTGTGTAGTTTTTCAAGTAAGGGTACTAGCGGGTACTACACGCAGTGACAGCAATATGTTTCACATCTTCAGTGCAAGCAGTATGTGGATGCATGGCTTTGCGTTATGTATCCCGCAAATAAAGCAGATTGAGGACGTCAAATGTATGGTCAAAGGTAAAATCCAACCAAAAAGTATAAAATCGTCAAAGAACGATTGTGACATAAAAAAGGTTAAAAAAATTATGGAAATTGTCTGTTTTTTTATTGTTGTTCATTATCTTTTAGTTGTTGGTTTTTCTTAGTGTAGGCACAGCTTTTCAGCCTGTATGGACTGCATGCCACTGCGTATGTATATACATTGTGCATACTTGCAGCTATATCTATGTTTATGTTTGGCTTGTTGAGTTTAATAATGTTTTTGCATCTAATTTTGTACTACATAAATAAATACCCGTACGAGATATCGTTTCAAAATACGGGAGTGCATTTTTAGTGCATATATGAGATGTCGTTAATATTTTGAGGTAGGTTCGCATTTGATTTGGACAACCCTGATCAGGATATAGATTAGAGGGGAGTAAAAAACGTAACACCGTTTTTTCGAAAACGTTTAAATTCGGAAACGGTTGCAACCGTTTCTAGGATTTTAGAAAAACCGTTTAAAAAAAAAAATACAACTACGTCCGCAATAAACCCGCGCGAAATGATTCCCGTAGAGCACAATTTACTTGAGAATTAAGCACGGAACATTTAAAACAGCTCCCAGTAACACTTTACTAAACTCATCATACCCGTCGTAAACCGATGCAAATAAACGCTTACGAAAAAAATAAATGCCCGGCCGCAACGCCGAACGCCACATACCGAAAAATTAAACCCCCGAACGCGATCCGCAGTAGCCCGTTTTAAATAAACGTTTTAAAAAATGTAATGCCCACCCGCAACGCAGAACGCAATTCATCGTCCTAAACCGAAACGATTTTTTAATAACGCTTTTACACGGAACGCTTTTTTATTAACGATTTCGTAAAAACGAAATGCTGAACGCCATGACGCGCCGTAACCCGTTGCAAAATAAATGATTTCGCCTAAAATTGCCTAAAATTTCATGGGAATCGACTTCTAGGAAGAATTTTATAATAAAATAGTTACTGTTTTCAGCTTCATTCGGAATACAGTAGGAATCTAACTAACTAACCATCACGCTGTTTCCGTTTGAGTAGGCAGAGAGGATGGACCGCCAAATTACTCAGTCTTGGCACACACTCCTTGCTTCATTTATATTCATATATCGCCTAATACATAATCTCTTATTAGTCTGACTCTTGACATGGCCCGACTTTGGATCACTTGATCATGCCATGCCAAACTGTCTAAGCGTCCCTTTCTTAATCTAACTCATTACGCTCATATGAGCCTTGAATTCTTTGCGAATCTCAACATTTTTCACACGGTCAGACATTTTAGCACACACACGCCTCAGCGATCTCATTTCTACAGCATTCAGTCTACTTTTATCCTTACTCTACCAGTTCCATGCCTCACTTCCATATATCTAGCAAAGTATCTAGATGGACCGATATAATCATAATACATGACGCGAAAGTGAATGGTATTGTGAAATATCAACTAATTTTACCATTATCCGCAAAAAGTTTTATCCAGCTCTTAATTTAACTTTAGGGAGGCGCAAAACACACGACATTTTTTTACTACAAGCTTAATATCTGTCCACCAGCTAATTTTAGTAACGTAGAAAAAAGGGTGAACCTTTTACCATAGTGAATTGCTCAGGAAACAAAGCGTTCTTATTTTTATAATTCGCCTTCACTTAAGCTGGCTAGGTAATTAAAAACTGAATGTTTACAAGAACGCCGACTCGTAAGTAAAAATAATAAAATGTCCCAGATAGTAATAATAATTATGTCTTGAAAAAGGGTTATTATTATAGTTTAGTCAGCTGCATTTTGAAATCATTAAGTATAATATTGTATAATATTTTGTAAGACGAGTATATCGTATTAAATCTGCTGTAGGTATCTAATTTGAAAACGCATTTTCGTTATTTATATTGACATGTGAGTGGCCCGTGGTTTTTCGTCATAATTGTGTACTTTTATATGTTGATTTGTTTATTTTTAATTATTGCCGAAGTCCACCCATATTTTATAAACTTAATAATAATAATTGGATGATATGTATAGCGCCGCATTTGTGAAAAATCACCTCACGGGCGCTGTACAAATTTTACTTGCTAGGGTTTGTCTTATTATATACAAACAGATACAGAAACATATTAAGTAATGTATGTACCTTCTTGATTATGTGCAGGGTCGTTAATCGGACACAATTCGTTTTTTTTTTAACGGTTTCAAGTAACCGTTTATTTCGAGAAACCGGAACGGCTTCGGTTATTTTGAAAAAGAAACTGAAACGCCCACCTCTAATACAGATATATAATAGTATCCCGTCGCTAAACATTCAGAGGCAGTATTACAACCTAATAGTAACGTATGAAGTTACGAAGTTCGACCGTTCATATTGTGATTTCGTCTGAAGATATAATAGAAATGTTTTGTGTGGGACTTTTATTGCGTTTATTTTAAGGTGCGGTAACATTTATACATGGCTCCCTGGACCCTTGCATGTTCACCCCTTATCTGAGCCAATAATAAAAACCTAGTTTGGTTAGGTTCCACACACGTTTTATAGTTTGTGATAGTTGAGGGCACCCACCACTTTCCCTAGCCGTTTTAAGGACCAGATAAGTTCCTCTAACGGATCTCACGTCAAGACTCTACTTTTTGATATTAAAAAATAGTCTTCTGATTTAGAAAATCGTTAAGGTACATTGTAAACCTCGATTTTGCTGTGTTATTCACCGTAATTCACCGTAATTCACTGTAATTCACTGTAATTCACTGTAATTCACTTTAAATCACCGTAATTCACCGGAAATCACCGTAATTCATAGTAATTCACCGTATATCACCGTAAATCACGGTAATTCTCCGTAATTCACCGTAATTTACCACCGTACATGACCACACTTGACCATAATTCAACGTAATTCACCGTAATTCACCGGAATTCACCACCGTACATGACCGCACTTGACAATAATTCAACGTAATTCACCGGAATTCACCGGAATTCACCGTAAGTCACCGTAATTCACAGTAATTCACCGTAATTCACAGTAATTCACAGTAATTCACAGTAATTCACAGTAATTCACCGTAATTCACTGAAATTTACGCATATCACTGTAAATCACCGTATATGACCGTATATAACCGCACTTGACCATAATTCACCGTAAATCATGGTAATTTACCACCGTACATGACCGCACTTGACCATAATTCAACGTAATTTACCGTAATTCACCGGAATTCACCACCGTACATGACAGCACTTGACAATAATTCAACTTAATTCACCGTAATTCACCATAAGTCACCGTAATTCATAGTAATTCACTGACTTCACCGTAATTCACCGTAATTCCCCGTAATTCACCACCGTACATGCCGCGACTAATTCCGTAATTCACCGGAATTCACCACCGTTCATGACAGTAATTCACCGGAATTCACCGTAAGTCACTGTAATTCACCGTAATTCAACGGATTCACCGTAATTCACCGCATATCACTGTAAATTACCGTATATGACCGTAATTTGCCATAATTCACCGTAAATCATGGTAATTTACCACCGTACATGACCGCACTTGACCATAATTCAACGTAATTCACCGTAATTCACCGGAATTCACCACCGTACATGACGCACTTGACAATAATTCAACTTAATTCACCGTAATTCACCATAAGTCACCGTAATTCATAGTAATTCACTGACTTCACCGTAATTCACCGTAATTCCCCGTAATTCACCACCGTACATGCCCGCTCTTGACAATAATTCATCGTAATTCACCATAATTCACCGTAAGTCACTGTAATTCACCGTAATTCAACGGATCTCACCGTAATTCACTGTGAATGACTGTAATTCGCCGTATATCACTATATGTATATTCGCCGTATATGACTGAACTTGCTCATAATTCACCGTAAATCACCGTAATTCACCACCGTACGTGACCGCACTTGACCATAATTCAACGTAATTCACCGCAATTCACCGGAATTCACCACCGTACATGACGGCACTTGACAATAATTTAACGTAATTCACCGTAATTCACCGTAAGTCACCGTAATTCATAGTAATTCACCGAATTCACCGTAATTCACCGTAATTCCCCGTAAATCACCACTGTACATGACCGCACTTGACAATAATTCATCTTAATTCACCGTAATTCAAGGGATCTCACCATAATTCACGTAATTCACTGTAAATCACTGTAATTCGCCGTATATCACTGTAAATCACCGTATATGACCGTATATGACTGAACTTGATCATAATTCACCGTAAATCACCGTAATTCACCACCGTACGTGACCGCACTTGACTATAATTCAACGTAATTCACCGTAATTCATCGGAATTCACCACCGTACTAGACCGCACTTGACAATAATTCAACTTAATTCACAGTAATTCAGCGTAAGTCACCGTAATTCATAGTAATTCACCGTAATTCACCATAATTCACCGTAATTCCCCGTAATTGACCACGGCACATGACCGCACTTGACCATAATTCAACGTAATTCGACGTAATTCACTTTTAATTCACTGTTATTCACTACCGTACATGACCGCACTTGACCATAATTCAACGTAATTCACGTGAAAGTGAATTATGGTGAATTACGATGAATTATGGTCTAGTGCGGTCATGTACGGTGGTGAATTACGGTGATTTACGGTGAATTATGATCAAGTTCGGTCATATACGGTCATATACGATGATTTACAGTTATTTACGGCTTTTTACAGTGAATTACAGTGAATTACGGTGAATTACGGTGAGATCCGTTGAATTACGTTGAATTACGGTGAATTACGGTGAATTACTATGAATTACGGTGACTTACGGTGAATTACGGTGAATTAAATTGAATTATTGTCAAGTGCGGTCTTGTACGGTGGTGAATTCCGGTGAATTACGTTAAATTATGGTCAAGTGCGGTCATGTACGGTGGTGAATTACGGGGAATTACGGTGAATTACGGTGAATTACTGTAAATTACGGTGAATTACGCTGAATTACTGTGAATCACGGTGACTTACGGTGATTTACGGTGAAATACGTTGCATTATGGTCAAGTGCGGTCATGTACGGTGGTGAATTACGGGGAATTACGGTGAATTACGGTGAATTACGGTGATATAAGTTGAATTATTTTCAAGCGCTGTCACGTACGGTGGTGAATTCCGGTAAATTACGGTGAATTACCTTGAATTATGGTCAAGTGCGGTCATGTACGGTGGTGAATTAGGGGAATTACGGTGAATTACGGTGAATTACGGTGAATTACGGTGAATTACTATGAAATTACGGTGACTTAATTACGGTGACTTACGGTGAATTACGTTGATATAAGTTGTATTATTGTCAAGTGCGGTCATGTACAGTGGTGAATTCCGGTGAATTACGGTGAATTACGTTGAATTATGGTCAAGTGCGGTCATGTACCGTGGTGAATTACGGGGAATTACTGTGAATTACGGTGAATTACGGTGAATTACTATGAATTACGGTGACATACGGTCAATTACTGTGAATTAAGTTGAATTATTGTCAAGTGCGGTCATGTACGGCGGTTAATTCCGGTGAATTACGGTGAATTACGTTGAATTATGGTCAAGTGCGGTCATGTACGGTGGTGAATTCCGGTGAATTACGGTGAATTACGGTGATATAAGTTGAATTATTTTCAAGTGCTGTCATGTACGGTGGTAAATTACGGGGAATTACGATGAATTACGGTGAATTACCGTGATATAAGTTGAATTATTGTAAAGTGCGGTCATGTACGGTGGTGAATTCCGGTGAATTAAGATGAATTATTGTCAAGTGCGGTCATGTACAGTGGTGATTTACGGGGAATTACGGTGAATTACGGTGAATTCGGTGAATTACTATGAATTACGGTGAATTATGATCAAGTTCGGTCATATACGGTCATATACGGTGATTTACAGTGATTTACGGCGAAAAACAGTGATTTACAGTGAATTACGGTGAATTACGGTGAGATCCGTTGAATTACGATGAATGACGTCCAAAAATAATTATTAAATTGCGTAGAGCCTTTCGATTTAATTTTCCTGCAGTGCAGCAGATTTATAGCACTTTCCACATTATAGTCTTAGCCATTTAAGATAATATACCCCAATCTTTATGGGAAATTCTTTCCGACAGGTAATACTACAGGTACTACGCCCCAGCGCCCATGAGTAATATTCACTATTAACTTAAATAAATTCATATAGCCGATGTGACGCATGTTTGCAGAATTTCCAATGGCAATACTAAATATTATGACCGCTGTCGTAATTGATGGTTTATGAAACTATTGCTGTGGTCACCAGCTATATGACAATATTCATTGTTTTCATTCCTTTGTCATCAAGATTGTTTATGACTGTTGAGTCAGTTTTATGAATGAGTGACCGGACAAATCAAAACACGTATTATTAACCGGTACACTTTTTAAAAGTGATATAAAGTTATCAACAGTATGAAAAAAACAAGAAACTCTTGAAATCTAATATAATCTAACCCATTTCATCATAATTTTTTAATTTTTTATTTAAGCTGGGTTAAGTTTTTAAGCTAGTTTTTTTTTCATATGCTTATTGCCTTACATCACGTTTTGGAAATGTCCCGGATTCACAAGTGCGTTGAATTATCATGTAACCGAATAATAAATAGGGATACAGCCAGTGTTCCCATTGAGTGGGTTTCTGAAAATCAAATAATATTTTATCAAATGAATAAAAAATATTTTGAGTAAATTTTTTCTTCTCATTCTTTTGATAAAAAATTACACAACAAAGTAATTTTACATCTATTTAAGAAGAAATAATATTTTCGTTATTCTATGGACAGCTGATAGATTTATTATTAAAATATAATTAATAGTAATACGGTAACTTTTGAAATTCCGTGCGGAGTATGCAGGGAAAAATCGCCCTTACACCCCCATAATTCCCTACACAATAAGGAGTAATACGGTCTGGCCGTAGATTCAGACAAGGTACCTGCGAGCAAAAATCGACCTTAAGACCCTTTGATTTCGAACACAATGAGGTTGATTCGCAGTCAAAATTGTACCTGGAACGCGTTGGGATGGCAAAAAACACCTTAAACGTATCGACTTTCGAAGACAGTAAGGCTCAGAGTGTGTCAAATCGGGTAGTAAAATGTAGTCAGTCGCGTTTGACTTCGCAGTATAAACCAATTGTAGGACTGGAATAGGCAAAACCTAGTTAAAAGTAATTTGAATAACGTAAATGATTTATTATTATTATTATTTAGGCTCCCTGCTCTTGCAAAATGGTGAATTATTATTATAAGTTGTTTATTTTACAAACTTTCGTTTTCTTACGAGCAAATACTAAACTCTATTTTTTTTAAATTTCATGTAAATCAAAATTAATAATGTTATTATTAATTTCTGCAAGTATTTTTATTATTTTTATTATTGTGACAGCTGTTTCGGCGTTTAAGACCATTTTCGAACTGCGGTTAATCCACTTTGTGACGACTTATTAATATGATTTTGTTTACTCCCACCCCATCCTAATTTGGACGGGTTTTTAAAAATAATAATGATAAAACGGTTTAGTTAGAAAACAATTAAAATTCGGAATTCTGTGAGGTTTTCACATTTATAATGTGTTTCCTAGTATTTACCTGATAATGTTTTCTTAATTGATTTATTTAAATGTGTTATATTGTTTTGATAATGGGAAAATACTGAGAAGCGGTGAATATATAATTTACTTACTGTATTAATTAATGTTATATTATGATCATTCGTTCGTTTATTCATTTCTTAGTAAGAGTAAATTTAATCTAAGACCCTTTCTTTCTATATAGAAGGGTTTAGGTCTGTTGTTGTCAAGTGGGACGTGATTATTTACTAAGAGATGTTCTGCGAATATTTGAAGATGTGCTTTTATTTTTATAACATCGTATACAGGGTCTGTCGCAAAAGTATCGAGAATTTTTTTTCAGACAATTTATTGCCAATAAACATACAAACACTTAATATTCATCAAAATAAGCCCCTTGGGGGTCAATACACTATTTGTAGCGTTTCTTCCAGTCTTGGAAGGCACTCTGGAAGGCAGAAGACGGAACCCCCTTAAGGCACTGCGTAGAAGCGGTTTTCACCCCAACCAACGTCTCCAAATGTCGCCCCTTTAGGCTTCGCTTGATGCGGGGGAACAAAAAGAAGTCCGGTGGTGCTAAGTCGGGACTGTACGGTGGTTGCGGCAGTGTTGCTACGCCTTGCTTAGCGAGGAACTCCTGGACGATGAGAGCTGAGTGTGAGGGAGCATTGTCGTGATGCAAAATCCAGGTGTTGGCAATCTCCTTTCGAACGCGGCGAATCCTTTCGCGCAACTGTTTCTTTGTCATATTGCACTTCTCCGCTATTAAGCGGACACTGAGACGACGATCAGACTGTAATACTTCCCTCATTTTTGTGACGTTGTCATTAGTTTTGGAAGTCGACGGTCGTCCAACGCACACATCGTCTTCAATTAATCCCGGTCGTTTTGGAATTGTTCGTGCCACTCGCAAACTCTTGCCTGTGACATGGCTTCATCACCGAAGGCTTCCCGAATCATGGCCAGAGTCTCGATACCGGTTTTTTTCAGCCGAACGCAGAATTTGATGGTTGCCCGCTGCTCCAGCAAATGTTGCATCTTGATTTCCGACGCAACTACAAAATACACTTTTCGCGGATCACTATGCTAGTACAACCGTTGCTCGGAGAGCACTGAGTAGCAGCGCGTTTGGTAGCTGCGACTTCCCCCTACCATCCCCATCACTCGGCGCATCCCGCTACCTCTTCTAGCGCAGTCAGGAATTTTTTTTCTCGATAATTTTGCGACAGACCCTGTATGTTCTTTGAATCTAGTTGAGAAAGCCCTTCCTGTCGGCACGATATAGATAGCGTTTTAGTTGGCGTGGTCATATTTTAATTCGTATATGCCACTTTAATTAAGTTTAGGATTTTTACTTTTTGAGTTTTTTATGCTCGTTCCTATATTATTATTGGTTCTAAAAGCTACATTTACACCACATTTTTTATTTCTTTTGCAATTTTTACGGATGTCTGGAATTTCTCGGTCCAATATTTACCACCATATTAATGTTGATATTTGTGTATATTAATAAAGTGGTAATTAATAAAGTAATTTTTTTATTAATTTAAAAACATTATGAGTACATTACATCCTTGTGATTGTAAGGTAAATGAAATAAATATGGAGATACTAATGTAAACATTGAATATGTGGGTTAAATCACCGAATAGATAACACCACTCCCTACTTCTTTTCAATTTGCGTGAGTTAACAGGAAATATTTTCGATTGGAATGGAAAATATCGACACACTAAATAAACATAATTTAAGCTGTCTGGAAATATTGATGATGTATCTAACAAATAATGATGTATTTGTGTAAAGAACTACGTGAAATGCGATAAAGTGAATTTTGAAATTATGTTACATTTAAGTGGAAAATTAGCGGAAATGTTTTTTTTCTGTAGAATATATTACCATCAAATTAAGTTGTTTACACTAATAATGAGTTGGTGACTAACAACCAAATAACCATCTATTCATTAATGTGTGGTCATTTTGTGGTCATTTGGTGGTGGTTTGGTGGCATTACAGATAACAAAAGAATCTCCATTCGTACTGTGCCACTTGCTTTCCAGATATAAAATGTCTGATAACTTTCTATCCATAAAATTGAATTTTTTGTTTTGTTTTTTATTTATTTAAATACAACTTGATGTTTTTTTATACAAACAAAATGATTTATCTAAAATTAGCTCGGTGATAATAAAAACAGACCCAAGTATCGAGACGAAATAAGGAACTCCGGTGAAAAAATATTATGGCTTTAAAAATATATATTCATATAGATCAGCAAACGCCGATTCTGAATATATAACTTTTATTATATATACGTAGAATTTACAAATCGCCATTTAAAAGTGAATAAATAATCATCTCATCAAAGCACCTTGTTATGTTGGTACCACTGTATTTGAGACATCTGACGTCATGTGTGTATTCTGTTTTTATATTAGTATGGACATCTTTATTTCTCGATTTTGTTTTCTATTTGAAATATGTATTTTTTGTTTTTGTTTTGGCGTCATTTAAACTTAATTTGGGTGACTAAGCTCTTTAAACTATTATTAATGACATAATTTAGAGTATTCGTGAGCGAACCAATTATTAATACGAATATCATGATAATCTTATTGCTCAATATCATTATTATTCTTTGAGTTAAAGTTTCTCAAAAGGTACATAATGTTATTACTTATGATTGGTTTTGGTTTACTATGAATAGAATATACAATTATGTACGGTAAAGATCATTCTTGTTTTGAAATTTGACATTATAACCTCAAAACCGACCGGCCATAGATTTGGAGCGTTTTGACGGACTTTGAAGAATTGAAAGATTGAAAATTATTTTCACTATGAAAACTAACTTTAAAAAAAAAAAATAGTACACTGCTATTTATGTTTGAACGTCATTATTGATAAGAAAAATAAGAAAACATGGACTGGAGTTCCTTATTCTACATATTCTCGTATATATCAGTGCATCGCCCCACCCCATAGAATAAATATTTCTCCAATGCCTCACCTTTACATTTGATCACCAAATCTGATTACTGATACTGTATTTTTGAAATATCTTATACATTACAAACTGATAAAAATTAATACATGTAAGAAATTCCATGTTCTTACCGTCATAAACCACATCCCCTTATCTGATATATTTTGTATCCTTAAAGAGATCCCCCAATGTTTGGGTAGGGTATTGGCACTTTGCTAGTCAATTGAAGGGAGTCTACTATGCCCCAATTTAAAGGGCCATATAATAATAATAATAAGACTTAATTTCTATAGCGCAGTTTTGTGAAGGTTCACCTCAAGTGCGCTTTACACGAACTAACCTAACCTAATATAATTGTAACCAGATATACTATGTAGTATATCTGTTATTATAATATATATACAATATGAAAATTAATACTATGACATACAATATTCATGAGCAGGTATTATATAATAATAATTTAGAAACTAAGGGTGTAAATAATCAAATATATAGTAGATACAAATAACAAGAGAAAATTATATGCCATTACATACATGGTTTTTCATTGAATACTAATGGAATTAAATAACAAGGAGAGAAAACCGCAACTAAATAAGCTATGGAGGATTAAAAGAAAAAGAAAAAAGAAGAAAAAGAAAAAGAAAAAGAAAAAGAAAAAGAAGAAAAAGAAAAAGAAAAAGAAAAAGAAAAAGAAAAAGAAAAAGAAAAAGAAAAAGAAAAAGAAAAAGAAAAAGAAAAAGAAAAAGAAAAAGAAAAAGAAAAAGAAAAAGAAAAAGAAAAAGAAAAAGAAAAAGAAAAAGAAAAAGAAAAAGAAAAAGAAAAAGAAAAAGAAAAAGAAAAAGAAAAGAAAAAATGTCCTGAAATTCTGTTTCTACGTTCATGAATTTATGTTTTAGGATTTTTTGAATAATATAAAAACGGCGGTTTCGAGAATTCCCCATTTTTTTCCAACAAATAAATTTCACCTCTTATTCGAATGAGAAATAGACATTGCTCGGTTAACTCACACTTTTTAAAATTCACGTGTTTGATTACTCAGATCGTACACTCTCTGGTGTAGAAGTGGAACATTAGAAGGGATTGGTTGTCCCTCTCTAAATATATATCCTCTTTTTTATCAAGCCTTATCTAAAATTTCCTCCCCTCCGCTCAACATCTCTTCTCTTCTAAGTCTGAACGTGACTCTGATTTTGAAATTTGCCCATTTAAATAACATTAATATATAAGTTCGACTTCCCTTTCTCCACAATTTGAAACGATGGCCAAGAACACCCCTGAACGGTGAAAGCCAGAAAAATTGAAAAATAATAATATTTTAAAGAAGTTTTTTTACAAATATGTCCAGCTGCCGAAATGAGATTTTTGAGAGGAGTGGCAGGAGTCACAAAACAGGATCGAGCGAGAAGCTCGACTATCCGAGATGTGCTTAGCATCGATCCCCTTCTGCTAATATTTTTTTTATGAAGGTATCATTGTCCAATTACGGAAAACACATAACACGAAATGAAATTAACAAGAGCTACAGAAAAACAACAGCACTCACATACGAAGATAAATTCTAATAAAATCCCCATACTGTACCACCCATCATAAAATATAAATAAATTCCTAAAAATAAGCAAGAACATAAATAGTTATTAAAATAAATACCAAGATTAAATAATATCTCCAATAACATGTGTTTTCCAATATTGTGTCCTCTGCGTGCAGAACCACATATAAATTTCACTAATAAACAGTGTTTTTCTCAAGTCACCTGCCAGGTAAGTATGGTACTGTATAATATTATTTGCCTGTATATAAATTTAATAATTTGTATATTTTAACGCAGCATCACGTTCCTTTGTGAAATGAATTGTATATATATTACAGTACGGTATTACAGGTCGATGAACTGTTGATGCAATTTGTTGACCATACGTTGTAATAACAGATTGTCCGTAGTTAGTGATAAGATAGAGCGTTGTAAAAATGTGCATACATTTATACAGTTCTGTTGAGGTGATTTTTCACAAAAACGGCGCTATACATGTAAATCATCCAAATATTATTATTATTATTATTATAATATATGAATGAATCAATTAACAAAATAGGACAAAAATACATTTGAGAGTTAAGGTATTTGTCGCTTAATAGTACTATTAAGTTGAAGTTGAATGAAGTACCCATGCCAAAAGTCCGAAATATCAGATATAAGTGGTTTAAATTAAAAAAAATTATAATAAACTATTCATGTAGAGTAAGTAGTAATTAAACTACACGTGATAAGTAACAGTATTTTTACATTTAACAAAAAATGTCATAAAATGAATTTATCCAGTTATTCCCAAACATCAGCCATTTTTTTTGCTTGATTAAACGTACTTGCATTTCTCAGTATTAATTTATTTTCTTCTTCAAACGAAAGCATTTTAGGCTTGCGGAGAAATAAGGATCAGGGTAAGTCTTTGGATCCCGTCTGACCTTTCCCATTTTACCTCTGCATATTTGAGAAAGTCAATGACAATTTATGAACCAGCGCACCCATCAAATTCCATTCTTCAATCAATATAATTTCCATTACTTAGTGCGGAATATTTACTATCGTAAATTTCTCTAAATTATAATAAACGTTTTATAAAAAACACGGAGAAAATATAATACTATTATATTTGCAATAAACGTTTTTATCACGGTGGGTCTGCGGATAGCCTCAGTAGCTCAGTGCTTTAATAAATCGCACGATGGGCGCCGGAATTACAATCGCGGTCGCGGTTGCAACATTCTCACTCGTGTGTTTTTTCTATTACGTGTATTTAGGTATTGAATAACGAGGAAATATTTACAACTTTCGACTATAAACGCGATACATAGGATACGAGCAGTTACTTGTGCAGAACACATGGAAATACATTTTAAACTAACCATTTTCTTGATATAGTTTAAGTTTGATAGGATGCAGCCATACCTATAAAAAAAATGTTACTAATCAGAATAACAATATTAACGTGACAAATTAGAATATATAAAACATTCCGTAATCACAAACTGGTGATGCAGTTAATAAAAAAGTTAATAGAGTTAGCTAAAAAGGAAATATATTTATAATATGTATCAAAATAACTAGGAAAGATGGTTAACAAAGGTGATTTACAGGGTGCTATTATTTTGTTTACTATATTATTTATTTTTAAAGTTTCTAAAGCGCACAATTTAAAATATGTATCAATATTTGAATGTTTAAACGTATTTTTTTCTTTATTGAAGATATGTCCTGTCTCTAATAAATGATTAGCAAAGTCGTAATAATTATTATTTACCCCAATTTACCACTAACACCATTCCCTCACCTAATAACGTCTAATTATTGCTATACTTTTTAATTTGAGTTAGTTTTGAGAACGCTAGTAAATGACACGGATGCGTCGAAACTGGTAGCGTAGTAATAAAATTCAAAATTCAGTAACAAAAGTACTATCTAGAAATTGTTACATAGGAAATACAGAAAATCTAAGAGTTTAAAACTAATTTTTTAAATTACAAGTAGTTTAGTCTTTCTCAATCACCGTACCTATTATCCATATATATATAAAATCAATGTAAATTTGTTTGTTTCTTTGTCCTCGATGTTCTCGAAAACCGCTGGACCGGTTTCGCTGAAAATAGCACAATTTGTTCTTATTAGTGCCGGAAAGGTTTAGAAACTTTGTCCTCGATGTTCTCGAAAATCACTGGACCGGTTTCGCTGAAAATAGCACAATTACTTCGTATTAGTGCCGGGAAGGTTTATAATGTAGTTTGAATGAAATCAAATATGTAAAAATGTTGCTATAACGTTTTAAAATTAATATGAAAAACATTGAACCCGCCATGTTTTATTTAGGTTAGCCCATAGATTGCATATTCAAAAGAAGAAGGTTTTTTTGGGTAGAGTATTTTAAAAATGTAAAAAACCAGCAGGTACCTACATAATAACTCTATCATTTAGATATGTTTTGAAAAAATAAACGTTTGGAATGAAATAAAATTTTCAAATAGTTTCTTGGTTTATAGATAGTTACTTTCGCTGTCAAATAAATTATGGCACCCTGATGACAAGCGAGAATTCAAAACATCATAACTTTATATAAACCCGAGCAAGGCCGGGTACACATCAGCTAGTACTAATATAAAAAAAATAAATATATATTTAACAGATCGGTTCTGAATTTGCTATCGCGAATCCGGGTCTTACTTATACTCGTAACTTATAAACTAAATTGTATTATTCATATCATAAAAGGTTACATGCCAATCAAATCAATTGGTATATTAATTAATATCGACACTTCAACTTGCGTACCCATTTACGTTAGGTAGCCACCTACCTAGATAAGACTGAACTGTATTATGTCCAAAAAGTCGATATAAATAATAATACTAATAACCTGCATCTGCCCGGTATTTCAGTTTCTTTTTAAGCTCGCCATCAGAAACATTTACGTAATTTTTAGTATTGGTTTATCTTGTCTGAGTTTCTGGTATACTTCTCTAGCACAGTTTCCAGCAACTTGATGAACGTAAATATCTCAGATAGCGAGCAAAAAAGCAACTGAAAAATCGGGTCATATCGCATTCATCCAGCGCAATGCTATGGGCTTCGGAAGCTCGGTGAATATTTGTGAAACACTACATGAAAATAAATAAAAAAAACTGCCCCTCCTGAAAAAAGAATTACCACATTTTATAATAATTTAATTTGCAACTTATTATTATTATTTTTTTTATATGAACACTGCACAAGAGTCCCAACTGCTCCCAACCGTCTGGGGTCAGTGAGACTGGCTTTCCAAATTGGGGAATGTTGTGAGGCTGAAGGTATTGTGGAGGGGAAGGAGAAGGGGAAGAGGGAGGTGGGGAAATACCCGGCTATTCAGATCTGGTCACCAAACCCGGATAAAAGCCATTTCAAGCAACGTTTCAATTCTGAATGGTGGTGTTTCACCAGGGCGATACTGAGGGTGTTTTGAAAAGCTGATTTTTTATTCACTTTTAAATAACGATTCATAAATTCCATGTACAATGAAAGTTACATATTCAGAATCGGCAATTGCTGTATGAATATATATTTAGTCATAATATTTTTCATTGGAGTTCCTTATTAGAACCAGTGTGAAAACGACAAATCTCGCGTTTTTCGCGTTATCGCAAACACGAAATTATCAGGTCTGTAGTAATAACGTAATAGGTAATGGCACTAATAACATTAGTTAAGTACGTTTTGTGCACATAATCTTTGACTAATGCCCAAATGATAAAAAAATATACCTACATATTATGTCCTCGAATCTCCTCCTTGATAAACAGAAACCAAAACTTAGGTTAGGTTGTTTCAAACTCTATCACGTTTAATGACTATGAAATCGACGATCAGCGCCATATTGGAATTTTTAACAGAACGGTACCTGTCAAACACCGATCCTCGGTCAATTTCTATTTTGATCAAATCGTGATTAGCTGACAACCTTAACAACTAACAACATGGCCGTTATTCTCGACAGCTGATCGCATTTTCGTACTAATAGTAGATTCTCTCAATATTGGATTATGGAGACACAGTGCATGGTCCCTCTTTATTAAAAAAAAAAAAACAAAAAACAATTGCAACGTGTCCAAAATACATTTATTTTTCAGTTACACGAACTTTGTTTACATGGTAATAACAGTGTGTATTTAAGTACTAATTTTATTTATTTAAATAATCCTTTTTTTAAATTTATTACCTCCCTAATTGAGAAATTCTCGTGTTTAGGGAGGGAGTACTAATATTTATTGTTACACATTTAATCATTTCAACAGTACTACCATGAACTTGATCTTCTGGTGTCTATACACTAATTTAAATGTGTATGATATTGCTATAATGTCCCGAGCATGTATCGTCTCACCTTTATCGGCATAGGATACTGCGTACAGAAGTAAGTTGCATCAAATGTAGAATTTGATGAATTCAAAGGTATACCTATTTGTTTGATAAACTGAAGTGATCCCCCGACTCTCTTGCATACAATACACGCCATTTCCTTGTTCTCCCCAGACATCGAATCGCTGTATTTGAGCGGAGTTACAGCTATTACTCAACAAAACTTTGGAATGAAGTATCTCTACTTATTCGACGGTCAACATCGCTGCAGTGCTTCAACAAGTTTTACAACGAATGGTTGCCGACTAGACAATCTTCAGAATACATTAATAATTGATAAATAATAAACTTAATACTTGCGTTAGTGATTTTGAAAATATTTTTTTTATGTAAATTTATATAATATTTTTAGATTTAAAAAAGTGAGATTTTTTTATAAGATTTGTAACTTTAACGTTTTCTCATTTCTAGAGGCACCCCTGAAAACCAGCTCGACTCGGGGTTCCGGTATGTATTGCTGTGCAGTGACCTTTTTGTCAATTGCTAATATTACATATTACGTTGAAAAAAAGTTATGTATTGATGACAAATAAATGTTTATTATTATTATTATTTGATGGTAATCAAGTGTGCTGGAGTTTGAAATATCCAAACCTACTTCTCAGGGAAATATCATCGATTTTACGTGAATAGCGTGACTGTTTCTTCAAAAGAAACCGTTATTTACATTTTACCGGTGGGCACGTCCGCCGCTTTTATGATTCATTTCTGGGACATGAGGGACAGTGGGGTAATGGCGAATAGTGGGTAACTCCGAACGATCGAATTCCCAAATGTTCTGATACGTCCACAACTAACCGGGCCAACTAAAAGTTGCTTCGCTCATCTGCACCGAACTGTATTGCACGGAGAGAAGTTGTGCATGTCGTTGAAGATAAGAACCTTCACATATTTTCATTCAAAATGATGTAATATTTGCAATGTTCTTAAATATTGGTATTTCTGTTATTATTATAGATTAGTTCAATTCCATTTTACAAACGTAACTATGACTTACAATATTTATACAGTGTGAAACGAAATGAGAGTTTGTGGTGCGTATTTATTATTGGTGTCGCTGTGCTGTTTTCAGAAAACGTTGATTTTCGCCATTAGAGAACGGCAAGCATATTATTTTTCATTAATTTTTGTATATTATTTAAAATTTCCATTAAAATGTGTTGTTTTTATCTCAAAGGGATGATACGAAAATTTGATGCATAAAAACCAGATTTTTTTAAAATTATAAGCAAAATTTGATTTATGATTCGATTGGTCAGTGGCTAAGTTAGCATCACGTTTAGGTCCCACATAGACGTCATGAGTTCAATTCCTCGGCTGGATAAGTCCTCTATCACGACACAAGCAACTTCTTCCGCTTACTATGATGGTAGTGGGAGATTTTCAAATATTGTCTAGTTATTATTAACCTGGAAATGTTTGTCTTTCTTAAAAAAATATTTATAGCATTGGTCGTTTAGTTTTTTTACTCCACTCTCCCCCAATACTATATTTTTATGGGCAATGATTCCGGGTATTTTTTAAACTCAGGAATCAGTAATTCCCGTAGCCCTTATATGGGAGTGATACAACGTACAAAGGTTTATTTACATTTACGACAAGTACGCATGAAAAAAATATCGATAACTTTAAATAAGTAAACACAACTGTCCCTAAAATGTCAATATTTACCACGATTTCGTTTAATTTATTATTTATTTCATTTTAACAAAAAAAAAAAAATCTTTTGGCAAAAGTTATTTAACCAATGAGTACCATTTCGACGGCTGGATTCAAAGGTCACGTGATACCCATTTTGGCACCAGCTTAGTTCACTACCGTCCACGTTTGTTTTGTGTGATTGTGACTGCGGTAAGCAAATTACAAAACATTTCTAAATAGGGTCAAACTAAAAACAAATAAAATATTCGGTTTTTGTAATCAAGTCGAATCTTTTTACTTATTTGACGTTTTACTTAAATTGGCCCTTGTCCCCTTTATTTTGGTTTCTTTCCATTGCATCTTAGGGCATTCCTATATATTATTTGCTCTCTGTATTTATCCAATCTAATGGACTAAAAACATGATTTTATATCGGGGTATCAGAGGTGAAATTTAGATTTTTTGCTGTAATAACTCAGATCTTCGATTGGGGGTCGGTATTTCTGTTGCTTTTTGGTCGGCTTGAGAGAAATTTATGTTTGTAAAGTTGCTATCCGGTAGTGATCCTGTACCAGGTAGCAACTTGACCACCGTAAATTTCTCTCAAGCCAAGTTAAAAATGAACTGAAGTATCGGCTCTAAATGCAACATTCTCTATATCGCTATATTTTTATAAGAATTTGGTCACGGAGGAAGTGTCATGTTTCAAGATATACTCGTATAGTGGTAGTACATAATAAAGAAACAATAATGGCTGTTGATTAGTGTGGTGAACCTATGTCCACGAGTATAAAATGGACAATCGAGTAGGAAAGAGACAGCATGACTTATGGAAGTATATAAGTGAGTGAATGGTTGTCTCGTTCTTCCTCATTCCCAGCGTTATACCTGTAACATTACGTCAGCGATAATTATACCCAACCTACTAACAGACGACTATGTTTCATCACCACACAAATCCAGGAAATTATTGAAGACGACACGCCAGTAGTACCTTAACGTAGTCACCACAGTTGGCGCAGCCAGTCATGACAATTAGTTACCTATAAAATAAGAGATAATAGTGATACGATATTGTTAATATCTTATGTACATTATGTTAACATATTATTATTTAAGTTCGCAGAAATCAGTACTTGGCTAGATTACTGACGTTAGAATTAATAGACGTGCCCTAGTACGATTTGGACGGCTGAAGACAAACCCATTTTGGCGCCAGTTTAATTCTAGGCCGTCCACGTTTTTTTGCGTGATTTTGACCCCGGTAAGCAAAATACAAAACATTTATAAAAATGATCAAACTAAATACTCTTTCAAAATATTCGTTTTTTTTTAAACAAGACGACCCTTTTTACTTAGTTGCGGTTTTACTTAAATTAATGGCATGCTTAGCTTGTTCAACTCCCTTCTTATTTTGGTTTCTTCTCCTTGCGTGTTACGGTAACTGTATTTATTATGTGCTTTGTGGGATAGATACAATAATATTATGTCCGCTTAAATATTAGATTGTGACACCCTGGAGAAGGATCAATACTCAGAATTGATACATTATAAAAATGGCTAGCCTTTAATTGTTACTAGATCCAATGGCCAGATTTACCAGTCTATTATTTCCCATATTCCTTCTAACGCTTGGTTTTTCCAACCCATCATCAGGCGCGCTTTAGAAATATTAGTTCCGGGAAGAGGAACTCAGGCGCTGTGCCAATTATCGAAGAGATAAATAAATAATGACAAAGCTGATTGATGAGTATTTTGCGATAGCAGTCTAAGCTCTAAGCCTATCGGGCGCCACAGAGATATGACGCTGTAGCAGAGAGCTCCGCCGTAACAACTTTATCTGTTAGGGGCGGCGTTCAGAGCTCGGAGTGAAACGTTTTTTTTCATTAATACAAAAGTTTCCTACAGAGCCTAAGTCGTTTTTGGGGCTTCCCTTTGGAGGGTCTTTTTAAGGAGAGGAAGTTATTGGTAGGAAAAGGTATGATGGGCGGGTAGGAATCTGGAAGTAAGTGTGTCCAGGAGTGACGGACATATTAATCCATCCCTCCCACCGATATTACGGCTGGAGAGGTCAAGGGATCTCCCTCAACCGGCCTTAGTTGGTGGGCAGACTCATCCGCCGCCTGGACCTGAACAAACCTCACCCCATGAACCAGTGTACTCGTGCTAAGTCACCAAGCGTAGCGTACCACCTGCGGTGGCCTATGGGGCAGGTATTGGTTATCCAATGAATAGTACACATACATATTTATTGTGTTCAAGTTTAATTTGTAGAACTCATTTGAACTGTTAGTTTTTAAAGTTTTAACATTGTCTATTAATATTTCGTTTAAAAAACGGTTCATTTACAAAAAGAGTTCTGTGATTTCAGTCGTTGATTGAAATATTATTGGTTGTGTAGTTAGCCCCGGAAAGGAAACAGAATGTTACGATGTTTAGTAACGACTGCATAACAATGTAACTTGTAAATTGTAAAAAAAAACAAATCTGTAACGAATTAGTATGGGAACCTATAAAATACCAATATAAAAAATATATATGATCGTTATGGGACGATCTTTAATATTTCCCACTATGGGCGACATCTTTTGAAAAAAATTAGAAACACCTTATATCACTGACACAGCGCAGTCACAGGAAAATGATAAAAGCACAACCTCTAGAACCTCGACTGAAAATAAAGAGATGGCGTCGCGATTGGCAATAAACAAACAAAGAGTAAAGATTATCTCTCGCAAATTTGGTTCACTCGAAAAGAAAAAACAACTAATTTGTCTTGTCTCGGATATTGAATCGTTGCTGGTCGCCGATTGGCCGCGTGACGGTGTATTGCTACGTTATGTGTACGGAACATCTGGTCTCCATTATTTGCAGCTTCTTCCCGAGGTAATAATTTATGTTCGGAGGAGATTCATCTCGGAGATATGGATCGCAATGCAGAGTGAAATCAAGAGGGTGTTTGCAGCGGTTCAAAGGCGATTAAAGAAGATTCTTTTTAGAATTAGTTTTTGCCAATATCGTCAACAACGTGCGTGCTTTGTTCCCATTCTAATTATGCACATGTAAGTACTATTATCTATTAAATGGTTGCCTATAATGGAACAAAATTATTTTAGCAAGATACAAAGAAAAATATTAAGTCTACTTTACGTTAGATGACGCAAGTTAAATCGCCCACAAACATCACATTTTGACAGTATTCATAAACTCAGCGTCGTCTTTTGCGTTTGCGTTACGGATACTCTTAACGTAAACGCAAACTTAACTTATTAGTACAATACGGACTATTAAACTGCCAAAATGTGTATGGGCGATTTAACTTGCGACAGCTAACGCAAAAGATACAGACTTGGCCCCAGACCTATCCGAAGGTAAAAGGTTTCATGTGAAGCGATTCCACACTGAACACCGAAGAGATAAATCGATAGAAGTGTGTTGTGGGAGTGTTTGTGTGCCCGAAGTAACCTCGTTTTTTGCTTACTTCAGGTGAAATTGATCAAATATTGCCAAATATCGAAATTCTTTCTTGGAGAGATAACCTATTTCATTCGCCTGTTCGGGCCTAGTATATACAAATCAAATACTTAAAACCGACTTATCACAATAATTTGTTGCAAAACTAAAACTAAAGTTCGCTTCTGTAATGTTACAGAGTACTTTTCGCAGGGCACGTAGAAATACACATACGCCTGTTTAGCAAATATTTATACCTCTCGTCATCGGCAAAATGGCTAACATTAGAAAATCCGATTTATGGTTGTGTATTGAAAGCATTTCAAACTGATTATCAATAAAATATATATATAATGTAAACTGCTGCAAGTAAGCCTATTAACCCAAGTGACTAAATAACTGATAACTTTATTTAGGATGTAAAAATTAGCAATGTAATTAAACATTCTATTTACTACTATGTATTTTCAATGAATTAAGAATCATATGCAGATTCATCTCGGAGATATGGATCGCAATGCAGAGTGAAATCAAGAGGGTGTTTGCAGCGGTTCAAAGGCGATTAAAGAAGATTCTTTTAGAATTAGTTTTTGCCAATATCGTCAACAACGTGCGTGCTTTGTTCCCATTCTAATTATGCTCAGGTAAGTACTATTATCTATTAAATGGTTGCCTATAAAGGAACAAAATTATTTTAGCAAGATACAAAGAAAAATATTAAGTCTACTTTACGTTAGATGACACAAGTTAAATCGCCCACAAACATCATATTTTGACAGTATTCATAAACTCAGCGTCGTCTTTTGCGTTTGCGTTACGGATACTCTTAACGTAAACGCAAACTTAACTTATTAGTACAATACGGACTATTAAACTGTCAAAATGTGTATGGGCGATTTAACTTGCGACAGCTAACGCAAAAGATACAGACTTGGCCCCAGACCTATCCGAAGGTAAAAGGTTTCATGTGAAGCGATTCCACACTGAACACCGAAGAGATAAATCGATAGAAGTGTGTTGTGGGAGTGTTTGTGTGCCCGAAGTAACCTCGTTTTTTGCTTACTTCAGGTGAAATTGATCAAATATTGCCAAATATCGAAATTCTTTCTTGGAGAGATAACCTATTTCATTCGCCTGTTCGGGCCTAGTATATACAAATCAAATACTTAAAACCGACTTATCACAATAATTTGTTGCAAAACTAAAACTAAAGTTCGCTTCTGTAATGTTACAGAGTACTTTTCGCAGGGCACGTAGAAATAGCCTGCAAATATTTATATTTCATTGGCTAACATTAGGGGATTGAAAGCCTGTTAGTAAACTGGGTAAGCCTATAAAAGTGAAAATAAATAACTCATGTCTGGAATTAAGAAATCATAAAAAACCCTAAAACGAAAATATTATCCCTAGCGAATGTTGTGCACAGTAAGATGTGGACAACCTTATCAAAGCTGGGAGCACGGATGCTCAGTTCTCTGATTGATCCTGGTCCTGGTGGCTCAAGCAGGGCTAGCCCTGACTAGGTAGGTTCCGGAATTCCTCAGGCAGAGCCTTGGAATTCCTTTTCTCAAATTCAGAACAAATCTGAAACATGATGTAAGTAAGATGTATCATAAGATAAATGTTCATTTTTAAAATTGTAATGAAAATAGCACACTGTAAAACTTTTCGAATTACAGTAACAACTATAAATTTGATTGAAGTATAGCCCTTTTGTCCCTCGGAGAAAGCAAGATAAAATAGTGTTTTCCAATGAATGTACACATATGCACCAATACACACAATCCTAAGTATGTGTTTATTTTATTTTACATTTTTATTAATAAACCATTGTCCAATTAGACAAAATAAACAATACGAAATGAAATAAACAACAGCTACAGAAAAATAACAGCACATACATATTTAAAAATGTAACATTCAATTGGGTAGAGTCCATGATGTTAGACATATGATTAGATATTCTTCGAAGTTTATTTTCGTAAAACCTGACAAAAATCATTTAGACTGCAAACAAAATTATCGAGGCCCTGGCTTGAGTTAACAAGTCTCGACTTTTTGGACAGTGGAGAATGGTACCAATAATTAGTAGAGTGTTGATTGACGAAAATCAATTCATTGTTTCTGAGTCTACGGCAAGGAATGTTGAAGGTACCTAAGTACTCATAGGAAGGTACTTAAATAGATGGACATGAAAACAATTTTCAGACTGTAAACGAGTTGGATCCTGGCGACACGGCATTAAATCAACAATCATTATGCCAACTTTTCCTTTCTAGGTTATCATGCCGTGTGACTAAACCGACCACACATCTCCCGACAGACCCGTTCCTCCGTCACTCTCGTTCATCCGCGTCAATCATTTCACCCAATCATTACGTATTACCTGTTTATCTTGAGTGATCCAAGCAATTATTTTGATACCAGAACGTTATTGATTATTAAGTCGGAACAAGAAAGGCAATGTAAACAAGCCAGACCCTTAAACGAGTGAAAAGGCTTCGCGGGCCATTAGCAGGATGAATTTCGAAATGCCAGAAAACTGTTGATAATAATTGAGAGGATAATGGTGAAATTTTGCGGCTCATTAGTATTCTGCAGACGCGACGCAAAGGATGATTTAGTACTTTATCAGATGCCGAGGAAATGAGGCGGGTATATAGGGCTAAAGGTGATGAAGGCATTCAAAGATGCCGCCGTATTAAAAAACAGTTTAAAAAAACAAACAGGAAAACGAAAAGTGGAATAGTGGACTCTCGGTTCACGTAATTTTTTTTCTTGTTAATTTCTTAAAACAAAACACGTTTACTAATTTATAAAAATGATTGTTGAACCACACATAGACTACTGTTCTACTGTTCTTTATCTAAGTAACGTAAGTACATTAAAAACGACAAATTTTAAACAGTAATAAATATAAATCAATGCAGAAAATAATCGAGGAATTGGATATAATGAATGTGAACCAAATTTTTTTCTACAACGTTTTTATTTTTATTTACAATTTTTTTAACAATTTACTACCAGATTACTTTAGTAACAAACTGCATTACAATAAAGACTTCCACACACACACACCATTCAAGACAGAAATAAGATATTATAAAAAATAAAATAAAAAATAACAATAAAAAACACATAAATTTGTTGTAGACCACTTTTATAAAAGTGGTCTACAACAAATTTATGTCTTTTTTATTGTAAATTATGGCGAGCCACAAAGTTAAAGCTTTTTACAAATATGTAAAAAATAACAAATCCCAAACACAAAATTGTTTACTGTGTGTAGGCATTCAAACGTATGGCTTACTTCCCAGATAATTAAAAAAACGTATTAAGCATATTTGTAGTAAGATGTAAAAACATATAAGCTATTCCAAATTTAATAAATGTAAATAAGATGTAAAAACATATAAGCTATTCTAAATTTAATAAATGTAAATAAGATGTAAAAACATATAAGCTATTCCAAATTTAATAAATGTAAATAAGATGTAAAAACATATAAGCTATTCTAAATTTAATAAATGTAAATAAGATGTAAAAACATATAAGCTATTCTAAATTTAATAAATGTAAATAAGATGTAAAAACATATAAGCTATTCTAAATTTAATAAATGTAAATAAGATGTAAAAACATATAAGCTATTCTAAATTTAATAAATGAAAACATAAGACTCTTACAAATCAAGACCATAAAAAAGGTTTTTTTTTTTAAAACATCTTTTAACAATCAACATACAACCTACGTAGCGCAGTGGTCGGCGAAATTGAGTCGGTTTTATTACGGGTTTAATTCATATCAGAAAACTAGCCAATATCCTCGAAAAATTACGCATTATGGAAGCAGAAAATTTAAACGATTGAAAGCTGAAAGATTTAAAATTAAAACAAAATAAAATATTGCCACGGCCGAGAATCGACCCCCGATAAACCGTTAAGAAGACAACTATGCTGGCCATTGTACCACCACCTATTGTAAGAAAGGCGTACTATGTTACGTACAGTTCCGTACTCCGTATTCACATGAAAACCAAAATTATATTGTTTAATATCTTATGTGCTTAAAGTATATTCGACAGTTCAGTGGCTGAGTTGGCATCGAGTCTCAGGCGTCGTTCAATTCATCGGTTGGCTAAGTCCTCCACCACAACACAAGCAACATCTTCCGCTCGATGTTAGTAGAAGATGTTTTAAATATTATCAGGTTTTACGTCTTTCAAAAAAAAAATCACATACCTACCTCTATTATTTTAATTTTATTATGAACAATGTTCTATTTTCAAATTGTGTGAAATTACCGGACTTCGAACCCGCAACCTCTAGGTTCTGCGTAAAGAATGTTACATACCTTCCCATAAAGGTGGACTATTTCTTTAATATTGTAGTTGTGATATTCTCGGATTGTACGACGATTGAAACACACTGTCAATATCACCAGGGAGAATAAGAACTTGCTCTGTAGTTATCTTATAATCTGCTGGTCTGTAATGTCGGTAAATTCTATTTAACTCTTAGTGACATCTATCGGAACTATTTAAAACGACTATTAAAACTGCTAGTACCGCCATCTATTCATTACAGCTTAAACTATCACAGTAGGCACAGTAGGCACTTATAATTGGAACTCGTCTATTAAAATATGATTGAAGTCATCGATTAAATGGATGCCTTCAATATTGTTTTTCATTAGTCTTCATCGGCACCAAAGCAGCGGTTTTTATCATTGATACAACAGAGTTTCTTATCGTATCATACATAAGATAACTTAAATAGGTACAAAACACCTTTCCCTAAAACAAGAAGTAACAAAGTACGATGAAGTATTTTCCAAGAGCAATTTCCTGAAGCCTTTTCAATCTGATATTGAGTTCGCAATTTGATTACTGAAAGTGTTGATGGTGATCCATTATGCCGCGTGGTACTAAATTCCTCTCTCGTACATTAACACCTCTTAAAGATAATGATTGAATGCATAAGTAACTACCAGTACTTGGACCAAGGTAGATAGCTCGACGGGTAAACGATCGCCTGGGAGTCGAATCAATGGAGATACTCCCCTTTTAACATGAATCTCTCTTTCTAAATGTAATAAAACATTCAGTTTATATAAAAAAAAAAATTACAACCACACATTGCAATGTATATATGATTTAGTTAAAAAAATTCTATTCTGTGAGGTACGTACATTTACAATGTGTTTTCCCCGTATTAAATGAGAATATTTTCTGAATTGATGTATTTAAATGTGTTACATTGTTTTGGTTGTGCGAACATACTGAGTAGTGGGGAATAGATACTTTTTCTTACTTTATTAATTAATGTTATATTAGGATCATTCGTTCGCTTACTAATTTACAATTGTTCAAGTAAATTTAATCTAAGATCCTTTCTTTCTATATGTAAGGGTTTAGGCTAGCATATGGAAATTACAAATAGTCCAGTAAATTGATTAATAATATCTTAATGGCTGTCAGTCATAAAAAACTTTTTTAAATTTCTACATCACTAAATAGATAACCGTCCTTGTTCTGATTACTGAATAATGCTTCGTCGATCATCCAGTTTACGACGCATTTTCGCAACGTTACTTAGCTGCCGTTATGGACTCTTGACCCATTCAAATCAACATGTAAAATGTACAGACTATAGTAAAAAGATTAGAATTTTTTTAAATAATTTTTGGAAAACTACTTCGATTTTTAAAAAAAATTTTTTTTGAACTAATAATTTTTATGTTTTGTAACGCGGTTGATTGCGTGGGGGCAGCTATCGTCCCTTATACAAAATACCAGACTTTTTAGGAAAGTTCATACAAATTTATTTTTTCACTACGTTACGATATTTTAAGAACTTAGATGGAGTTTGAAATTTGGACGGTTTATAAGTAAGAAGATAATTAAGTTTTACAAAAGTCCGGGCGTTCAAATACCCCACGCGACCGACGGCGGGTTAAATAAAATACAAAACTTTTGACGATTGGTCTTTGTTTCCTTCACGTGCCTTCTTAACGTAGGTTGGCTTATATCATGGCATTCTTTGACTCGAAGACTGCTGCTCGGGACAACTCTATGGATCTTTGAATATACATTTAATTCCGGATTTGTTCCGTACAGTTAGAAAATGATCTAGATGAGCGAGCAGTCCAAAGCGTCGGATTTTCACCCAGGCGTTGCGGGTTTAACATTTGTCCTAGCTAAATCCTCTATCTTTGTTCAAGCAACACACGTGCTTAACCAAACTCTCTGATATAGTTACCTACGATGTTTTTTAAAAAAAGATGAGTTTTTTGACATGGCAGAAAAAAAAAAAAACCTCCGGATATTCTATATAAAAATGATTAGATGTCTTAAAAAGAGGGAAGGAAGGATGGGTCCCCACGTTAGGGCTCCAGTGATAAAGAACCACCCGCGAGGGCGTCAGTGATATGGTTAGAGAGCACGTTGGGGGCCAGTGATATGGGGCTAGCCCCAACCCAGGGCGGCAAATGTAGTAGTACAGAGACAGGTTAACTCACCTCAAGGCCAGACACGGGGCTGATCTCAGGGTTCCACCAGGTTAGCTCAGCTGGTAAGGGCATCTAAGCTCTTGTCTCAAAGTCGAAGATCGGCCGCATCCTCATATCGGAAAAGGTAACTAACTACCAATGAGAAGATGCGTGCTTTATAGTCAGAGTTTATTTTACAGGAAAAAAATTTACAGGTAATTACATACGGGGTTCAAAACAAGGGGGCAGTATCTAATCTAATCTGAGTCTCGATAATCTCTCTCTCTGGTGAATCTCAAATCGGGCATGTTATTCAAAGGGCACAGTTACTACAGCACATAAAAGGGGTGAACAATCTGCTTACATGAATTGGTCAGCGACTGGCGTCACGTTCCTTCAGCGTAAAAAGTGTAATGTCTAGGGACTCTGGATCTCACACGTACAACGTAAGGCAGGACACTGCGAGTTAATGCACTAGTCACTGGCTTTAATATTTAGGTTAATGCAAAGAGTTTACAATGTACTGATGCAATGGTGGCAAGAAGACGCCAGAAAACTACGCAGGCGGCCGGCGCGCCCGAAGGGCACGCCGTACTACCTCACCGCTCGGCTGCCGGAATCTAAGTGAGTGCAAGATGGCCGTCGCTCTCTCGTACTCGAGGGGCCTCGTGTATCAAGTCACGTAGGCCACTTGCAATGTAAGTGTCGCCGTTGTGTCAAATGTCAGGATCACTTCTGGTATATCTTCGAGAAAGTTCTAGTAATTTCCTTTTACGGCTAGATTCTACTATTATGTTGTAGCTGATCTTGTTACATAACAGTCTATACTAGTAAAGAATTGAATAATAATAAAAATAGTTGAATGTTTTTTAAAGCTCCATTTTCTTATAAAAAATCACCCCAAGGCGCTGTATAAGTTTAAACATATTTTTACAATCTTCTCACTATAGACAATCTATTATTACAACTTATGGCTAAAAATTGCGTCCACCAGTTAAGCGATCTGTAATACCAAACCATATGTAAAATGCATTTGACCAATGAAGACGATGCCGCGTTAAAATATACATGTTTTAAATTTAATGTAACGGCAGATAATATTATATAGGACCATACTAGCCTGGCAGGTCACTTGAGATGAACACTGTTAATTAGCGAAATTCATGTACTGTTTTGCACGCAGAGGACATAATATTGGAATACACATGCTTTTAGGCAAAAAGGCATATTTTATGATGCGTGGTACAAAGTAAAGGGATTTGATTAGAATGTATCTTCGTACACTGACACTACACTATGATGTTTTGGCTGTCCTCGGTGAGAGTTGCACCTTCGTCCACATAAACAACCCGTTTCATAAATTATTATTGTAACACAACACTAAATTCACTCATTTCAGTAGTGAAATGATCGACAATTTATTTATTTAAAAACCATTTACCAAAACTTGTCTGAGATCCATCGACATCTGAATCTGTATGCAGATCTGAATTAAATTCTCCTCGTAAACATTAATAATTAATTACTGAAATAAAATTCAACGATGGTCTTGATGTATGTTCGCATCTTTTAATGGTATTTTTATTTACTCATTTTCAATTTGGGCTGTAGTGCAAGTCGTATAATTGTTGAATGGAACGTAACCAATTGAGTCATTTTTAAACCAAAATGAAAGCCTCCTTTGCGGATGTCGGGATGTTGAGGCTTTGGCGTTACCACTGGAGTTTATTTTTCAGTGCCCTTTGGCACGATAGCACGTATCAACACATCTTGTTGCTTTCTCCTTCGTTGGAGACCTCAAGCCTTATGATAGGCAACAATAGCAATTTCAACTGAACATACTTATTGTATATTGTTTTTTTTTTGAGGGACTGTGATTTTCATTTAAGGCGATGCAATGGGAAGTAATGCAAAATCATGTGTATTCGGCCTAGAAATATCGTACATGATTTAATTAAATACTCAAAATAGAACACACCTTGGCCTTTAGTTTAACTGGGCATCTTTTTTGTGCGTCTTTTCATAAGCTTAGAAAAATATAAAGTATTACACATTAAAAAAATGTTTAAATCTCAAACTCTCCTACTTACGAACCCCTTTTAGGATATTATCGTATTGTTCATTGTGGTAAAATAAGTTTTTTAGAATATGACAGTAAAACATTTTAATAATTATATCAGAGCTTTACAGAATAGAATAAAACACGCATATAAAACAGGTTATACGCTCGACCAACTATTATGCAATTCGTAAAAAAGTTCCGTGACAAAACTTTTCCATACATTTTTTGACGATCGTTCAGCGCACACTTCGGTGCCCTAGAGACCCAGAGACGAGATTATTCCATATTATGGGACATTATAGGTATTTATTTAATGATTTAGGGAATAATTTCGGTCCCTCTTCAGTGATTGCACCTATGTTTTTTGCACAGAATAAACGCATAGATACAGATCAATTTTTTTTTTCAGACATTAATGGAAGAAATTCACAAGTAAACTGCTTATCTAGGATATTCGGATAGTGCTTACTAAAAGTCACTTACAAAATATGTAATTTTTTTCACGCACCGGTGTGCAAATGCGTCCACAGCCCGCAACACTGTTAATAAAAATGTGTAAAAAAAAGAAGCAAATATCCATTTAAAACTCCTTAAGCTTTTTAAGTCCATTTAAAAAAAATTCTCCAGTCCTAAAAATTATAAATACCAACTCTTCTTGTGCTACAAATCTTCTAACAAATGTAACATCAATAGAAAAGGAGGATAAAAATAGGAATTATAAAAATAATATAAGATTAAATTTTCATATAAATCTGTGTTCTTTGTTCACCTGAAGCGACCTGCCAGGTAAGTAGGTTTTTCTGTATCTGTTTGCACATAATTCCACAGAGAATAGAAAGTAATATTTGTACAGCGCCCTTCAAAAAAAACGGCGCTATTCAAATCGTCCAATTATTATTAGTATTATTAAATTCACATAAAACTGAAAACCTAACCTAACTTAATAACCTTTCAAGTCCGGCTTGCCAAGTTTTTAATTTAAAAATAATTTACAAATACTGAAATTTTATTATTTAAAACGTGTAAAATGTCGTAAAATTTTTGCAATTGCAGGAGTTAATCTTAAAAGAATGCTTTAATATTTCCCCAGCTGTCGCCAGAAAAGACGCTGCAAAAACAAAATACCATTTTAATTGGACAAACGTGATCAGAATAAAAATGCATTATTTTATGATCCTTTTAAGAGCGTTAATGAAACCACAACTTTAATACTTACAAAGAAGAAAATGCTTAAATTAAATCGAATATCGAGTCCTCCATGACACCTTTTGTATTGATGGGCATACTCGAAACATTTTGTGATAATCGAAATATCCATTCCGAAATATTTTAATTAAATTTGTGTCGAATTGATTGCTGTAATTCCGACAAGGTCGATTTGTAGGTCTAAAAAAAAACGAAACATTAATTTTGATATCGGCGTCTTTTTACGGTTTTTAGAATCATAATTTTTTTATGAATTATTAGTATTTAGGTAAATAGTATTTCAGTACTATCGTTTCCTAGCGATTTAAGATATGCTAATTAGATTGATTAGATTGTCAACATGTCAATATTGTTTACATGTTTCACAATGTCGTTAAAACAAACATTTCATACGCTTATCTGGTAAAATCCGGTTTAAGGCGACGCAATGGGAAGTAATGCAAAATCATGTATTTTTTGTTTAAAAATTGAATGTCCTAAAAATATCATAGATTATTTAATTAAATACTGCAAGTAGAACATACCTTGGCCTTTCGTTTAACCGGTCATAATTTGGCGAGTCTTTTTATAAGCCCAGAAAAAAATAAAGTATCAGACCTAAAAAAAATGTTTGAAATTCAAAATCTCCTAATTACAAACCGTTTTTCTGATATTGTCAATTGTGGCAAATTAAGTTTTTTAGAATATGACCGAAAAACATTTTAATATTTATGCCTAAGCTTTAAAAATAAAATAAAACACGCATTTTGGTGATGTTTTTTTTTTTTGCGTAAATCGAAACATGCTGCTGGTGTTAAGCGGGAATTTCAACTTTATCGCCACCTGCATAAGGACTGCGTGATTTCGTTCGAATTTTATAGAGTGGATCCCCTTAATGGTGTTTTAAACGAAATAAAATTAGTATTTTTATGTAATAAGAACACCTTGAATTGATCACCTAATTGATATTTTGTACAAATATACCTTCAGATTACGTCATTAAAGTATAGATTGTAAAGTACGTTTTGGTTGAAATATCACTAGACTACACTTAACTACCTGTCTAACTAACTATTACGCCATTCTTCGCTGGAGTATGCAGAGAAGATGAAACGCAACACAACACTTGATTGCAAATTTCTTCGGGCGTCCCCGACTTTTTCTACCGTCACCTTGCAACACACCTTTTGACACACACTCCTTGCTTCATTCACATTCAAACAAAGTCTCAAACATACTCTTCTGTTGCACCGATTCTTGACATGAATGGATTCAATTAAACGTGCTCCTCGTATGTCCACAACTTCTTTATCTAATACATTTTTCAGTCTAATTGTACCAATAATTTTATGTAATATATTGAAACATCACTACTGAATACAGCCGTCACAAAAAAGAGTTCCGTGGATGCAAATTTACGATTTTTTAGATTTGTGTTTCCATTTATTTTTTGTTACCAAATATACCAATACGAATATGACAAAAAAAAACACCTATTTCAATTTTGGATAATAATATCATTTAATAAATGCAATTTTTGTTTTTCTGAAAGGGTAGAGGGGTAAAATGGTCTTGGATGAAGATTATTCAAAAGAATATTGTTTTTAAAACAACCTAAGTGCTGTTATTCTGAAAAAAAATGAACAATTCGAAACTGATTTTCAATTAGCAGAAGTACTCGGCGTTGTCCAGGATGATGAATGGTCGTATTATCTCCACCCAGTAATTTTCCTCTTATTTTGAAGGTCAAACGTGCAAAATTTCATCAAGAAATACCGAAATTCTGGAAGGGGTGGAAAAGGGAGGGGGGTGATTTTTCGAAATTTGACGTAAACAGTAATCTTCTTCTTGTTTTAAAGGTCAAGTGTGCAAAATTTAATCAAGATCGGAATAAAACTTTAGATTTGTATACAAGACAAAAACACACCGCCCCCAGGACATTCTTCTTTATGTAATTTACATAGTTGCAGTATAAGAATGCATTAGTAGGGTTTTTTATCATAGAGTAGAGTTATTTGAAACTATTTAACTCTGGATAAAACCGCCAAATTATGTTCTTTCTTTTTACATCATCTATAATAATGCATATATACCTTTTCAATGTTATTTGTAAATGTCCATGAAAACGTCTGTAATGGGCGTAAATAAATAAATGAAAAATAGTTGGGAGAAGATTATGACGGTTTCGCCAAGCTGATCGAGGGTAAAAAGAAACTTTACGGTGTTGGATTAAGACACTTAATTCGATTAAATATTCGTATTCAAATAATCTAACATAAGTGTCATTATCATGAAGAAAATCGAACATTTCGAAAAGCATTCTTGATTATGCCCATCCTTAGTCCCCAGCGAACAGTGCAAAGAGCCGGTTTCGCAAAGTCAATAGAGAGTAAAACGATACTTTATAGGGTTGGATTAAGAATGCCCGCGTTATAAATACCTTTAATTGATTCAAACTGGAGCGCCGCGGAGAAAGTCCTCCAGTCGCCGATCATTAAATATAAAAAAAACGACACATTTCTGTTGCCACATCCCATTGCCGTTTAAGGAAATTGTCGCGTTAATTGAGGCTTCGCTCGCTACGTCAGGCTTATACCATAATCAATTATTACTGCGGAATTACCCCTAGGATGATGTTATCAAAGGATAATTTAAAAAAAATACTTAACGCTGTTGTCCCTACATGAGGTAATTGACCGACTTGTACAATATATTTTAATCGTAAATAAGCAGGACTTGAAAGAAGGCTTACTGCTTATGTTAGCATCATTTAGGTTACTTAACTTTCGTAGTATTTATTAATTCTATTTGTCAAAGAATTGAACTTCAATATTGATTTGAAGGTTTTGTCCGTTATTTCCGGTGAAATTGAGCGACATGTTCAAACACATAAATTCTTCCTGGAATAGAAAATAAATCTCATTGGTGTGTATGGTGTACAGCAGTCACATAGTCTTATATTAATGAAACATGAATTGCATATTTTAATAAACAGGTCTCATTGATTCAGTGGTTAGAACGTTTTCCTAGTAAGACAGAAGTTCAGGATTCGATTACCAGAGGCGAATAATACCTTTTGTGTCTTTCTGTTTCATGTTTCATTTAATGTTAAAGATTAAATATTAAATTGAATATTATTTGAAGACTTATAGAAAACTCAATAGATGTCCCATATAAATAAAAATCTGAGAGGTATATCCGAGACACTATTTAGACTACAACGATAGAACTTTGCAATCATATAAAAATATAGTAGCCGATATAATATGGGAATTAATTGAGGATAATATTGGTAATAATGTCTTAAATTTGAAGTATAATATCGTTAAAAATGTCGTAAAATAAGCAAGTCTCATTGGTTAAGTTGTTATAACGTGGTCCCGGTAAGACAGGGGTCTTGGGCTCGATTTCCAGATGCTAGTAATATCTTTTTATTTTCTGTTGTTTTTTCGGTTTCGTGGTTCATTTGGGAAAAAATATTAGTCGCATCTGGGACTCGAATCCAGGACCTCTGTCTTTCCGGGACAACCGCTTTACCAACTTAGCTAATGAGACCAGTTCAATTTATGTCATATTCATCGATATCATATTTCAAATTCAAGACTTTATCAATAGCATCCTCAATTTTTTAATCCCATTTTATTGGCAGCTATCTTTGTGATGATTACAAAGTTCTTCACGGACACAATCGCAACCTAGACAGTGTCTTGGATAAATATCCGTTTTTTATTTATTATCTGTTTGGAAAACGAATATACAAGTGAAATCGACATTTTTAACATGACAAATTCAATATTTTAAATTCACGGTAAGAATATTGTTTTTGATAACTTTCAGACTATTTTTTGTTTTTGTTAAATCTAATTTGTAAATCATTGTAACTAATTATTATCGTATGCAACCATTATATTTGTACTAAAACTGGTATGTAAGTAGATAATTTGTTTGAAACCAATTTTTTTTAACAATACTTATTTGAAAAATGTAACCACTTTATATATATGGGCGTATAAAAGAGTACATAAATAAACAGAATTTCGTGAACACCTCACGTGGAGAACCTGTAATGAGGTATTTTATTTTAATTTGATGTAAATCAAATTTAATAATGTTATTATTAAGTTCTGCAAGTACATTCAGTTTTTTTATTATTGTGACAGCTGTTTCGGCGTTTAAGATTATTTTCGAACTTCTTCAATATTCGCAGAACATCTCTTAGTAAATAATCACGTCCCACTTGACAACAACAAACCTAAACCCTTACAGATAGAAAGGAAGGGTCTTAGATTATCCACTGCTTCTAACTATGTTCACATTATCAAAACAATATAACAGATTTAAATTAATCAATTAAGAAAATATTACCAGTTAAATACGAGGAAACACATTATAAATGTGAAAACCTCACAGAATTCAGAATTTTAATTGTTTTCTAACTAAATCGGTTTTAACGATAATAAATCATTATTATTTTAAAAAAACCGGTCCAAATTAGAATGGGGTGAGAATAAGTAAAATCATATAAATAAGTCGTCACAATGTGGATTAAGGGGAACGGCTGCGGTGGCTGTTTCATACAAAACTGAATTTTGGATTGGAAGCCAAAATACCCATCCAAACTGAATGATCCATTTTTAAATTAAAGGTTCAGTAAATATCTAGTACGGATGAGAAGTATTTTATTTATTTTTGTTTTAATTTTTTATGTATGTGCCGTGAAAAAAAAATCAATTTTCATAATTTTATAGGTAGCTTAGAAAATTATTTGCGGGTTGCGGTAAAAATACTGGCAGAATTGAATAATAATATAATTATTAATTGATAAACTAAAGTTTTTAATAAAAAACAGTAATTATTGAATGAAACACTAGTATATATTGATTAACTTGGCGGGTTTGCGATAAGCCGACGTAGCTCAACGGTAGAGCATCTGACCGGATATCAGAAGGGTGCAGGTTCGAGTCCT
Source organism: Halesus radiatus (assembly GCA_022606495.2). Taxonomy (NCBI): domain Eukaryota; kingdom Metazoa; phylum Arthropoda; class Insecta; order Trichoptera; family Limnephilidae; genus Halesus; species Halesus radiatus. Next base: position 106,585 of record JAHDVE020006182.1, read on the forward strand.
GTCGGCGACATTTATCTTTTCTCGGAAGGTTTTTTCAATTTGGACGAGTGTTTCAGGCTAATAATTATTGTTTATAAAAATAATAATATAATTAAATTTGATTTACATTAAATTTAAAAAAAAATTAAACGGAGTTCTACGAATTACTTTGTGGTTTCACATATTTACTAAATAAAACAAACCGTTTGTTTTAAATCACCAACCGGTTTCGCTCATCTCAAGCTTCATCAGGATAAATCTTAAAACTAAACAAAAATACGTAGAGTGAGCATGTATATAGTTGGGATACACAAAAGGAAGGAGATAAAATATAAAACGAAACAATGGAACGATGAGACAGAGATATGCTTACATGTAACAGAATGGGACAAAATATAAAAAAGAGACAGAACGTCAAAGGAGAGAGGAGCGGAACATCTTGAATTAACGGGAAATATATTTAACTAGCTGATGTGTACCCGGCCTTGCTCGGGATTTTTTTTTTGGGATAAAGTTATGAAGTTGTGAATTCTTTCATGTCATTAGGGCGCCATAATTGATTTGACAGCGAAAGTAACTATCTCCAAATAAGGAAACATTCATTTGAATATTTTATTTCATTATTTATTTTTTCAAAATATATCTAACTCATAAAGTTCTTAAGTAGGTACCTACTCGTGTTTTTCATTTTGAAAATATTCTACCCAAAAAACCTTCTCCTTTTGAATATGCAATCTGTGGCTAACCAGAGTGGTCTATCTATGAGCTAACCTATGTAAAACATGACAGGTTTAATGTTTTTAATACTAATTTTAAAACGTTATAGCAACAGTTTTGCATATTGGATTTCATTCAAACTACTTTCTGAACCTTCCCGGTACTAATAAAAACAAACTGTGCTATTTTCAGCGAAACCGGCCCAGTGATTTTCGAGAACATCGAGGACAAACAAACAAAGTTACAAACTTATATTGATTTATATATGGATATGGGACTGTACGACAAATTAAGTTGATTATTACGGATATTAATATCAATTTGAATGACTTCTTTATTTCTAATGCTTCTAAATGATCTAATCTAACTAATTATGTTCTGTTTGATTTGGTGATATTAAGTTGTTTTTATCCAGACCAAAATATTATATCATAATTGATTGAATACGTTGGTGTATTCTCGAGATTGAACAAGGGGTGATAGTGTAACCAGTTACTGCGTCCGTCCGACAAGCGGAAGATCCGGGACACTTTTCTTTGAGTTTTTATATTTCCCATTTTGAATGTAATTACGAGAGTTTCAATATTTAACACCGTAAACCAATTTAAATATTTTAAATCCTGAAATAAGTTGGTTGAAACCAGCGGATTGGCGGTAATCCGGCGTTATGATATATTCCCGTGAGTAAATAAACTCTGCCGATAAGGTTTCTTGTATGGATCCCTCGCAGATAGCGGAGAGCTGAACCAGTCATGACGCGCCCGGCATTATCAATTATGCTGAATGTAAAGGTATAAGCTATATATGCCTATAAGGTCCAGATCTAAAATGGTTTACAATGACATGCAATATGGGCGCTTTTGGTTCGCGACTATGTTGTTTGTCGGGCTGGTGGTGTAGCCGGGGTGGCTTTGAACAATTATGTTTTTATTATTTAATCAAAAGTCCCACTCGTAATCCTAGCCAAGAGAGATTGTGTTTATTTTACTGAATCTGAAGTAGAAAAAAACATTAGAACGGTGAGCTCTCATGTCATGAAATTTGTTCTGTATGGAAATTCTCAATGAAAGCATTTTATTTATTTATTATATTATATACGCCCTATATGGGCTCCTAAATATTTACTTAGAATAGTCACAGAGGTGCAAAACACATCACAGTAGCTACATAGATAAAATAACGAACAAATACAGGAATAACATAGTGTAAGTACCATTCCAAGTAATTAGCTACAGAGGCGAATATTCAAAACATTCTTCGCATTTCTTTTCTTTTTTTTTGTTGATAGATATTATTTAAATTCTTAAAAAATAGTAACAGGACAATTTTTTTTTTAAAATACAGATGGATTACTTTTTTTTTAAATTTAATGTAAATCCAATTTAATAAATTTATTATGAATTTCTGCAAGTATTTTTAGTTTTTTATTATTGTGACAGCTGTTTCGGCGTTTAAGGCAGTTCGAATAAAAAAAAAACAAAAAATACTTGCAGAACTTAATAATAACATTCGTAATTTTGATTTACATTAAATAAAAATAAAAATTAAATGGAGTTCTACGAATTATACACAAAAACAATTAATAGACTCTTATTTTGGGTAAACGTATTACCCCCTTCGGAACGGAAGTTTTAGAGGTCCATCTAAATCAATTTCATTTTCATGGTTGCACAAATACACAATGTGGTGTCAATTGGCCAATACCTATTTCTGTAAAAATAGCTTTCTGACAGTAAACTTTTACTATTCCTATTTTGTTTTTAACGATGTCTGTAATTCCTCATCAGACAGAGCCTGCTTTTTGGCGTTCCCGTTTAAAAAAAATATATTTTTTAAAATTCTTTAATAATTTAAAATAAATATACAATTATTTCACTTTCTTAACTTAAATTCGTACATTCTTACATTCACTGATACTTTTACTCTAGATACATATTAATAATTGTTGGGGATGTATGCAATAGTCGTCTGTTTGTATTTGTATTCCGAGCAGTTAACCATATCTACTATGTCTGAAAATGAAGAAAAGTCCAGGGTTATTCAAAATGATGGACTCAATTTCGTACGTTCTTCTCTGATACAAGCGGTCGGCCTGAGCTTTTTTCCTTTCATAGACATTAAATTTGCTCAAATTGGTGTGACAAACGACAAATACTCTTTCGAGTTGCAGGATCAATGTTGAAAAAGGAGACAAAATGTACGCTGCACTACAGTTGCGGAATCAGTTTTACAGAATTCACAACAGAAAGCCTTGTGCTGCATAGTAGCTATTTTACTCAAATCTGACACGAAATGGCTGCTTGGTGGCGCGAGCACTCGTCTACGGTTTTTTGCTTAACTATGAGCGATCTAGCGATGGGATTTGAAACTTTCGAACCTCCTCCTTCAATTGCCATGTAGAACATTCACATATACATAACGCATTATTCAGGAAATATAGAGCTGTTAAATTGAGTTCATCGTTTTGAATAACTCTGTATATTAATAAAATGAACATTATACATACGAATTTAATGTATAAGTATTTAAGTAGGATTCGTAATAAAAGTGATTACACTGTTTACAGAAGAGAAGAATTTTCCAGGACAGGGAAATTGTTACCACCTCTCTCCCAAATGAAATATTTTTAGCTGAACATTGTTGAAAATAAACCTTATTCCTGCGAATAATCAACTACACTCCTGCCTCGTTGCTCGCCCATTTGTTAGGAGTCTTTGTGGGGAAATCATAAAGTACAATTAGGAGTTAGCTTGCTCTGACATCCCTAGCGCTAAAGCTAAAGTCTATAGAGCCTGCCCGCCGGTGCAGTGTGCTCGGTTCCGGAGAAAGCTCAAAGGATTACACGCCACATGCCATAGATGATTTTACCGGGGCTATTTCCAGAGCGGTTTTTTTTGCAGCGGAATGTCGAGGAAATTGCGAGGATGGTGCAGTGTGTGTTTGGCTTATCGGTTATGAAAATCAAACAGGTATGAAAATAATAAGCAAATTGGTTAATTAACTGCTCGTGAACAGCATTATGGAATATAAAAGAATAGTTAAAGTTAAAGTAACATAAACCCTTTGGCAAGTAGAAGACAAGTATTTATATAAATGAAAACATAAATACTTGAACTGAAATAAATCTTTGGTATCATTCCAAAGAAAAGCCGTGTAATAGAAGAGGTTCTGATATATACTTAATAAAAAAAAAATTGACAGTCAATTTGACTTTTTTGGCTCGACACATCGGAATATTTTGTCGGAATAAGAGGAAATATTATATCCCGAGTCGTAAATGTATTTTAATTTAATTAAAAAAAAAAATCTAAATCAAATTCAATAATGTTATTATTAAGTTCTTCAAGTATTTTTAGTTTTTATTATTGTGACAGCTGTTTCGGCGTTTAAGGCCATTTCCAAACTGCGGTTAATCCATATTGTGACGACTTATTTATATGATTTTATTTACTCCCACCCGATCCGGGGTTTTTAAAAATTGAAAAAATGATTTATTATCGGTAAAACCGATTTAGTTAGAAAATAATTAAAATTCTCTATTGTGTGAGGTTTTTACATATATAATGTGTTTCCCCGTATTTAAATGATAATGTTTTCTTAATTGATTTATTTAAATGTGTATATTGTTTTGATCATGTGAACACACTTAGAAGCGGTGAATATATAATTTTCCTTACTTTATTAATTAATGTTATATTAGGATCATTCGTTCGATTTTTAATTTCTAATTGTTCAAGTTAATTTAATCTAAGACCCTTTCTTTCCATGTGTGAGACGAGAAATAGATAGGACAGAATACTAAAAAAAATCATATAACATACAATTATACAACCAATTTTTTGTCGTTAAATGATATGAATTTGTTTGTCATTGAAAAAAAAACTGTCTAAAAATAAACTGTGTTGAAACTAATTTCCGATTACATAATTCAGAAATGTTCAAACAATTAATTCCTTAATAGAAATAATTTAAAATAAGTGATGCTCTTTTTAAGATCTTTTTACCCTTTTTTTGCCATTAGTTTCAACAAAACTTGCTAATTTCATTGGTGACAAAATGTCTTAAAAATATCCAATTTCATTTCGAGTACTGACAGGAAAAACCATGAAGAAATACAAATCTGGTTTTGAGAAAATCTTAATCACGTAGTAGGTTCCTATATTCACATGATATGTGATAGATTAATTATTGTTTTTCTGATGCATTTTAAATCATTTCGTTCATTCGTGAACATACTCGTATATATAGCATTGACAGTTTCATACAATAATAAACTAAATAAGAAAATAATATTTAAGCAGTAATTGGGCGTGGAGAGTTTTTAAAGTGGCGACCGCAGTAAAATCGGAGTCAAGTTTGCAGAGTATCCTACCTGCATCAACTAGCCTTACCACAATACAGGGTTATTCAAAAAGGGGGACTCAATTTTTCACGTTCTCCTCTGATACAAGCCGTCGTCGTCGGCTCGGGTTTTTTCCTTACAGAAACATCCAGTGTACTCAAATTGGTGATACCAATGACAAATGTTCTTTCTAGTTAGAGGTTCAATGTTAAAATTGAAACGAAATATGTAGTTGCTGACTCAGTTTTACAGAACTCACGAGAACGGAAAATCTTGTTCTGCATAGGAGCTATTTTAGGTCGTTTGCGCAATTATGAGTGATCTAGCGGTGGGATTTGAAACTTTCAGATCTCATCTATCATTTGATATGTAGATCATTCACATATAATGTATATTCCAGGGAAATTAGAAGTACGAAAATGAGGCTATAATTTAGAATAAGCGTGTACAATTACCGGCTCTGCTTATTGTCCATATGATTCCAATTGTTTTTCATTGGGCACGGGATCCGGCTTAGAATTTCAGATGATTAATAGTCACTGGAAACAATTCATGCTGCATCGTCTAATAAGGCGTCCCGGCTACTATTTTCGACAACATAATGTATTCGGATGACATTTGTCAGATTGTATCGATCACACACGAATCCGTTGTAACGACCACACTGGTTGCATAAATAATTTATTAATTAAATACACCATTGTTCCGACGCGCGACGGGCCCTCCGCCAACGCGAATAATTATTCCAGATACCTACATACTATGATGGAGCGTTATTTGAGAATCTTTAGCATACCTTAACTCAGAGCTCTTTACTCAATATAAATTAAGAGATTAGCTAATGTCGTATGAAAAGGGTTGAAATAAACATTATCGATAACGATTGGGGACGTTCTTGTCCCAGTTTTGGTTCATATTTTAAAAGCATGGGTCTACGGTACAGAGCAGATAATACATAGAGATGCTCTAATACGTAAAGGGAAGAAAGCAGAATAGGCGTGCCGCCAATTCAAGTGAAACAGCAAATAAGTAAAAATGTTCGGCGTATTTACAAATACCGAATATTTTATATTATGTGTCTTTAATTTGACCCTTTTTATAAATGTTTTGTGATTTGCTTACAGCAGTCAAAATCACCCGAAACTAACATGGACGGGAGTGAACTAGGCTGGCGCCAAAATGGGCGTCACGTGACCTTTGCCTCCAGTGGTCGAAATGGTACTTAGTGCAAGTCTATTAATTCTTACGTCAGTGGTCTACGGAGTTTATTATGATGGAAGATGTAACTTGATAATAACTCATAATCGAATGACTAGCTTCCCGATTTCAAAAACCTCAAAAGCCGGAAATCAGAATGCAGTTCGCAAATCGCAGAAAATGAATGAAATTTATTTTAAAATGGCGGCGTTAGTTTTCTTGACCAGATACGTCAAACGCGAACTAAGTTGGCCTTGGGAAAATTATGTCTTCACCGAACGAACAAATATAAAAAAAAAACAATTTCATTTTTTTTCTTCATAAACATACTCCGACCTTGAACACCTGGGCCTATGCGGCGATTTTCTAAAGAATTTTTAAGGTTTGCTTAATGCATATTTCGAAGTGTTCTTGTAATTCGATTCGATTTCAAACAAGTCAAAAATAAATAACTATTGTTTGAAAATGAAGCGGGCTTAATTATTTAGAATATGTTCTGGTATGGGGTAGGGGTAGGGGCAGGGGCAGTTAGAGATGTATAAGGAATACCAGCGCGAGCGCCTCTAATTGTATGCGACATCTCGCATCTCTGCATTTGGTAACATTCTACTATTGTCATCTTCCTCGCGTGGGTGGGGCGTATTATACCGTTGCAGAGCCGGGGTAAGAGCGGAGAATTCAATACGTTAATTTAAAATATATTTATGTGGGATTCTTTTGTAAGACGCCGGACAGTAATAAATTCTTATGAAGAGCGTTAAAAATAGTTGCTATTGAGACTCTATTAAGGTTTTAGTAAAATTATGTGTCAATCCGAAAAAGTGTGGTACCCTTATCATCAATAATTTAGTTAATTGTACCCAAATCACAATATCCAGCGCTAAAGCTATTAAAATACTTCAATACAATATGAGGTGATCATGCTCTGGGTTTTGTACAACGTACAAAAAAAACCATAATCAATCCAATGTATAAATCATGTATCAAGGAGGAATGTTTCTAATTACAGGCATATATTACTCTTATTTAATACATCGAAAAATTGCTAAAAAAATACAACACATTTATAAAAAAGCGCAACCATAAATGAAAATCAATTTGGATTCATACATGGAAAATGCACTCAAGACGCCATTGCAAAAACGTCGCCTAGCATTCAGAGTACTCTGGACAGATCAAATAAGTGTGTAGGATCGATAGCATTTCCTATAAAAACTTCTATTAAAATTAAAAGAAAATGACATTGATCACATACTTCTTAATTGGAAAGATAGCTGCTTAACAGACAGACCTCAAATGGTAAAATTAAACCAAACATTAAGTAAATCATTTAGAAGTAAATACGGAATCCCTCAAGGTACGGTTCTTGGACCATTGTTATTTCTAATATGTGTTAACGACATTTTTCAACAGAAAATTAATTGTGAAATAATCAATTATGCAAATGATACCGTATTATTAATAAAAGGTCTGACATGGAAAAATTAAGATATTAATAGTTTAAAATCATGGTTTAACAACATCCCACTCACACTTAATAGAAAAAAAACTATACACATGTTTTATTCTCCCCATAGAAAATACCCAAACAAAATGTTATCATTATAATCCACGATACAAAAAATGTCGTAATGTAAACTGTAAATAACATGATAATTGTACTATAATCAACTCTTCTTGCGAAATTTAATTGCGTTGGTATGATCATCGATCAAAACTTAAAGTGAAACAGCCACATCACAGGGAGAATAAGGAAATGTATGCATTTATTCGTTAGGTTGAGAAATATTTTTAATGTGAAAATAATCAAAAATGTGTGCCATGACCTTATGCTTATTTACGGCATTACTGAGGATCTTATAAAAACAATTTAAATACTTAATAAATTCTACTTCCTCAATAAAAACACTTAAACGATTTCCATTACTAAGCGAGGAAGATATATTTAAACAAGTATCTATCTTTAAAATGTGTAAAGAGAAAAATCTCGGAGAAAATCAGGAATCTTACAAACTTATGAGAAATGGAAATCAATTTTCAGTTTAAAATATTGCAAAAGCAAAACCATTAAATTTATCAACCCTTAAAAAATGACAATAATCTCCCTAATATTTTTGTTTTTAATACTGACAATTCGTGGTGGAATTATATTGTAATGATTAATTAAAAAAAAAGTGGAAAAAAGTTAAAAATCGTTTTAATAAATCATTATAATGTCTTCATCGAATAGAGCTGTATTAATGATCAATTAGAACCAATAAATAAACTTAAACTATTGTTTTATATGAGATGTTTAGTAAATAGAAGAAAATCAAACATTACGTACCTACCAAAGTAAGAATCGTGGTTCCCTTATCAGACACAAGAACTCCTCTTTTTTGGTATACGTGACCAAGAATGCTCTTAAATGAAATATTTTGTAAAGTGCATATATAAAATGTAAATTATATATGTATTTAATCATAGATAATATTCACAACTCTCACAATGAAACTGAAAGGACACAGAAAAGAAAAAGCAACTGGGACTCAAGCAAACGTGAATCGTACCCATAATATCCAGAAACCAAGTATTACGCCGCAGAAGAAGTGTAAAACATATTTTTAGTAATAGCATATCTTTTATCTTTACAATAAGCTATTAAAAAGAGTTGGTAAAAAGACAAGACTCAATACAACAAGTAGATTAATGTTTTACCGGAAACCTATTGAAGCATTCATACTCGTAGTTAGGAGAAACTTACATTTTGCATAATAAGTATGCAAGTTCTTACGCATTATGTAACCTTAGGGCTCCCTCTGAAAGCAGTTATAGGTATTAGCGATTCTTATCATTTTCCCCTTTTAATTGGCGTCCGGTCCTGTGTCGGTTATGTTTAATATGTAAGCAAATCGCTAAAGGTCAGACGAATGTAATTCATTCATACACACAATGGCAAAATGGCGCTGCCAGGTAGTGTTATGTGGGCGACGCCTCCAAATCCTTAGCCTCAAGTGTAGGGTTGCCACTGCCACTGATGTAACTTTATTTATATGATAACAATATGTCAGGCTAATCCAATAAGTTTGCTCTAAGATTTAATAAGTAGATATTATCTGTACCTCAGAGAGCAGGCAGTGTCATTTGTCACTTTGCCCTGATAGACCTATTAAAAAGCAAGCGTCAAGCAAGGGCAATCGTCAAAACTTTTTATATTCATAATCTAAAAGAAAAATACATATAATTAGAGGATAACGGAAAAAGGTTCTTATATAAAAAAAAACTTTTTTGGAAGGTTGTTTTCATAAAAGAGCATAATATTTTATTTGGAATTCGGATGGCGGATTAATAATCTGTATTGACTAGATTAACACAATTTACTTCGGATCACAGATGGAAGTGAAAAGAGACTAACCGGGCATACTCCCTTTGTATTTACAATCGTCTCGCTCTCATGCTGCCACTCTCATACAAGACGTAAATCGAACCTTCATAACACAAAGGAAGAACATGAATAAAATGCTATTATTATCCTATTGATTTTGTATTCATAGTAAAAAAAACTGTACATTAAATTCTCACATAACTATATCATTAGACCCAAGAACTCGTATAATTTGAAATACAAAACAAGTTTTGAGAAAAAGGGATTGATATTTTATCATATTTTCTTGTGCATTATCGATCCATAATCACATCATACTGACATGCAGTTTGCATGTTTTCAGCCACTTCTAGAACCTTCCTCGACTTTTGCCAACAACCTACTAGCAGTTTTACCTGTGCATGGAAATCCGTTTCACATATCTAATTTGTATGTATAAAGTTTACTCGACCAAAATATTTCAGAAAAAATAATTTTTGTGTAAAAATTATTAAGTTGATGAACAAAATGGGAGCTTTCGAGTAGGCAATTTAGAGCCGTTTTCCCAAAGTTGACCATATCGGAAACTTCTTTTCGGCTTATAATTTGTGACAAACCATGTTTGCGTTACGTATTTAAGTATGGTTATCACTTCGCTTAAAGGCATTGCTCCAAAAGATTCTTAATTCAATTACATAATTGAATTTACGAAAAGATTGCTTAGGATCAATAAATTTAATTACTTGGCCAACCTTGTTTGAAATAATCTCCTTCCAGACTAAACATGTCTGCTGTAATACCAAATGATCCTAGATTTCCTGAATCCGTAACCATTCCGACCGCAGATCTTGTCTACCTATAATATGATCCCAGATGATATTAGTCCTTTTGGTGTTGGCCAATAGTTACAGTTAGATGACAGTTATGCTATATTCCAATTAATGCACACATCGATTGTTCTTAAGGGTCAGGCAAATAAATGTAAATAATTGTAAAAATCCAATGAAACGGCGAGGAACTAGAAGCATTCTGATTTTTATAAGTGTTTACTAATTTAAATTCTTCATATTTTGGAAATGTACGTACTATGTTTGACGTCCGGAAGGTGATTAATTTTTTAAAAATTCCTAAAAGTTCATTTCTACAAAATTCACAAAATTTATGGACAAAATGCTAGCTTTGGGGTAAGTAAATTAGTTAATTATTAAGAAACAGTTTATTTTATGAATAAAATGTTTATTGTGTGCCAGAAAAGAACGAAAAGCCCCTCGAGGGAGCGGCAGTGCTAGGAAAGGAGGGACTAGGAGGGAGGAGGACTAGACAGTGTAAGGAAGGAGGAGAGGATGGGGCCCAAGTTGGCCGCCAGCGTTAAGAAAGAGAGGAAAAAGGATACGTTGGAAGCCAGTGTTAAGGAAGGTAGGAAAGCCCCACCCACTTGGGCGTCAGAGTTAGGATAGGAAGAAAAGGGGAGAAAAACGCTGGTGAAAGGAAGGCAGTTTAACTCACCTCGAGGCCAGAAGCAGGGCTGATCTCAGGTTTCACCGTGGTTAGCTCAGCTGGTACAGCATCTCATCTCTTATCTCAAAGTCGTATGGTCGTATAGTGATAGCTAATTTTGATTTTTTATTAAATTTAATTCGCCATTAACGCTTAAAAGGAAAATTAAAGAAAATTACAAAAAAAACCTTTCCGCAATGCACCCCTCGGGGTAAGTAATTTGAAGCCGTTTTCTCTCGTTCAATATCACCAATCAACTCGAAAATTTGTATTTGTACTAAGATTTTACACATGTATATCCCGTTCCAACTATAGTTTGCATTCCCCAATTCAACGCTTACACAGTCTTGGTAAAAAATACTTAAATGATATGGATGTATTTGATAATAATCTAAACATGTCAAATTTCAAAAAAAGTATGAACTAACTATTTCTACCTAGTTTATAAATTATTGTTAACTAGAACTTTTTACATTATTTACTTATTTGTTAATAATGTTAATAATTACTTTGTGGATATTGAATTTTTTTTCTGTTCCTTTATATTCCAGTTCATTTTTAGCTTTGGTGCAGTTTTTTTTTCTCATTTCAAGTTTAATTAACTTTTGTGCATGTTTTTTTTATGTGATTTATAAATGATGTGTTTGTATGTAAAAGCCCTCTGGGCGTTAAAATAATAAAAAATAAAATAAAAATAAAAAACATTAAAAAAAGATAATGGTAATAAAATGAAACAATGAAAAATAAATGATACAGCACTATCACGTAAAAGTCATTCAAATAATTAATTAAGCTTTCCCACGAAATACTTCAAGAATAGTATACAAGTCGCTGGCGGATAGTGTGAGCCCTATCGACAGGAAAATTTGGATTTGCAACAACAACATTGATGGTTTAAAGATGATTCTATAAAAGATTCTATAAAGGCACACATTCGTGGAAAAAAATATAAAGAAAAAGCAAGCGTGGGGTAGGTAATGAAAAGCCAAGTTCCCTGGTTGTGTCGGATCTATCGATTTTTGGATTTGTACATTTTATTCCTAATAAATGTGTTGAAAACATTTTTTTGTTTGAATAATCATTTTTTTTTATGAATGCAGCCATGAGTAACACCAATATTTTGTAAAATTCGCCTTCCAATAGAATCACACCGGGAAAAGATGGGTTGCAGTGCATTGTATTACCAACAGAAGCGATTCCTAGAAGACTTTTCGACAGTTGTGAGTGGTTATCTTTAGCAGTTAAAAAAAATAACAATCTTATCTACCTACGGTTTACAAAGTATAGGTGATGTTTATACAGCAACGAACAAACATTGTAATAATCACCCATTACTAGCAGATTAAAACCAGCTGTCGCGAGTTTTTGCTGCATTTTTGACATCGCAAACCCCTTGCTGATAAAAAAGAATAGTTTTGAACACACGTAAAAAGGACATAGTATTGTTATTCGTGGTACGAATTGAATTGGAGACTTTTTTGCATATGAGTGGAAATTACCATTTCTACTATTCGCGTCTACACGGCGATTAACATAGGACTCTAGGATATTAATAATGTAAGATGGAATCTGGAAGCACCTTACGAGTATCAACAAATGCCATGCTTTGTGCAGCCCGCACTTTACGACAAATACTATTGAGTAATTGCGCTAAATTACACCTTCTCATCCGTGCTATCTACTCCTACCTACTCACCACCCGGGATCTTTGACCACCCGGAATACATCCCTACCCTTAGATCTGGAACAGCCAGAACCGAACCACATTTAAAATATAAAATTTCATCCGAAAGGCAAAGGCAAGCGGTGATCTATCGACATTGTGAGTTCAGACTGGTAACTTGTCTGCATTGTATAATAACTGAAATTACTTTAGTAATTACAAGTATATTTAATAAAGATTGAGTGTTTGCCGCTATCAAGTGTTTTATTGATTAAATCGTAATGACCTGTAAAAGTCGACTCCCGCAAGGCAACGCGGGACTCTCCCCTTAAAGAGATAAGTACTTAAGATAAGGAAAAATAAAAGCACGCATGCAATAAATATGAACTAGATACTAAATAACGAACGAGGTACAGTTCTTGTGTGGGAGGGTCGTAATGTCTGAATAAGCAAATCGCCTATAGATCGAATATCTGCAGTGCTTCATTTACCATTGATGAGTTTCTATCTTCAGACATGGCAGAATTTTCAAAGAATAAATGCCTTGTCCCCGAATAGTTCAGCGTTACATAGCGGAAGATACCATCAGTATCGCCCTGTTGAAAGACTACCACTCAGAATCGAAAAGTTGCTTAAATTTAATTTAATTACCGTCCAACTGCTCCTAACCATCTGAGATTATGGTATTTCTAATTGGGGTATGTTGTGAGGCTACAGGTAGAGGGGAAGGGAAGGAGATGGGAAAGCGAAAGGTGGAGGATACCCGCATAATCAGATCTGGTCACCAGACACGCCTAAAGTTATTTTAAGCAACGTTTCGATTCTGAATGGTGGTTTTTCACTAGGGCGATACTGAATGCATCTTCTATATATAATTTTAAATGAATAAATTTTGAAACAACACAAAATACGAATAATTCGTCTGTCTCGACACAGGAATTTTCCCAGTGAGACAGACATCGAACATGCCTTTGAATTTATGTTTTATCACGATTAATAAAAATAAATTAAATATCATTAAATTATTTATTTTTGTACAATACCCATATCGTTCATTAAATAATAATGCCATCGGCATAAATACATAATAATTGAAAATACTTGTAACTTATAAGTTTTGAGTAAATCGAAGTATTGAAGCAGGTGTACAGACAGTTAACGATGAACACAGCTCCAGGTATGTATGTCGAATATCTCATCATCGTTACTTACCCCTCTAGATGGACTGGATGGACTGTAATGGCGACTGGTATGCAAACTACGCAAGTCAAAGTGAATATTTCGCGTCATAATGCTTCCGTTAGCCTAATGTGACATATAGGAAATGGAGTTTACGCAGTCGTTCGTAATTCCATAATGGTTAATGGCGTATTAATAATGCTATCTTGAACATTTTAATAGATAATATATTTCGCAAGATTTATAACTACATAATAAAGAAGAACACGAGGAATGTCATGCGGGCGTGTTTCGTGATCTAAAAGTCTGTCCCTAATGTAATACTCAATCACAGATGGCACTAATTTAATAATTTTTTTAGAATAAAACACTTTTAGCACATAATGCTTTTAAATATTGAAATTAATTGTTTGTTGGCTGGTGTACACACAGAATATGAAGTAGAATAAATTGTTACTGTAGATTTAAAGTCTTTCAAGAAACTTATAAAAATACAATATGTTATTGTAAAACCTATATTCCATATGTACATACGCCAACAAACAATTCATCACAATGTTTAAAAGTATTAAGCGTGAATTTTTTTTTTCTTCTGAAATATTTGAATTACAAAGAACTGCGTTTCATCATCATTATGAAATTTAAATGGCGATATACAGGGTCTGTCGCAAAAGTATCAAGAATTTTTTTTTCAGACAATTTATTGCCAATAAACGTACACTTAATATTCTTCAAAATACGCCCCTTGGGCGTCAATACACTTTTTGTAGCGTTTCTTCCAGTCTTAGAAGGCATCCTGGAAGGAAGAAGATGGAACCCCCTTAAGGCACTGCGTCGAAGCGGTTTTCACCCCATCCAACGTCTCCAAATGGCGTCCATTTAGGCTTCACTTTATGCGGGTGAACAAAAAGAAGTCGGGACTGTACGGCGGTTGCGGCAGTGTCGCCACGCCTTGTTTAGTGAGAAACTCCTGGACGACGAGAGCTGAGTGTGAGGGGGCATTGTCGTGATGCAAAATCCAGGTTTTGGCGATCTCCTTTCGAACGCGGCGAATCCTTTCGCGCAACCGTTTCTCCGTCATGTTGCACTTCTCCGCTAATAAGCGGACACTGAGACGGCGATCAGACTGTAACACTCATTTTTGTGATATTGTCATCAGTTTTGGAAGTTGACGGTCGTCCAACGCGCACATCGTCTTCAATTGATTCCCGGCCGTTTTGGAATTGTTTGTGCCACTCGTAAACTCTTGCCTGTGACATGCGTTCATCTTCGAAGGCTTCCCAAATCATGGCCAGCGTCTCAATACCGGTTTTTTTCAGCCGAACGCAGAATTTGATGGTGGCCCGCTGCTCCAGCAAATGTTGCATCTTGATTTCCGACGCAACTACAAAATACACTTTTCGCGGATCACTATGCTAGTACAACCGTTGCTCGGAGAGCACTGAGTAGCAGCGCGTTTGGTAGCTGCGACTTCCCCCTACCATCCCCACCACTCGGCGCATCCGCTACTTCTTCTAGCGCAGACAGGAATTTTTTTCTCGATACTTTTGCGACAGACCCTGTACGTTTTGTGAGTGTAACATAAAATTTTTCTTGTCAAAAAGTCCTACCCTATGACAGATATAACAAAGAAGAAGCTCTATTCAAAAGGGGACGATAATGGATGAAAGAACTGAGACATTTGGACCAGGTCTTTCTCACATCCACAAAAGCTAACATCCTTTTGAACCCTTTAACTTAAAAAGTTGTCCGCAATCTTTTCCAGCTTGCTATTTACAGTCGCAAGGTGGATCAATCGCATCTATAAAACTTTCATTGATGTGCTTGTGTTAGAT
The DNA here is from genome assembly GCA_022606495.2 of Halesus radiatus. Lineage (NCBI taxonomy): Eukaryota > Metazoa > Arthropoda > Insecta > Trichoptera > Limnephilidae > Halesus > Halesus radiatus. The sequence continues at coordinate 122,337 of JAHDVE020006182.1, forward strand.
GCTAGGGAACATGATGTACTTGATAAAAATACTAGAGTTTACAGCGTTACGAACGAAGCGCGTATTTGAAATATTTCATTATTTGAACAATAAATCGGACCTTCCCATAAATTTCCCATAATGTTGTCATCCCGTAAATTTTTAAATTTTTTAAATTATTTTATGGAAGTTTAAAAACCTTATTATAAATACATAATCATTGAAGAAGATAATATTAACATAATCTAAATGAAACATGAAACCGAAAAAACAACAGAAAATAAAAATATATCAGTCGTATCTGGGAAAAATAAAGATAGTTGCCAATAATATGGGATTAAAAATAGAGGATGATATTGACAGTCTTGAAATTGAAATACGATATCGATGAATATGACATAAATTGAACTGGTCTCATTAGCTAAGTTGGTAAAGCGGTTGTCCCGGAAAGACATAGGTCCTGGGTTCGTGTCCCAGATACGACTGATATCTTTTTATTTTCTGTTGTTTTTTCGGTTTCATTTAGGTTATGTTAATATTATTTTCTTCAATGATTGTATCTTGTTTTTAGCCGCTTGCAACACTATCTGACAACTTGAAGAAGTACATTATGTGAATAATTTCTGATTATTAATAAACACTGTAAGTGCAGGTGATTTACCACGCGTCTCTGGCGGAGGAAAAAGTAAACCTATATCTCTCTCTTTCATTTATAGACACGTTTTGCTTGGCGTTCTTTGATTATAATTATATATATATATCAACATACATTTGGAAAATTATGTTTTTTTTAATAGTTACATTAATTTTTCTTTGATGCATTTTGGTGTAGGTATTTGAAACCCCTTAAACCTTCGGGGCAAACTCAATTTTAGTTTGCAATATTTCAACACATAATGTGAGCTTTGATTTTGATTTTGACAGAAATACGAATTTCCATTCATCGACAAAAAGACGAGAAACAACCTTTTAATTTTACTTTGCAAGGTCATTTTGAGCGCGTTGCGGGATCTATAGTTGGGCATAAAAGGAGATAATGTGACAGGTTGTTAAATGACAATAAATATCGTTCACCGTCGCCGTATTTTAGCAAGCCTGAAGGAAAATATGGGTTCCGGTCAGTGGCTGAGTTGGCATCGCATTTGGGTCCCTATGCTTTTAAGCCCTGAAGATGATTCAGTCGAATTGTTGACTAACTAGTTGACGTATTTATACAAAAACATAAATGGATTAAAAAAAAGTGTCTTTTTATTTATAATTTTTTTAAGGTTCCTCAATTTCAAACTGTTCACATCCATTAAACAAATAAATTATATTATTTTAATTAAATTAATTGATTTGGACGTTTCAAGTACACAAAAAAATCTTTCTCAAAAATGTTCTAGTTCGTTATCTTAAAAACGACAAAATGGCTATACTTCTCATAATCATAATACCAGAGCAAAGCAACTAGACAAGCTAAATGTGTTATACTACTCGTACTTTTGGACAAAGGAGCTGTAAATTATGCAACAATCTCCCACTTAGTATCAAATAAACTAATTCAATCAATAATTGCATTAAGTTCAGCAAAACTTGGCTTACGGAGTTAACAGAAGAAGAACTGACTAGTATTGTTAAAACAACATCTTAGAAATTACTAGAAATACCCTACCCAAACATTGTAGTTGAAATATAGAAGTCGCTGAAACCCCTTTATTCAAAACCTAATTCGCCTCACGACAAGATCTTCTAGTGAGAAGGACTATAAAATAAATCTGTAATATATATATATATGTATTTTTTATATTTATACCTTACTTTAAAATGTCAACATTATATAGAAATTATTTTTTTTTAAATAACCGAGGTATCTTGCAGAAGAACGACTACTTTTATACAAATTAGCCAATGGCTCAATGGATGCACCTGACTTAACAAAGCTGACAATGTTCTAAGTACAAAGTAGTAACAAGAGACTCCCAGAGCTGTTTGTTCTACGTTAATTCGTCTAAAACTAGCTATTTCATTAATAGTTACCAAAGGCTACATAGACTCGGAAACGAATTCAGCTCTGTTGATATTTTAAATTATTCCATATTTAAACATATTCTACAAATAAAAATTGCTTCAAACGATTGGTAACTTTATGGCGTTATTATTAATTAAATTATTAAAAATGTACTTTGTTTACACCACTTTTAGAAAAATAAATAAATATCTCTACATGTTTCGAATGCTGTCATCATCGGTATTCATATATTCCTGTGGATGACAGCTTTGCTGTCGAAACATGTATAGATATTCATTTATTTTTATAAAAGTGTTGTAAACAAAGTACATTTTTAATTATTCATTGATAAACTAAAGTTTTTAAGACAAGATTTTTGTGCATAGCGCAAAGGGTAATAATTATTTTTATAAACAATAGTTATTAGCCTGAAACACTCATCCAAATTGAAAAAACCTTCCGAGACAATAAATAAATAAATCCGGTCAGATGCTCTACCGTTGATAAGCCGACGTAGCTCAACGGTAGAGCATCTGACCGGCAATCAGAAGGGTGCAGGTTCGAGTCCTGTCGGCGACATTTATCTTTTCTCGGAAGGTTTTTTCAATTTGGATGAGTGTTTCAGGCTAATAACTATTGTTTATAAAAATAATTGTTTCATTTTTAATAATTTAAACTACAAATATGTAACCTTTTGTATTACTGATATAATTGATATAATAAGAAGTGTGTTATGTTTCCGTATATATATTGTATATATTTAAAAAAAAATTATTTATATCTTTCAACAATTTACACAATGACACTCTGTAACTCTCTTTTGGTATTGATTTTCACTGATAATTTTATTTTCCTATTCCTATTTTTGCTTTTCATTGTACCCACACTTTAAAAAAAATCATTAAAATCATTAAAACCCTCCACTGAAAAATATAAAACATTTTCCAAAGTGAGAGTAAAGACGTTTCAATAAATAAACCAGCTCGTAACACTTCCCTGACCGGCAAAGTAAATAAAAAAGTGAATTTATGGTATCTCGATCGTTGAATCGTACTGTCCCCGGGCGTGCTGTAAATATTATTGGTTCAAATCAAATGTTCGTGATAGTGCTGACTTTAGTCTGCGGGCATTGCTCGCGTGTCGGGAGCATCTTGGCGAGAGGGCAGCTAGTTCTAGAGAAGCGTGGTGTTGTGGACTGGCCATTCAATTATTTATATCGTACTGTCGCCACAGGGTTAATTGCAGAGATGAAAGCCGTTGCCTGTTCGGAGTTATTGCTCTGATTTCGAAGGATGAGATCGAATCAGATTAATATTTTCGTTACCCATACTCTGCTCGATGAGAACGATCCATTTTATAAAAAAAACGAATACATTTTATAAAAGTTTAGTAATCTTATATTATCCATTATCGTCTATATTTTATTATATGAAGAAGAATGTCCCGGTGGGCGGTGTTCGTTTTTTTTTGTGTACAAATCCATAGTTTTTTTCCGAGCTTGATGAAATTTTGAACACTTACCTTCGAAGCAAGAGGAATCACTGTTTTTATACGTTTTCGAAAAACTACCCGTTCCCCTTTCCCACCCCTTTTTTCTAATAACTCCACACAGGAGGCCCTGTGGGAAATAATTTCCTTCAAGGCCTATATAATCTTTGGGGATGCTGTGTGGAGGATTTGAGTTGTTTTAAAATTAGGTATTCTAAATTGATATCCATTTCTCATAACTTTGTAATATTCCTGATTTTTTTTAGGATTTTTCTTTTTTACACATTTTTATAATAGAAACATCCTTAAATAAAAAGCAAAGAGTGAACAAGGGCATAGTACACATTTTTGATTATTTTCACATTTAAAATATTTCTTAGCCTAACGAATATAAAAAGTAATGTAAACAAAGTTTTGTTTTATTTTTTAAAATGTAATGTCACGTCACCAAGTTACCGCTTCATATGAAAATACGAGTATATATACATTTCCTTATTCTATTTACTAGCTCTGTGATGTATCTATTCCATTTTAGGTTTTGATCAATGAACACACCGAGATATTTAATTTCGGAGGAAGAGTTGATTACACCACACTAATCAGTTTGTTTACAGTTTTTATTGTCACGTTTGTTATGGATTATGATATTAACGTTTTGCTTAGTCATTTTATATAAGGAGAATAAGACATATGTTGTTTTGTTTGTTTGTATACAAACCTATAGTATCTATCATTCGGAGCTGGATTAAATTGATAATTTACCTTCAAAAGAAGAGTAAGGTAACTGTTTACATGAGATTTCGAAAAACCACTACCGTCCCCCTTTTCCACCCTGTAAAGTAAAATATTCGGATTTATTGCTGACATTTTGCACATTTCGTTCAAAATAAGAGGAAAATTACTGGGTATGGGTAGGGGTAGGGATAGAGGAATAGGGATAGGGGTAGGGGTAGGGTCATTTTTTTTACTAACCTTAGTATTCTTTCTTCACCCAACATTTTAACAGAAATATAAGCCACATTTTCATAATTTTTTTTTAATGATCTTTTCTCAGTAATTCTAGAGTAGTTTCTCTGTGGTTAATATATTTATTTAAGACATAAATTCTACCAACTCGTTAACCTGGAATTTGTAATAATTTTCCAAGAACAGTTTATTTTTTTTAGTTATTCCGCTGAAATCAAAAATACACCTATACATTTCATCACACTATAAAGTATTACAAAATAACAAATGTGCTTTTCCATGAATTTTGAGTGATTTTTATACTGAAATTTATTGTTCCAAATTTGTTTCAGAGTTATTGTTTCCGAGAAACGCCGATTTAATTTATGAGCAATTGGAGGCCTCCCAGTGAAGTGATCACAATATTTTTCTCCGTATCACGATGTTTCAAGTAATAATAAATCACATATTGTTCTAGCATCATTCTAATCGAAGAATAAATTTCTTTTTTCCAAGTACCGGTCATCAGAATAACTATTGATAATCTCTTGAGTATGAAATCACCTTACATCCATATAACCCCACTCACATATGTAATTGAAGTCCAACAATTAAGATTAAATTTCGTGAAAACTAAAAAAAAAAATGCATTTAAAATACAAAACAAAGTCGACAAATATTTTTTTCATACAAATCCAAAATGCGAATGCGCGCGTGACGTCAGATATTCCGAATACAGTGGTACCAATGTAATAAGGTGTTTTGATGAGATTATTTTTTGGATATGTTTTCAGGTTTTCAAAAATAATTTTAATTAATAGTTTTAGCAATATATTTGTTCACTCCTCCTGTAGCCAACGTTTCAGATCTGATGATGGATACTGTAACGCTCTCTGAAATGTTACAGGAGGAGGAAGCGCAAGACAGTATTATTTATTTATTTATTATTATTTTTAAATTTAATGTAAATCATATTTTAAAATGTTATTAATCCTCGAAACACATTATACATGTGAAAACCTCACGGAATTCAGCATTTTACTTGTTTTATAACTAAATCGGTTTTACCAATAATAGATAGAGACCTGAAACAGCTGTCACAATAATTAAAACTAAAAATACTTGCAGAATTTAATAATAACATTACTAAGTTTGATTTATTAAAAAAACAAAAACAAAATGGAATTCTACGAATTAAACGCAAAACCAATTAATAAGCAATACTGTACTCGTATAATATCCCTAAAACTATCGAAAAAAAAAATTCCTTTTTAATAACGATTTATGAATTCTAGGTATAAAGTTAAATATTTTTTTATTTTGTAATAATTAACTTCAAGTAACTCTTGAAATTTAATGTCTCCTGCTCCTGCTTTTTGAGCCTGCTAACAAATTAAGTTATCTTTCAACAGTTAAATACAGATTTTTCTTCTAGTCCCTTTAATTTGGGATCAGTTAAAATGATCTATAAAGTATCCACGAACCCAATTAAATCATATTTGATCTTTAAAACAGTGAACCTAAGGCATCCCCTTGTTAGACGTATAAGGAGATCAGAAATGAGTAGGAAGTGGTCAGGGAGGTTATCAGTGAGGTTAGTTTCGTGAGTCTTGCAGCGGTCGAGGGGAGGGAGTGGGAGGGAGGGGGTAGGGGGCAGACGGCATACCTCAGAGTATTATCATTGATACTGGAACTAGAAGTGGAGGAAGAGGAAGAGGGAGCACATGAGAGACAATGCCAGCCCTTCGACCTTTATACGGTACGCAACATATCATCGATTGTTTGGTTTATCAGCGATCCTTACTCCTCCTGTGATGCAGTTTATAACACCTCAGCATAAATTTATAGGATGTTGCTACATGTTACATCGCTGATAAAACAATAAAATAAAACTAAAAATAAATAACACTGTCAGAACTAAAAGGTTGAATCATAATATCACTTTAATTGTTAATAATAAAATGTGTTAAATTTATCAACAGCACCTGTGTTTTTAATTTTTTTTTTTTAATAAATATTGGTCGCTACTCATTGTAATCCAATCTATTAGCCAAAGGCTTCTGTATCCGGTGTCAATGCTAGATTTATTGTATAGGTTTTGGTAAAACGCATAAAGATGCAACTTTTCTTAAAATCCTTTTCGGTGACGTCCGTTTGATAAGACTCCATCGTTTATTTTCAATTATTTACTGATTGAAAATATTTTAATTGCCTTTAACATCTTTTTATTGCATTTTTATTTATTTATTTATTCAATTCAGAAAAACGTTTTTCAGTAAGAACACAATCACATTTCACAAGAACAGAAAGTCAATCTAATTGATTCAACCCCAGAAAATATGGCATAACCATATCGATCAGTATATGGGTACGTTGAATGGATATCCTCTCTGACTATTTTGTAGGACTAAGGAAGGTCAGTACACCTCAAATAATCACTCAATTCATAAATACCAAGAATACAGTAATATATTGAATACACCACTGTTGCGTGTTAACCGGTTATTCTCCACGCATAATTCTATGTAATATCTTCCTGAAATTACACCTATTACTTTATTTCCCCTACTCATACCACTGTATTCTCTAAACAATTTCAAACGTTTCCCTAACCCCACTATTTCTCTTCAATTTTCTCTTCCAAAACAATGTTTCCCGCCCAAAATCAACCGGACAAAATAATTCTTCTTTTCGAAGAAGGTACCCAACTATCCCAATATCGTCTATATATTAATACTCTGATAAGGAACTCCAGTGAGAAATATAATGGCTTTAAAATATATATACGAGTATATATTCATATAGATCAGCAAACGCCGATTTGAAAATATAACTTTTATTATATATAACTAAAGGTAGAATTTATAAATCGTTATTTGAAAGTGAATTAAAAATCATCTAATTGTTATGTTGGTATCATTGCATTTGGAACATCTGACGTCACGTGCGCATTCTGTTTTTGAATCAGTATGGACGTTTTTATTTTTAGATATTGTTTCGTATTTTAAATATGTATTTTTTTAGTTTCAGCGAAATTTAAACTTAGTTTGGGTGACTTTAAGTTCTATAATTGTTGTTCAATATAAATAATAAAATATTATTAATGAAAGAAATTAGAGAATTCATAACCTAACCAAATATCAATATGGATATTTTGATAATGTTAATGCTCAATACTATTATTATTCTTAGAGTTATAGTTTCTTAAAAGGTACATTTAGTTATGGTTTACCATGAATAGAATATTAAATATTGTACGGTAAACCTCATCCTTGTTTTGAAATTTGACATTCTAACCTGAAAACTGATCAAAACCGACCGGCCATAGATTTGGAGCATTTTGGCGGGCTTTGAAAAATTAAAACTATGAAAACTAACTTTAGGTAAAAAAGAAATACTAGTATTTAAGTTTGAACGTCATTATTGATAATAAAAAAATGGACTGGATTTCCTTATGGTGATTACATAGTTACGTAACTACGTAAACTATCGGTATTTGGAACTGAAGTAGGTGCCTATGTATTAAGAAAAATATGATTTTGACATGAAATGATCAAAGTAATCAAGTACTAACATAAAATGTATTATAACAGAGACCAACAAAAATCTTTATTTAAAAGTGTACGCTGTTTTATTGTTTTATTTATTTGTTTTCAATAAATCATAGCGCCATTTTCGGAAAAAAAAAACTTCAACGGTGGTTAGGTTAACATGAATAAGGGTTTGGTTTGGATAGGTTAGGTTAAGTAAGTTCAGGTTAGGTATGGTTTGGTCAGATTAGGTTAGGTTGGACTAGGTTAGGTTAGGTTAGGCTAGGTTAGGCTGGTTTAGATTTGGCTAGGTTCGGTTCGCTCAGATTGACTGAAATGTGCGAGTAACTTAAATTAATAATAATGTGTATTATGAAAATATTAAATCGTTGGTGTAACATTATTGTATAAATTATTGAATAATAAATGATAATAAACTTTAATAACTTCCCTTGGGTACAACGGGCAAAACCCTTGTTACTTTTAATTTATATAAAATCTCTCACTCCTATGGATTTCCTTCCAAAACTGTCTTTTTTAATCCACTTTTAATGATTCTTAGGTAAACCAGTTAAGAAAGTACCTGCCTACCCAACTATTTATTTGTATTATTCTATTTAAAACTGATATTTTAGGGTTATTTATCTTCAAACGGAGTTTCCCGCCATCACTCCAAAACTTCGCGATTGTTTATAGTACTTTAAAAACGGAACACATTCAAATATTGATGAAAAATGTACCCATAAAGTACCTACCCTGACTTCATAAGAATTCTTTTTACAAATGTATATAAGTAGGTACCTACCTAAATATTGAACATATTAGGTAGGTACTTACTTTGCTTTGCAGATCACATTGCATTCCTTGGAGAAGATTGGCAAATAATGACCGCACGTCCACGCCAATGAACCGAGTAAGTACGTCTGTTACGAGTGCGGACTATTCCCCGACCCGACTATCCCAAGAGCAATCATCTTGAAAGAACCAGCCTCACGAATTGCCGCAGGATCCTCTGCTCTTCAAAATCGATACATTTCTATTACAAACATTACCGTCTGTTTTCCGTTATTCTATGAAAAACGCTTCCAGGTTTTACGGCAATGAACGCATGTTGCAGAATCATGTGTCTGGTTTGAAAGTTTTATGGCCTAGAAATATCATACATAATTTAATTAAATACTGCAAGTAGAACAAATATTGGCATATCGTTCAACCGGTCATTTTATAAGCTTAGAAAAAATTAGAAGTATCAGACATGAAAAAATGTTTAATCCTCAAAATCTCCTATTTATGAACCCCTTTTACGATATTCTCGTATTGTTCATTGTGGCAAATTAAGTTTCTTAGAAAACGATCCAAAAACATTTTAATAACTATGACCGAGCTTTCCAAAATAAAATAAAACACGAATTTCAACCTTTTCACCACCTGCATAAGGAGTGCGTGATTTTGTTAGAATTTTAGGAAGTGGATTCCCTCAATGTCCATGTGGTTGTGTTGTCTTTCATGGTTTAAATGGTATGTAAATATTCAATGAAAACACGAAGTTTTCTTGTTATTCTGAAATTAGTAACTATCGTGTACAACAAAACACACTGTATCTATATTACATTCTTGATGTATTTTATTTCAATTGTTATTTACCATTACTGTCGCTGTATGGCGCTGCTCCCCAACTCAAACACGGTTGGGTAGTTTATGTTGAATAAATTAATATATTTAAAAAAAAATTAAATAGAGAGATGTATCTGTACTATTATATATTTTACATTTATTTATATTAAATAAAAATAATATTATTTTAGGAACATTGTAGAGGTTAAATTTTTTATATAATCTGCTGCCAAGATTCATAAAGTTTGCTTAAATATATTAGAAAAAATATATATTGAAATAAAAATGATCTTTAGCTATGTTATGTTTCCAACGTTCCCATTTCATCACAAGTCTAAAAATATAATATTTTTGACACAAATTTAATTATTCATACATTTCAATGCTGTACCCGCCATCGTGAGCCTTCATAATTTTGTTCAAGTTATATTCGCGAAGGCAAAATTATTATTCTGGTGATAATTTGTAGATACTTTTATACTTGGGGGGTTGCTAACTTAAGAAATATTACGAATGATTTATCTGTAAATTCTGTACGGGTAATCAGGAATATTTATAAGGTATCAAAATACGATATAATCTTTTAAATTCTATATGAAATACATAGTGGAATTTTGGGAAAACGATCTAAATTCCTTTCACTGGTTTTCAAACTGGACCTATTTTCAAGACATTTTGAGATGCATTCATGGATTTTTTTTAAAGTTTTTAAAATTTAATAATAACTTATTATTCAATTTAAAAAAAACGCTTCATTTACAAAAAAGTTTTGCTAGGTAATTATTATTACGTGTGACAGCTGTTTTGCCTTCCGAAGGCATTATCGAACTCTGGTAAAGACACTTACAGAAAATCTATTTATATTATTTCTATGTACTCATCATGAAATTCTTGTTAATAAATTACCTAAAATATTTTTTTATTTATTAATAAACCATTTTTAAATTGAATAAAAATAGGCATTATTTCATTTAGAGAACTTTAAATAAAAACGGAGTTCTACAAATCAAAAGCTTTTAATAAATTTTGTCTTTTGAAACCTTATACATTTCCTAACTACTCATATAGAATTTACAGATACATAATTTGTGGTATTGCTTGAGTAAGCAACCTGCAATGTTTAAGTCTTTAAGATAGATGACTAGATATAAAACAATGCTCAATTAACTCTAAGCATTTTATTGTGCACCCTCAATTAACCTTCCAGCGGGCGCGCTGAATAATTTCCCTTAAGCGAGCGCTTGTCGTAAATTTTACGTCATCAAGTTTTCGCAATGTAAATGGTGTTTTCTTTATATAAATGTTGGGGTATTGCTGTAAGGTTATTAGGCTTGAGCGCCGACCAATCAAAGACACCCAGGGCCTTACTAGGCGAGGGGAAATGAGGACCGGGGTTAACGTCTGGTAGGGCTTCGTAAATACTGAGCGGGGGGTATCTATTTACCATTTCACATTAGCGCTCCGGTTTAGTCACAACATTTCGACAGTGTGGTGAGAGGAGCGCGGGAACTTCCACACGACCCGTTATGTATAAAAATAAACGATATAAATGAGAAATAAATAGAAAAAAGTACTTTATTTAATATACTTACACTGTCGCAAAATTTCCAAATATCGATGAATAACAAAAACCTCTAAGCACATCCGGTACGTCTATAGTTTAGAGAGACACTGACCCTCGAATAGCTCGAAGCTCGACGCTTGTGACTAAGTGGTGAGAGTGGGGGAAGCGATACGGAGCATTTGTCGTAAATTTTACGACAGCTTGCCCGCTGGAAGGTTAAGGGTGTCAAATCGATGTTTTATTAAATAAATACCTCCGTATAAGAGGAGAGATCTCCTAGTCACGGTAAAGTTATCTTATTGGCGTTTTACCTCACCCATCATTTTCATAACTACGAGTGAAATTAAGAAAACAAGAAAATTTTTAAAATGCCCAATAATTCAAACCCCGAACCCTAACGCCATAGAGTGTAATTATGACGAGACCTATCATCATAACTCAATTTGCTGGTAGTATATTTTGTTTGCCTGATGGTATACTCGTACTGGCGAGCGTTGAGTGAGGTCGCGCGTTCAAGCGTTTATCGTCAATCAACTCAGTGCAGGAGGTGGTACGATGGCTAAGGGATATCATAAAGATTTATTTTAGGCTCAAACCGATCTTCAAAGTTGCCGAGTAATTTTATTACCCAAATTGAATTACACTGTACGAGGAAATACGTGATGAATATCGTGTATAAACCATAATAACTCTTATCAGTAATTTTTCACAAAGTAATTACTTAAATTAATTGTTACGTGGTCGGAAACATGCAAACATGTCAGTCAAAAATACTTATAAAATCAATAATTATTACTTTGTTTTAAACCACTGTATTAAATATGTAAATATATACATATTTCAGGAGCTAAGCTCCCCTCTTCAGGATAAAAAAATACCTACTAAAAATAATGACGAGTATAAACAAATGATAACAATATAGAACAAATTAAAATACAAACAAAATGAAAAATAAGCGATGAAAGTAGGTAAGTAATTTATTAAAAATGTAAAAATAATTGAAAAATAAGAAATTATTATAAAATATATTTTTATTAATAACATAAATATAAAATTAATGCATAAAAAAATAAAATGATAGTAGTTATTAACATTAACATTTATATTAATAATATTATAGATGTACTTATTAATGTTAAAAAAATGAAGAGATCGCTGTTTTTTGTTTTTTATTTGATTATTAATAATATTATAGTTACTATTAACAATTTTTCTAATTTCTAAAATTTCAAACTTATCTAATTGTACATTGTAATTATCTGATAGTAAATTAATAATAAACATAATTTCTAATACAAATCTTGTAAAATAATGTTTTATTTTAAATTATTTTAAATTTTCTAAATAATAACTTGCCTACTTTCATCACTTATTCTTAATGTTTGTTTGTGTTTTCAATTTGTTCTATTTTCTTATTATTTGTTATATTATTGTTCTTATGTTGTGTTATTATTTTTAGTAGGCAAATTGTTTATTTAATAAATATGACTCCACAAATATTTATTATTATTTTACATCATTTGAAGAAATAGAAAAATACTTCTTAACCTAATACTTAATTAAAATGTTGAACTACATTATGAGACTCGATGACGTTTTGCTGTGTTCAAACTACCCCTAGAGACCGACCGATCGCCGGTTCACGTATTTTTTCCCTTGCCTTTATAGCTGTTACAGTCTCGTATTTGGTCATGATTGCGCAGGGTTGAGTGTTAGGAATGTGTAACAGGATACATAGCTCGAATAATGTTTTCCCCGGAGATTATTGTATAATTACAGATTATAACGCGGAAAACTTGTAAAATACACTGGCACTACAATTCGCCATCCATTTTCATTTTTCCTATTAGGATTTTATTGAAATTAAAAATAGTGTATAATAGGAAGGTATCAGTGGCATCCGGTGATTTATGACTAAAGGTAGGCTGGTAGGAAACTCTTTTTAATGTCTATATTATTATCTTTCGTCTTCCACTGATTTTTGTGGCCAACTGAACAAATAGGCATCAAGTTCCTTAACAAATTCATGGAAAATATACAGTAGTCAGAAATTTGTCATATTTTCTATCTATATTTATTATCGTTTATTTTTTTTATTGGTTTGTTTTTTTTAGGGTAGGTACAGCTTTTCAGCCTTCATGTACTGCGCGCCGCTGGTAGGTATATGGTGTGCATGGGATAACCTTTTCTTTTTCACGTTGAGGAGAAAATATGCGTCCTCTGTGGCGTAAGGCTCTCGGAAAGAATACAGTACGCCAGTAAATTTTCTTTAATTAAAATTGTGTTGTTACACAATTAATTAATTAAAAATAATATTTAGGATATTTGCGGCACGTTCAGAATTGAAATGATGTTTGAAATGCCTTTGGCCGTGTTTGGTGACCAGATCTAAATAGCCAGAACATCCAAATTTTCCCCTTCCCCATCGCCTTCCCATCCCTACTACCTTCAGCTTCACAACATACCCCAATTGGGGATGCCATAGTTTCACTAGCTCCAGACTGTTGGGACTCTAAATAATAAACCTCTGCTTGGATCAATCATTAAAATACGTTGCGTCCTTGAAAGACAACGATGACACATGGGCGGTTAGTCGAAAATGAGAAATGAATATAAATTTGTTCCTTTTGCAATTTTTTCCAGTGAACATACGTAGTAACATATTAAAATTACCTCACAATACATAACTCATTTAATGCAACATCTCTCTATTTTCTACATTTATGGTGCCTACGGAGAAGATGAATGGTAATAATAATGTGTTTATTTCAGCTGAACAAAGCGGTGAGTGCAATACTCTGTCTGCCATATAAAAGAATACATCTAAGTAAATTACGTGACGTGGAAATAGAATATAAAAAAAAACAAACAAATAAAAATAAAAAGGTGAACATATTTAGCATTTATGCTACGGTGGCTTGAGGGAAATTCTCCATCTATGATGTAGAGGCGCGCCCTGCCACTGGGCGACGGCCTGGACAAGAGTGTTTTCCGATCTCCGGTAGCGCTGACTTGTCCTGGCTACTCGGCATCAAAGCAGCGAACCCACGCACTCTTCCCTCTGCGAACAATTGCAAGGCGCTGCATCGCCAAGGGAGGCCAAACAGCGCCCTGTAAGCGTGGTTATATACTGCTCACATAAATAATTAACGTTTTTCGCCCTGTCACCATTGTCTTCCAATGCCGTAAGATGTTCAACATCGTTACTCAGTTAGTTCTATATATTACTTTAAGAATTCCGTTCTTCAATTATTTTCATCCTCGTACTTCCAAGAAGAATAGCAACAATAAAAAATACCCGGAAAATAATCGTACAAGTGAAATGTTAAATTCTTCGTTCATTATATTTAATAATTTTGAGAACATGTCCGTGCAATAATAACATCTCCCATAAGCAGTGAATTACCGTTGTTATTAACCCAATGGGTCATTATGCCTCTCGCAAGTGGAGCAAGTATTTACGTACATATCGGGAATACGCTTGAAGGTTGATACGTCGATAGTACGCAGAGGAAATGGTCTTCAAACAATTCCCTCTCGGGGATGTTTGAAGGATATTGAATGCATGTTCACATGTACGGCAATTAAGTGTATTACTATTGTTGTATCTCGAGTGTCTACAAATAATTCACATATTGTTTTGGTGGCCATCTCCAAAGTTTCAATACGGGGGTTTTCAACCATTTCTATATTTGAACTTCAAAGTTTGGGTAGGGTATTTTCAGTAATTTCTATGAAGTTATTTTATGAATACTAGTCAGTTATTTTTCGGTTAATTCCTTTGCTGGACAAGAGAGAGAAATATCCCGTATTTGTATGGTAGGTTTTAATATAAAAAATGTATTTTATCCTAGTTGTTGATTTTCTTGTTGGTGTATTAATGTTGATTTAAGATAAAATGTTTGGTGTATCAATTGATGTATGCATAATTTTGTACAAGAGGAATACATCAGAAAGTTTACGTCTGACAGAGATTGTAGTTTTTAGTGCGAAATTCGATTATTATACTTTCAAAATTGATCAGATAAAACCTTCACGATATGCAATCATACGGGTTAATTTTCTTTGTATGGATTCGATTCTGTAATTATGAATCTCTTAATTATGAGACCAAATAGTGGATGCGTATTCCAAAATACTTAGCCCAATCTATTTATACAATATTGTTGTTAATTCTGTACTTTAAAAACAATTTGTAATTCGTGGATCCTAATATTTGTGATTCGTTTTTGAAATAGTTTCTATTATTATTTATATAGTTTCTATTTCCCCACCTCCCTCTTCCCCTTCTTCCCCTCTCCAATACCTTCAGCCTCACAACATTCCCCAATTGGGAATGCCATAGTCTCACTGGCTCCAGACGGTTGGGTGCAGTTGGGACTCTTGTGCGGTATTCACATAAAAAAAAAAGTTTTTTGAAATTAAGTGACGAGTCAAATGTCAAGCCCAAGTCTTTGGTTGAAGTTGTGTTCAATAAAACGACGTTATTTATGTGATACGTTTTTGAAAATTTTTTTGTGAAGGAAATTATAGTGCATTTATTTTCATTAAAATGTAAATCATTAAGTGCACAGCATTCGTGAAGTGAAGACAAGTCTGTTTGGAAATAGAATCAATCTTCAATTGATGTGATTTTTTTAATATAGCTTGAGTCATCGATAAATAGGATATATTTTAAACATTTAATTTGAAGTACTGTGTCATTAATAAAGATTAAAAATAGCAAGGGTCTAAGATGAGAGCCCTGTGGAACTTCTGATGTTGCAGTAAAAATATCTGCGGAGTACCCCCCTATAATTACTATTAGTTTTCTTTCGGTTAAGTAACTCTCAAACCATTTTAGAGTATGTCCATTTATGCCAAACCTTTCCAGCTTCTTAATTAGTAGATTGATTTAACTGGTCGAATGCTTTGCAAAAATCCGCGTAGATTGCAACCACTTGCATTCGGTTTTCAATGCTATCGCGGATGTATTGTATTATGTATGTATTTGAAATTTATTATGTGTATATAAAATAAAACGAACGTGTTGAATATTAGCGAACTTCGTGGTATCATATCCCCATGCTAGTGATTCACTGCATAGCCTCCAGGACGTTGCGTCTGCCGAGTATCTCTGAGTAATGGCTGCACGAAGCGAACTAACTTAATGATTTAATTTTATTAATGTTTATTACTATTGGTTTATTCAGACATTAAAGTGATGAGATGATACACATTACCATACGACTTAACTTGGACTACAACTTACTCAAGTATGAGAATAATAATTTAAAAATTAAGTACACGTAACTAAGTTTCACATCTGTTAAGAGTTTATATCCATAACCTCCATATCGATGAATCAGTAATATGTTTGGCTTGGTTTAAATTTCTGGTCGGTTTAAAAAATAACTTTAATAACTGCATATTTGCTGTATTTTTATTTAAATAAAGGAGAATTCAGAATACTCGTGAACAAATTATTCATTGTGGGTGCATTTGAAAACTGAGATCAATGAAATCATTCTTTCTTTGATGTGTTTTTTAATCAAATCGTTGGATACTACTTATATTTTATTTTTTATGCCTTGTTATTTTCTTGACTTTATTTATATTAATTATAAAAAGACATATTTAAAAAAATTCTTATATTAATATGTTTTTTAAATATTATGTAATAATATATATATTTTTTGAATATTTAATTAATTTCTTACCTTCTTTCATCACTTATTGATATTTTTGTTTATGTTTGTTAATTGTCTATTGTCATATTATTATTTTCTGTGTTTGTCATGTCTATTTGTCTATACTTGTCAATATTTTTTAGTATACTTTGTATCCTGATGAGAAAAGATTCGCTTTCGAAACATGTTGATATTTGTATATTAAAAACAGTGGTGTAAATAAAGTACTTCTTGTTAATAATGAAGCCACAAAATAAATACACATCTATTGAAAAAAATAGACAACTGTCAATTTACTATCATGATTTCCATTTTTCAGATCATTTTTTATTTCCTTTTTAATATACCATTTTGAAAGGAAATTCATTGAACCTTTACTGTAAACTATGACGGGCTATAATCCCTACAGTTGGTATGTGTATGTACCTATATTAATATCTTCAACAAGTTTTTAATATATTCATGTACCCACAAGGCATACAAGTATTCCAGATACTACAAATATATCAATAATGGTATTAGAACAAATTACTAACCGTACCGCACTACTCGTACCAACGTGAAAGAAAAAAAATTCCATAGTGGGAAAGGAAGGGAGAGTTTATTCAACAGTTACGCGCTCGCAGATGTCGCTAATTTCAATATTTTAAGCAAAAATGCAATTTTCCAACGCAAACGCATGTAAAGCTTTTAAATATTGAGATTAATTGTTTGTTGGCGGGGGTACGCACGGAATATGAAATGGAGTAAATTGTTATTGTAGGTTTAAGATTCTAGTCCTTCAAGGAACTAAAAATAATGTAGAATATAATAGTATATTATTGAAAACGTATTTTTTTATGTAACTTTATTAAAATTATAATAAATTTAATAGTATAAAACCAGTAATATGGGAAAATACTTCTAAGCGGACTCCCTCTTACTTTTAAACCTTTTTGAATATCACACTGGTGGCTGAGTTTACAAATGTGTCGGGTTCCCACCCAGGCGTCGTGAGTTCAATTTCTCGGCTGGCTGACTCCTCAATTACAAAAAGAAAAATAATTGTTATTGAGTCCTATTTTATATAATGTACCTATGTATGAAAGGTTATTTGCAGGGTTAAACGCCGAGGGCTCGAGCCATCTGCGTGCGTTCTAAATAATAAAGTGCGGCTAACTAACTGTCCATCGCATTTCCTATCTCGCGGCCATAAGTATTGTACCAGGAGCGTATCAGTCTCAAGCGGTAGGAAGAAAGGTCTGACGTATCGAGCAGATATCGCTAAGTGAACTCCTTCGTTGCCTTACACAATGCTCTATTCTGCCTCCCTGGTACCTGCTATAATAATACCTACCTCTGTGTATAGATAGTGGCGAGCGGCAGCACAATTCCTAGTTACGGAGAGATAACGCAACGAGAAGGTTTTAATGCCGTATTTTCCTATCACGCACTTCTGATCTCCGGGGACTTGTACAGATTTGTCGGTTTAATGCTGACAGCGTTGACTGTTATAAATGCGGTCATATTAATAATATTGAGATTTATTGCATCATTGATAACATTATTGGTCGTTAATGCCTAAGTGATAAAAGAGAAAGCGACAATCGAATTGCTTTATCTGGTGGTCTAATAAAAGTACAATATCCATTTTCTAGAGTTTTCAGTCTTGTCAACTCGAGTCAAGGCCTAGATTTCTTTGGTGTATGGCTAAATAATTTTTGCAGCCTTTACGTTTGTAAACGTTACGTAACACTTTCTTTTGATATGATTTGTCTCATGAACTCAATAAAAAAAAATCAGAAATTGACTTTAGATTATTGTTTTATTGTACATTATTACTCTATTGGCATTGCTTTATGTCTACCTTCTACAAAATACAAAATGAACTTATATGCACCAACCCCCGAATCCTCCTTCTATAACTTCTATTTCTCACATTTTGTGTAAACAGAAAATAAAAATGTTTATTAATAATAATGTGTTTTTGGCGAGGTATTATTCCGACACTTGAAAATATAATTTCGTTAGTTGCGGTTATGTTTTCTGAATTAAGGCTGCGAAGCAATAGCCGGGATTTAATTAAGTTGTTTTGTTCAAAAATCACAAAACAAAATAACATGATCACGCTAACGAGACGCAACTTTCCGCTTTGTGCGTCGATTTCCTCATTACAAAAATAAACGCCAAGAGTGTGTAATGGTCTAACCATCATCCTTTTCTTTTAATAGAACCCTGGAAAATAATTTTTTTTATATGCATAACTTTCATGCTAGAAAAGCTTAAGGGAGCGACATCTATCGACTTGTGGAGAGTTTGATTACAGTGAATTATAATCCAATAATTTTGATTCATAAAACTCGTTGCAACATAAAACCACGAGATGGCAGTGAGAAGAAGACGTTCCCTCTTATAAATAAACATCACAGGATTGGGTGAAATCAACGAAAAAGTTACCAATCAAACGAGCGTTCTACATAAACAACAATTAGTGGTGACAGGACAAAGGAAATATTAATTATTTATGTGAATCGAAAGGGTTCAGATCAACGGCCTATAAAGTAAACATTTCACTAGCGGTCGAACAGGACGAGAAGAGGTCGTGAACTTTAAAGGAAACAATGGGAAATGCAGAGATGAATAACCATTGAAAATGGAAGTAGGAAGTAAAAATAATACGCAAAATGTTAATTACAAATAAAAAAACTACAAAGTGAGGATTTATCTTGCACGGGGAAAGGTGTGTTTGCATTAGAATTTAGACAGAGAGGCGTGTCATGTAAGGTTGAGCGGAAAAACAACGAATTAGAGAAAATAATTCAGAGAACAATAGCTTCAACAGATGAAAAAGGGAAGAAACAAGAATTATACAGTATGGAAACTTCGGCAAACTTAAGAGGCGATTTAGGCGAGACTAATGTGAAATAGGAGTACAATTTTCTAATTTCAGGAACGTAGATAATTACAAGGGAGTGAAACTAGACTGATTTTAGGTGATAAAAGGTATTAATTGAGTAGATTCGGGACATCAGATATTATGAAAATGTAGATGAGAAATGTATCAATCAATTATAAAATTTAAACTGAAGGAATTCAATAGAAATATAGAGATATATGGACTACTACTTTGAATATAGTTCGATACATTTAGGTAAAATTTTGAGGTTGTCAATGACTAATGTAAACAAGGCGACAAGAATTGTGTATTTAAGCGGCCAGATGAACATGAAACTCGGGTGATAGAGAGGCAAACAAACAATTAAGGTTATACAGGGAAGATAGGAATATTTATTTAAGGAAAAGTAATAAAAAATAATGAGTTTTCGATAAACTCTGATTTATATCGGTTTTTTACAAAAGTAAGGGTTATTACCCATAGTAAACAATAGGCTAATGGGATATTGAGTTAGAGTGAAATGGAAGAAAGGGGAGTGGCCAGGAAAGAAGTGAACGAACTCATATCTACCAGGTTTGGGGTAGGTAAATCGCAGGAAAAAACGCCAATAAATTAATACATAAAATTATTAAAGGTAGTGAAAAATCAATTAAGGATGATATCAATCGACCCGGATGAAAGTATAAGCAGACGACAGGTACATGCAAAAGGTGTAATACAGCTAGACCAGGAAGAAGCAGTGCAACACATTGAAAAATCATTCTGGAAAGGTATATTTATTAACTCAGGCAGGTGAGGTGGGGAAGAAATTATAAAGTGTTTACACCAATATTATGATCAATTGAGAATTGCACGAAAATATGCGTTAATCGAATATTCACATGTTAGATCAGAGAAAAACCATGTTACCATCGGAAAATTCATAAATAAAAAGATATCGCATATCAAGATAACCAGGGACTAAGGGAATTTCTAAAATTGAACGATGTGAAGAAGGCGCTTCTTTAAATAAAATTCAATAATGAAATAGTGGCTATAAATACGAGATACCCGAGTTCATAGGCGACCAAAGAATAAGCGATAGATAATATTTTCAGAAAAAAAAACATGAATCGAAATTTCCAATTCTATAATAAGGAACAGCAGGGCGATCTAGAGGAATGAACTAAATTCGATCCTGGCCGGAGTGAGGAAAAGTGATGGATTCAGAGGCGGGCCAGATTTTATCTAAATATTTACATTGAAGAATTACAGTCGAAATTAGTATTACTTACATATAGGTTTACGAGTTAATAGAGAACATAATTTAATGTAGGTATGGAATGGAGTTAAATCCTTTTGATTCTAAGCTAGGTATATAAGGCAATGTAATGAGGGAATATGGGATTAGTCGCGAATACGTCGGGCGAGAAAAAATTAAATTACGTGCTGGCCGATTTTAAGTAATTGTTTTGTTTTTGGACTTAGGAAGTTTCATTTGATTTGTTTCTTACAATTAAATAAAGTTTTAAATAAATTCTTTTAAATAGTTGTTGGATTGATTCAACAATAGTTTGATTAAATTCAACAATAGTTTGATAAATATTGAAGTTTCTAAAATTCATTATATTTAAGTTGATACTAAAAATTACTTCTGTGAATTAATTAAAATTGGTGGTTTTAAGTGAAATTATAATAATCGAAAGTGTTTATAAATAAAGTGTTTGAATCGAAGTCTTCTAAAATTCATTATATTTAAGTGAAGTGATATAAAAAAAGTGACCCAGTAAATAAAGTGTTTTGTGTTCGAATTAATATTGTATTAAAATAAATTCTCTTGTTGATCTAATTTTCTCAAAACTGTTAGAGCAATGTGATAATAATAATAATTTAATAAATATTGAAAATTTCTAAAATTAATAAAGTTATTTGTTTAAAGATTTTTAAAATTAGCTTCTGTGAATTAATTAAAATTGTTTAAATGAAATGTGATTTAATTCATATTTTGTGTTGAACTAAATTCATTACGAGTTTAAGAAAAATTAAATATAATTGCGTTTAAAATAATTTAGTGAAAGTTTAAAAACAGCTGAGTCTTAGTTTCATATAATTCATTTTTAATACCTAGCGTGGGATTAATTTCGTCAAAGAAAAATAATAAAGCTCTAAAATATTACCAAGCGTTCGGTTTACGGATTTAATTAATGGTTAGTAAAGAGAATTACGTGAGTACAAAGAATAAAATAGGAAAATAAAACAACAAAAATTTAAATATTGTTTAATAATATCCGGATTGAGAGAGCATTAAATTTGAAGAAATAGTACAGATCGGTGGATCACGAATTGAAATTGGGAAACACTAGATTGTATTAAGTGAATATTTCTAACTTAGATTAGACATTCCAGGCAGGGAGGTTCAATATTTTCTGAATCTTCATATTGGCGTGTATAACCCGTCTGGAAAATTATGAATTTGTCGGAATTCAGGTGAGTCAAATTAATATACAAGTTTTCAGGATCCCGGGGAAGGCGAGGATGGAGATATGAATTATATTTCTAATGACTTATAAGTACATGTATTGTATGTGTGTATATGTAAATATGTATATATATATAATTATATTTAATGTTTAATATATAGGTCAATACTATACGACCGTTATCTATCATGAGTAAATGTTTTGTATACTTGATCAAAGTCGTTCTAATCAAATAATTATGTTCAAATACATTTTGGGGTACCCGAGCGGTATGTCTAGCTCCATTAAATATTTTACGATAATCCTCTCTTTTCACATTGAATTATAATTAAACGAGTACTAAAGATAATTCAATTGTCTCACTCAATACCAGTACTTGAATTTAAATATTCAGAAATATAATTTTACATAAATACATCTAGGTATTTATAATAATTTCCGTTAGATACTCACCTGTATAAACCTCTCTTTTCGCATTGAATTATAATTAAACTAGTACTATAGATAATTCAATTGTCTCACTCATTACCAGCACTTGACTTTTAAATATTCAAAAATACCTATTTTTTTTTCCATAAATACATTTAAGTATTTATAAAAATTTCCGGCAGATACCTACCTGTATAATTGTCTTTATCGAGTAAATTCATAGTCAACAACTTCAGAACATCTTTTATAGGTATTTCACTGTGTAGTGAAATAACTTCGGCTAAAGACTTGGCCTTTACTAAGAGTATGTATGTGTGTATGGGTATATATGTATGTATAAAGCGTATAATGTATCTATCAAATCTATATGGCCGTTATTTATTTTATGTTTATTTATATACAATGTTTAATATATATATATATAAAACCATTTATTATATTTATGTATATGTCCTATAAAAACTATTTATTTTATTAGTATATATTTTCCCTAACATATAAATTCGAAAACTAACGTTACTAATATTATCAACATTCCAAACGATTTTTATTAATTCAAAGATCGTTATCATTCTAAAACAAACCAATGAATCCTAATTGTTATGCTTCCTGACGGGGGTCTCTGACACTTAATAACTGTCGCATATCTCAATGACACACATCCTCGACTGTTATTAAAACTAGGTCAACATTCCAAACCACACCTTCTTTTATCGAAGTATGTAGATACGTATGAGTATATATATATATTCGAATTTCAGTACATCTTACGAAGAATAAGTACTTTAACAAACGTCGACATTTAATTGAAAAATAACTATCATCTTGTGCGGTGGACTATCATCTTTTAGAAATCACGTATTTGTAGTTTGCGTACATAAATATTTTTATAGCGCCATTTTCATAGAAAGATTCAATTCAAAGGCGCTCCACACCCGTTCGAACATATTGATGAATTCAACAGAACAAACAAAAACCCACATTACTAGAAATATCAAAATAAGCATAATCATTCGTCGACAATACGTTCCCAAGTTATGTTATAAAATTAATTTTATCTTCGACTTAGGTTTTCAAGGTTCAGGCCTTGCAAATTTTGGGCTTTTTGGAGTCCTACCTTTTCTCCAAACAAAAATCAATCTACAGTTAAATTCAAACTACATGAGATAGCAGGGTCTCATTAAACCAATCTGTCAACCAAACCAAAAAATAATATATCATGTATATTGTATTATCACTTTTACGTATATTCTTATGTAATATGTCTGAATATCTGGCACAGATTCACGACCTGTGTTGGAGATGTCAGATCCACAATTTTCTGGGAAAACTGGAGTATTGTGGATTATAAAAACTCGTATTGTTTACATATATTTATAATTTGTACCTATCGATTGGGCAGAAATAATTGCTGATTTAAGCGTGGTTATCTCTGAACTCTTGATGCGGGGGACGGCCTTTCAACCCGGACTTTGCAAAAATCCGCAAGTATATAATGTTGTTTGACGAGGGGACGGAACCGGTTTGATCTCTTTAAATGTAACTGTCTGGAGGACGGGAATTCGGAGGGTCTCGGACCCATGGATAAGGAAGGTGCTCTTTCCGTCGCGGTACAGGGGATGACCAATAGCGCACGAACTGAAAATTGAAGAGGTTACGTATACCGTTTGGTCAGGCTGTACGTCTGTGAAGAGAGAGTTACTGACCGGAAACGTGGTCATCTGAGTACTTTAGGGATTGGTCTGGAGCCGAATTGCAGCAAAACAAACCGTATTCGATCTCTCGTCATAACAAAAGCTGTGTAAACTAAAACCTAATCATGTAATTTTCCCAAATTTAGGAGAGGATGGAGATGGCGCCAAAACAAGTAAAACTGTACCTTTTAACCATGAAATTCATTGAAACTAACCCATGTAGAATAACACTTAGTACGATGAGGAAAGGCGATAATACTGTGATCATTACATTTATGTATACCAAATTTGAAATTGAAACTACGTCGTATTATATAGATCAGGAATAGTGCAATTAGTATAGCCCAGAAGCTAAGTTTTCCCATTAAAACTCACGATAGAAGAAAAATAGAAAATTTAGGGGTAAAGTTAGGAAAATGCTAGTCTTCCTATAGGAAATTAACGTAGATTGCATAGTAGGATAATAATAGAGAGTTCAGAACACTAAAGTCTAAGATAGGAATGTTAGGAATACGAATTCTGTCAATGGTATGCGAGAGTCTGCCTACGCTACAAAGAATAGGGGTTACCACAAATAAGGCCTTGTTTTTCCAATAGTCTGAAACAAAAAACAACACAACGTAGACTCCGGAAAAGCTTGGGAAATTGACCACGTTGGAGTGCAAAATTTCCGTGAAAATCATGAAAATCGGAAACACTCGAATGTTAGCATAGGGCTAGACGTTACACGCTGGCCAAGGAGGAGAAAAACCTCAAATTGAAAGGAAAACTACAAAGAGTTTTCCAATCACATTAGTTAGGAAAATTTAAGGCAGCAGTAGAGGAGTCATCTTAAATCGGTGGCGCGAACGAAAGTCTATTGCTAAATTAAATCATAAACGAAGGAAGGACGGGCCATCACATCTTTAAAGCCTAGTGGGGGGGGGGGCCATCTCAAGTGCCACTAGCATGTATTGTATGAACTATTTCTTAAGATAGAAATTCCCATATTCGAATTATACTGAATACTGAATACTGAATACTGAATTCATACGGAACCATACGGAAGGGTGGAATTTTTAGTAAGGAATTTCATTAGCGCGCTGTTTAAAGTGTGGTAAAATTATGATAAAAGTATATTTTATTTTATTATCCTTTTATGGGAGGTCACTGCACACACGCACTTTAGAGAAAATCACAAATCAGTTATAGTGTTTATACATTATTTAACAACATACTATTAGCAGAAGATTCCAAAGTAGTAGATGCTCTCCGTATCGCCCTGGAGACCATCTTCAGAATTAGCTTGAATTGGTTTTCGACGTATTTGAAGTAAAGTCTTTAACTAACTATGTTTATTATCAATGCGCTTTCTTACGTTTGCATCTATTCTAAATTTTCCTAAATGTCAAAGAGGGTGATTGGCTTCTCCTAATTAATTTAGGTAGAAGCATAAAGTATAAAGATTTTTTCTGTAAAATGATTATTTCCATGTGACACCCATTCTGGCACCAGTCTAGTTCACGGCCGTCCATGTTTGTTTCGCATGATTTTGACTGCGTGAGCATTATAATTTTTTTATAAGGGATCATAATACAAAATATTCGATTTTATTTATTTGTTGTTTTACTTAAATTGTCGAAAAGTCTAGCTCGCTCCTCGCCCCCCCCCCCTTATTTTGGTTTTTTTCTCTTTGCATGTTATGGCATATTTATGTATTATTTGCTCTGCGATGAAACTATTATATTAACTTTTAATTTTCATAAAAAAAATATTGTTTTTCTTTTAAGACACTTTGTTTTATTATTTCTAATTGTGAAACTGTCAATTCATGGTGGAATTCCATATTAAAAAGATTTTTTTTTATTAAAAAACCTTTGTAACTTTTTTCCACTTATTTATTTATATTTACACTATTGTTTATCTAAGAAAGAAATCAGCTAATGACATTATAATTTAAATGTGATTTTTTTAAGCCACTTTATTTTATTTATATTTATGCATTATCGACCGGTGTCGGTTAAACTCAACCTTCGTCAGGAATGTACACATATAAACTATATGTTCCTGAAGAGGGTTGAGTTCAACCGAAGCCTGTCGATAATGCATAAATATAAATAAAATAAAGTGGCTTAAAAAAATCTCATTTAAATTATAATGTCATTAGCTGATTTCTTTCTTAGATAAATTTAAATTTCACTATTGTGTCGAAAACTAGTTGGCGTATTAATTAAAAAGTGTTGCTACTAAATTTATTAAGTTTAATATTAAATTTTTTTTTTTAAATACCGATCATTTACATGTAAGGCCGTTTCACACTTGCTAGCTTGGGTAAATAACACAATAATGCAGTTGCATTTGTAAGTTAACGTACCGTAAAATGATTTGATTTTAAAATATAAAGCCTTCCGAGCATACTTAGCATATAATAGCAATGAGGGCGCGATATGTGATACCATCGCTATGGCAGTTTCTCCTCTCCGGTCTCTGTAACAGTATCGGCTTACTGCAGAAAGCCTCAGCCTTGTTCAATTTCTTTACTGTAATTCGAGTAGATCTGGCAGGGTGGGTACCTTGGTAGAATAGCAATTGTAATGGTAGAAAATGAGAGAATTCTTATTATTGTGTATGGTGTATGAATTATGTAAAGTTATAATTTTTTTTTAAATGATATGATTCCAACCCTGATGTATGGCAGTGAGGCATGGAACTGGCAGAGGAAGGATGAAAGTAGACTGAATGCAGTAGAAATGAGATCTTTGAGACAAATGTGTGGTAAAACCATGTATGATCGTTTGAAAAATGTTGAGATTCGTAAAGAATGAAGACTGATGTAAGCGTAGTGAGCAAGATTAAGAAAGGAACGCTTAGATGGTTTGGGTATGTAGAGCAAATGAACGAAGAAAGGAGTGTAAGGAGAATATATGAGGTGAATGTGAATGGAAGAAGAAGCTGGGGACGACCGAAGAAGACATGGCACGATCAAGTAAATGAAATACTTGAGTCAATCCATGTGAGAAGTCGGAATAACAGAAGAGAATGTATGAGACGCTGTATGAAAGTGAATGAAGCAAGAATTGTTTGCCAGGATCGAGTTGTTAGGCGGTCCGTCCTACCCCTGCTGGGAAACGGCATGATGGTTAGTTAGTTAGTTAAATATGAAGTCCGTAACATCTGTTGTAAAGTTTTGCGGTTGCGTGGAGGATCTATTTAGATGTAGGTTATGAAGATACCAACAAGTTCCAAAACTGAAATGTTCCATCGTACTCCTTTGCTTATAGATATTAAAACATAGGGGGCTCTAAGGTTTCCCATAGAGTATACTCGTATGTCATCTCTAGGGGTTGTGGAAGGTTTTTTTTTTTTTTAAAGGAGCGAATTTCGGTATTGAATAAACCCATGCTGTTGGTGGGAGGAAACGCGAATGTTGACAGGCCGTTCCATTGCCGAGTTGTTGGGAACTGAAACGATCCGTTTTCATGCGGTAAATGACATAGAATACGAGATTGTTGGCCATAGAATTTGCTGGTTTTCTAGATGATCTACACATAGAAAAATATTTTGAAAATCGTGTAGATAACGAATTTTCCAAATTAAATTTGGCTTATTCGTGTAAGTATTTATAATTATAGTTTATGGTAAACAATAACCTTCAACAGCCTTTCATATAATATACTAAACAAACGACAACATGCGAGTCTTCCATTCTACATATCCATAAGCTAAGTTTTCCATTTAATTTACATTTCTGCAAGAAAACACATTTTTAAATAATTCGCCTTCTGATTTCATTCTCTCTATTAATATTGTTCTCCCATCCCACTCACTTCGTCATATCTTCAAGCATAGCTTCATTAATTGGCAATTAAAATAATTCAATTTCGTTAGATTATAAGTACATCTGAACTGCAAGAAAACACATTTTTTAAATAATTCGCCTTCTGATTTCATTCTCTCTATTAATATTGTTCTCCCATCCAACTCACTTCGTCATATCTTCAAGCATAGCTTCATTAATTGGCAACTAAAATAATTCAATTTCGTTAGATTATAAGTACATCTGAACTGCAAGAAAACACATTTTTTAAATAATTCGCCTTCTGATTTCATTCTCTCTATTAATATTGTTCTCCCATCCAACTCACTTCGTCATATCTTCAAGCATAGCTTCATTAATTGGTAATTAAAATAATTCAATTTCGTTAGATTATAAGTACATCTGAACTGCAAGACAACAAATTTTTAAATAATTCGCCTTCTGATTTCATTCTCTCTATTAATATTGTTCTCCCATCCAACTCACTTCGTCATATCTTCAAGCATAGGTTCATTAATTGGCAATTAAAATAATTCAATTTCGTTAGATTATAAGTACATCTTAAGTGCAAGAAAACACATTTTTTAAATAATTCGCCTTCTGATTTCATTCTCTCTATTAATATTGTTCTCCCATCCAACTCACTTCGTCATATCTTCAAGCATAGCTTCATTAATTGGCAAATAAAATAATTCAATTTCGTTAGATTATAAGTACATCTGAACTGCAAGAAAAACACATTTTTAAATAATTCGCCTCTGATTTCATTCTCTCTTATTAATATTGTTCTCCCCATCCAACTCACTTCGTCATATCTTCAAGCATAGCTTCATTAATTGGTAATTAAAATAATTCAATTTCGTTAGATTATAAGTACATCTGAACTGCAAGACAACACATTTTTAAATAATTCGCCTTCTGATTTCATTCTCTCTATTAATATTGTTCTCCCATCCAAATCACTTCGTCATATCTTCAAGCATAGCTTCATTAATTGGCAATTAAAATAATTCAATTTCGTTAGATTATAAGTACATCTGAACTGCAAGAAAACACATTTTTTAAATAATTCGCCTTCTGATTTCATTCTCTCTATTAATATTGTTCTCCCATCCAACTCACTTCGTCATATCTTCAAGCATAGCTTCATTAATTGGTAATTAAAATAATTCAATTTCGTTAGATTATAAGTACATCTGAACTGCAAGACAACACATTTTTAAATAATTCGCCTTCTGATTTCATTCTCTCTATTAATATTGTTCTCCCATCCAACTCAATTCGTCATATCTTCAAGCATAGCTTCATTAATTGGCAATTAAAATAATTCAATTTCGTTAGATTATAAGTACATCTGAACTGCAAGAAAACACATTTTTTAAATAATTCGCCTTCTGATTTCATTCTCTTTATTAATATTGTTCTCCCATCCAACTCACTTCGTCATATCTTCAAGCATAGCTTCATTAATTGGCAATTAAAATAATTCAATTTCGTTAGATTATAAGTACATCTGAACTGGAAGAAAACACATTTTTTTTCATTTTAAAATTAGGTTCAATTTTAAGAATAAAACCAAAAAAGTCAAGCACAATTAGCAGTATAGGCCAGCAATGGTCTAAGCCTACTTTGTGTATTCAATTAAACCATAAACAGGCAAAAAATACTAAATTTACGGAACCATGTGTATAAATTTACGATAATTTTTGTTTTCTATTATCTCCCGTATGGGTGAGAAATATATTATTCAAATTGGGGAGACGGAACTCACTTAAGGCCGATTTAAATGGGCGGTGCACCGTCTAGACTAGAATTAAAAGTAAGTAAATTAGTCTTGTTATTTTTGATATCATATTTAATAATATATTAGAGAATGTTAGAAATAGTGCAATTTTGTGGTTTTATGAAACGCCGTAGTGGACCCCGAACAAACATAGTGAGTTTATGCATAAGTTAGTAGCATTGGCGCAGTTCAAACATCTTTTTCTGCAAACTTTTAATCGGGAGCGTCGCTGTAAATATTGTGGTAATAAAAAAATTATTAAACATGTTTTTTTTGATACCTACTACTTTTCTGTTGGAAGTTTGTCCAATTTTGGAAATTTTACGGAAAAATCTGAATATTCAAAAAAATATTTTCTTCAACAGACGTGCATTTGTTATTTTGTGGAGTCATTATTATTTTGCCTATAGTTGTGATTATTTTTTAGTATTCTGTGTATCCCGATGAAGAAACCTTCGCTTTCGAAACATCTTGATATTTATATATTAAAAACAGCGTACTTCTTATTATTTTATTTTTTAAATAGTTTAAATTTTTAAAAAAATGAGATATGCATTAAATGCAATAAAATGTTTGTTCAGATAAAAGATTAAAAAAAGTTATAGTACAATTTTAAACTGTTTTATAAACGATATGAAATTGAAGCTATGCTACCCAAACCTAAAATGTTTTTTCAAACGAATAAAATTTTTTAATTTCTTGTTTATTTATTTTATTTACTATATTCATTTTAATTTCATATTTATTTATTTGAGATGATTTTTTGCTAACTTTCAATAACGATTATACTGGCACGAGGTTTACGAAGTCACGTGTAGGTATTTAAAAAAAATGGTAAAAGGTGGCAATCAAATCCCAATTTGTGAAAAAGTTGACTTAGGTAAATTACTAATTAAGGTGACGTCTAGGGTGTCTTTAAAAGGGTACACCTACAAATATCAAGTTTACTATATTTATATTATAAATATCTATAACTTAATATATTATTATTTTATCTTATGTTACAATTGATAATGCAAATGAGATGATATTACATGAATAGAATGAAGCAAGGAGGAGTATGTGCCGAGATAGAGTTGAGTGGCAGTCTAATCCTTTCTGCCTACCCCTTCCGAGAAAAGGCGTTATGATTAGTTAGTTAGTTATTTGCAATAAATAATTCATACAGATCAGCAAACGCCGATTCTGAATATACAACTATACATAGAATTCTACATTATTATACATAGAATTCATAAATCGTTATTTAAAAGTGAATAAAAAATCATCTCATCAAGACACCGTGTTATATTGGTACCGTTGTACTGCAAATATCTGACGTCACGCGCGCATTCTGTTTTTAGATTGGTAAGGATGTTTCTATTTTTCGTTTTTGTTTTGTATTTTAAATACGTATTTTTTTTAAGTTTTGCGAAATTTAAACTTAATTTGGGTGAATTTATGCTCTATAATTGTTATTTTCTATATTTTCATATGAAGCGATCACTTGGTGATGTGAAATTTGTTGTTCAATATAACCAACTATTATTAAAGAAACAAAAAAAGAGTATTCGTGATCAAACCAATTAACAATACGGATTTTATGATAATGTTAATGCTCAATACTATTATTATTCTTTGAGTTAAAGTTTCTAAAAAGGTACGCCATTATTTTTTAAATTATGTTTAGTTATGGCTTACCATGAATAGATTATAAAATTATGTATGGTAAAGCTATCTTTGTTTTGACAATTGACGTTCTAACTTCAAAACTGATCAAAACCGACCGGACATATATTTGGACCGTTTTGGCGGGCATTGGAATTATTTTAAATATGAAAAAAAAACTATATATACTGGTATTTCAGTTTGAACGTCATTTTTTACTAACAAAATTGTACTGGAGTTCCTTATTAGACATAATTTTTTAAAGTAATTATTTTGAAATTTATTTGAACGTACTATTTGTTATATAATATTTTACATAAGTTATCAAATATTTTTTTCCCCCGTAAAAATAAGAAATATATCTGAAAGCGGCCGGCTTCGCGCTATTAAACTTAATAATTAAATTAAGATATTGCCACAGAACTTGGTACTACCAGACTCAGAACAGGTCACTTTTCCTCCAGCAAGGTACGTGGAAAGTATCATTAAAAATTATTTTCTTAAAAACTAATTATTTATACTATTTTAACATATTACAACCATTAGAATACACTTATAAATAATAAAATCTGAAAATTATTCGAACAACCGTTCAAAGTCTACTTACTATATTTTGTCCCGGAACTTTCATTGAACTGATAGTATTTCAGGGCTACTAGTAAGTTGGCACCTTGAAATGATGAAACGGTGATCTAGCGCATCTGCCATTAGCTATCATTTTCATTACAGTTGTATCTGTCCGCTCTCGTACGTGGTCCACGGTCTTATTCTAATGGGAAGTATGATGGACGTGCTCGCAGCTTCACTTTCTCATTGCGGACTGGCGCGGGTATTGAGATCTGATCCAAATGAATTAATTCAATTGATGAATGAAGGGTCAGACAGATTTCTTATCACTTATAACTAATTTGAAGGATTAATTAAAATCAAACCATTAAAATTATAACTTTATTTTATTTTATTTATTTTGTTTTAGTTATTTGTACATTTAAGTTCACAAAATAACTAATTATTGTAACTTATATACTATTGGGTACTTTACATATGGCTAATTTAAAAACTAATGAATTTTTTCATGCTTAGCTTAATGTGGTTTTTACAATCTATTTTAAATTCATGTTTTGGTGTAATTTTGATTGGGACCGGCAAAGCATTATAGCATTTCATCACTTTATAAAATAAACTGTTTTGCATATTGGGCTTTGTTTTTTTTGGTAGTCTAATTTCCTTACACGTTCTTGTATTATGTCTGTGAATGTTCATGTTGTAAATAATAGTCTTAAAGACATATTTTGGTAACAAGTTGTTTCTTATTTTATGTATAAAAATCATTGTGTTCAATGTCAGCAGTTGTTTCACTGTTATACAATTCAATTACCCTAACATTTTAGCTACGTTTGAATATCTATTTGTTTTAATATTATTTCCATTGCTCTATTTTAGAGAATTTGTAATTTGTTTGTTCTCCGTCGTTACCTAAGAAAAGTATCGTTGAGCAGTAGTTAAAATGTGGAGCAATAATAGAGTTGTAATTTGTGAGTCTCGCCTTTCTGGAAATTTTCGGACGTATTCTTCCCAAAAAAAGGAACGTTCCTTCCAATTTTATTTTTGATATATTCAGCATATTTATTAAAGTTAAGTTTTGTGTCTCATATAACTCCTAAATATTTCGTTTACATTTTTCATTTTCAATAATTTCTATTTTGCTTTCGCTGCATGTCTTCTTATGTTCAATTATCATATATTTTGTCTTTTTTGTGTTTAATTTTACTTTATTTATTTTTCGCCATCTTAATACTATTTCTAGTTCATTATCCAAAATATTGATTAATTCCTCATAATTATCTCCAATTATGTATATGAGTATATCATCAACAAATAATCGTACTTCGCACTTTGAAAATATTTTTACCATATCATTAATATAAATAATGAACATTAAAGGTCCGAGGACTGAACCCTGCGGCACTCCTAAATTATTATTCATTGGTTTTGAGAAATTATCGTTTACTTTCGTTACTTGTTTTCGTTATTTCATATATTCTTCTATTAATTTTATAGTTACATCTGAGAAATCAATTTCTTCAAGCATTCTTATCAGTGTTTCTCTACCTATGATTTCAAACGCCCTTTGAAAATCCAAAAATATTGAGAAGATAAATTTGTTATTATTTATTCCTTCCTTCCATTCAACTACTATCTTATTGAAGGTGCTTACAGACTATAATAAACGCTTAGAATATTTCAAATTAGAAGCATTAAATGAACGTCGTGACAAAAATGACATCAAATTTCTTTTCAAATTTATAAAGAATCATCACTCTTGGCCACAATCAAAATGAATGTCAACCACCGTTTAAGAAACCTCAAAATATTCCATATTCTTTTTGAAAGAACCCACTTAACCTTCTCCCAACCTCCTGTGCGAATTTGTCAAATATACAACATCCACTGTAGTGGCAGGATTCCGGACATATATGGCGATAGCCCCCATAACTTTACAAATTTCTCGAATCTCTTATTTTCACTTCACTTAACTTTAGTTGACACAAACATTGTTTTCTCTCGTTACTTTTTGTTGTTTGTAATTGTAATTTTTTTCCATGTTCTTGTACCCCGTTATTCGACGGTTGGTATTTATTATTTGTATTTTTATTTTAATTTTCTTTGTAACATTTTTTACGTAAACTCTGTATGTTCGTCTGTTGTATGCATTAAAAACAAAATATTAAAAAAAAAAGACGAAGACCACCAAGATGATCTTCATATCATTTTACGGTGTGGAAAAATGGACACTCAGAGCCAGCGAAAGGAAGCGGATAGACGCCCTCGAAATGTGTTGCCGGAAGAAAATGCTCTGGATTCTAAGGCGCATAAATATATTTATTTTGGAAGAGTTTGGCATCTACAATAGGCTATCAACCGTCTGCCTACAGCGAATCCTCAGATTCTTTGGACATGTTTGCTCGCCGAACCGAGAACTCCAACCTGGAGAAGCTCATGGTCACTGGCAAAGTGGAAGGCGGGAGAAGGAGAAGAACGTCACCGATGCGTTGGAGTAACCAAATTTCGCAGGTGTCGCAGGCTCTCCACGCAGCGCAGGATCGCTAGGAGTGGAGAAGCCTTGTAGAGGAGGGAGATTGAAGTGGGGGTCACGATCCTCACTCAGCAATGAGTAAACGACTCAAGAAGTAATATTAATGATTGAAAATAACATCAATAACATTCAATGAAAATATAAAACAGGAAAATACACAGAAAATGAAAAGATACGGTTGCGACTGAGACTCGAACTCAGAACGACTAGTCTATCCGGGACTTGTGTTTCTACCGATTGAGCTATCGAATGGACTAGAGGTTCTGAGTTCCAGTCTCAGTCGCGACCGCAACGTTTTATTTTTTGTCTTCTTATGTTTGATATTTTGAGAATGTTGGGTTTTATATTAAGAATATGTTGCCAATTTAAAAACATTAAAAAAATTGTACATGTCGTTAGTCAGAAGTCAAATAGAATATAAGTCAACAGCGTGGGCACCAAGTTATACCACTCATTTCCTCACAATAAAAATATTTCATAGTAATTTCTTAATGCTTGTTAACTTAAGGATTGGTATTATAAGGGAATGTTTCAAATATGAGTATCTTCCATGTCACCTGAATTTATTAAAACTATCAGAAAGTAGAATAATTACTGACCTTTTTAGACAAAATTATAGATTTATTTATTGACAGCTGATCTCTTATACTTAATTTATTTCCATGTACCACGTAAATAAACATCAAGGCATTATTTACCTTATTATCGTGAAACCTCCTATACTGTATCATAATTGTATACTGCCGTTTGCCGTATACATAATATAGGTAATAAGATATTGTCGACATATTCAACACACCGATAACAAAATAAAAACAAATCTTAGTAAAATTTATTTCCGCAAGTAGAACAACTAGCCTAATTGAATAAATTACCTAGCTCTGCTTCGAACTAATTGCATTTATTATTTTTTTAATTAAATAATTAGTTTATCCTAACGAATTGGCTACGTAAGTATTATTAAAAAAATTTCCCTTAATTTAAGGTTGATCGATAAATTTATCATTAAATAAATAAAATTAACTCTATTAAATATTAACTCCTTCTTTGCTTCCGACTTTTTCCAAGCTATTGTTTATATGCACA
The DNA here is from genome assembly GCA_022606495.2 of Halesus radiatus. NCBI lineage: Eukaryota > Metazoa > Arthropoda > Insecta > Trichoptera > Limnephilidae > Halesus > Halesus radiatus. The sequence goes on from JAHDVE020006182.1 coordinate 157,982, forward strand.
TAAAGTATATCATTTCCATCTTATACCCTCCATTACCTTAGTGAGCGCCCTTACGTATAAGTTTGCCATCAGCAAGTGCCGCTAGCACGTAAAACACAGTTTACAATTCTTTGAAATAAAAATGAATAAAAGCCCTACAGTATTAATAGTCAGCCCGCTCACTGGGTAGAGAAGATAATCTCCACATTTATGCACCTCTAACCACAGTTGGCACAGGAAGAGGGAGAAATGTTCCCTGAAAAATTTTACTGTACGATATACTCGTATATGAAATATGTCTAAAAAATATGTTTTTTAATTTTTACTTGGATTTATATTTAAATTGTTCCATTCCGATATAACATATGCGACTGTAATAATAATAATCGGATGATTTTTATAGCGCCGTTTTTGTGAAAAATCACCTCAAGGGCGCTGTACAAATCTTACTTCCTATTCTTACATTATTCCTATATTAAATCTATGACATTATTTTTTTTTGGACACTATCTCTACACATTATTTATAGACCATATAAAGATATGCAGTTAAATTATCAAAATTAAATACGGCTTGGTCTAAGTTTTCATACATGTTTAATTGAAAAAAAAAAGAAGCTAACTGTATTTATTCCTTACGATATATTGCAAGACGCTAATAAAAATGATAGGGAGTTATGTGAAGTTGGGCGGCGGGTGAGAACTGGGGCCGGGGGTACTGATCCTTTCTTCCAATCTTCTTTGTCTTTGTTGGTGACGGGACGCTTGGTGTTGGTCTGCCGCCCGTACGCTAGGTGGCGCTCGTCGGCCGGCTTCAGGATCTGGAAAGAGCACATCAGCGTGTCGTCTATTTCTCGCCCCAGCCGGTGGTATCCTTGTCGGGGTCGGACCACAGCAGGTCGCAGAGCAGTCCGTGGGCCGCATGATGCACCGGATCTGCTCCGTGAACTGGAGGTCAGAACTCAGGTCGCCGTGACAGCAGAAGATCTTCTTGTCAAATGTTTTTATTTCCTATTGCGCCTTTCTCGGCAGCCACGAAATCTAATTTTGCGGATTGCGGTTGTGGTACAATGTTCAAGGTTATACAACCATATCTTTGGAGCTATTAAAGGCTCCAAAATAGCACAGTCACCATTAAGTTTGAGTTTGAGTTGTCTAGCTCGGTCGTATACGATATTGTTTACAATCACCATAGTTCAAAGAATAACATTGTAAATCATTCACTTTGGGACACTTTTAACAGGCAAAGGTCTTTTAACAAGCACATGTGTCGAACGCCTTCGACCGACCGATTCTTTTGGATTAATTTAGAATAACGTGACAGATTTGAACTTAAAATATTTGGGTTTTTATTTGATTTTTTATTATAAACTTGATTTAAGCCCGAAACGGCCACACTAAAATTATATGATTTTTATAAATGTAACCTAAAAATTATTGCGGTTATTTTATGCTATTTTTACACCGGGAAAATTAATAACTTCCCAATATTTTTAAGATAAATCAGGAGCGAGTATAAAACGCAGCCGGCAGCCACGGGGGCGCCTACTGATAAAAAAAGGTCTAATGTGTAAAGCGCAATTTGGGCGTAAATAAAAAAAATATATTTTTATTGATGTTATTTTCAATAATTAATATTACTTTGCATAAGTTAATTCTAAATTTAATATTCATTATAGACTTGAAATAAGTCTGAAGGTGTCTATAATATTGTTCCGTTATGCTATGCGATACATTTACAGCGCCACAATGTACTTACATACTATATTATGTACCTGTATATTATGACTTCTAATTCAAACATTTTCACCATGTCTTTTTTTCCATTATGTAAACAACCAACCCCGTAACGTTATCATGTAAACATTCTCAAGCATGATTTTCTGGTAAAACCTTCAGGAAACGTTATAATATAAACATGTAATTACAATATGTACAATCCGCTTCTCTTCACAAGCTTTCCTTAAAACAAAAGTGCAGTATTAAGTAGAAATAATCATTTTAATTAGATAATTGGTATAGCGCCGTTTATGTGAAAATTCACCTCAAGGACGCTGTACAAAAATTATTTCGTAGGCGCAATGTACAAACAGATACAGAAAACCTGGTAGGTCACTTCAGATAAACACTGTTTTATTATAAAGTTTAGGCTTGGAGAATATACGGTTTCGCGCGCACAGGACACAATATTACTGCACATAGCGTGATTTTACAGATGCCATTTTATCGTTCTTTAGTCTGAATATCTGTTTTAAATATTTATATGTTAATTGTTCAATTTTAAGACTGGGTAATTTTTTTATAAATTAACTAGCTGATGTGTACCCGGCCTTGGTCGTGATTTTTTTTTTAATAAACGAGTTTGTGGAATTTTGCTTGTCGTTTGGGTGCCATCATTGATTTGACATCGAAAGTAATGCCTTGTGACAACTATTACTATCTCGAAACAAAGAAACATTAATTTGAATATTTTATTACATTTCAAACGTTTATTTTTTCAAAATGTATCTAAATCATAAAGTTCTTGAGTAGGTACCTACTTGTGTTTTCCATTTTGAAAATATTATACCTAAAAAAACCTTCTTATTTTGAATATGCAATATGTGGCTAACCAGATTTTTATATCTATGGGCTAACCTAAATACAACATGGCGGGTTCATTTTTTTTCATACTAATTTTAAATCGTTATAGCAAAGTTTAACATATTGGATTTCATCCAAATTACTCTTTAAACCTTCCCGGCACCAATAAGAACAAACTGTGCCATTTTCAGCGAAACCGGTCCAGTAATTTTCGAGAAAATCGTGGACAAACAAAGAAACAAACTTGTGTTGATTTTTATATACTCGTATAGAGATTGATAGATAGGCGTAAAATAGGCTTAAATACGAAATTATGAATAGTTCTTCACATTTTCTAAACATTTAGTTGTTTACAATGTCGCGTACTGTGAAAAGTTTATGACTTTTTACGAAAAGCATTAGATCGAAGTATTTGCGCATTAGTGCATGACCTAATTTACATATTCTATATTCTATGAGGTGTTTTTAGGTAAGAACTAAACGGCTAGACTAGCTATTCAATTTGGGTGTGCATTCTACCATTTATGGATATGATTGTCTGAAAAGATGAGTTTTATATTTAACTCCGAATTCTGTCGAGTCTTTGATCATTCTTAAATCATGTCGCAGTTTATCTCAGGCTTTAGGTCCTGACCTGATACTCTGAAAGTACGATCACTGAACTTAGTATCTGGTGTGCACTTTGGTTCCTTCAACCTCCCGATAGCTGATGACGCTCGTAATGTTCATAGAAGTCATGGCCGGATAGGAAACCGATTTAATTATTTTTGCATATCAACACTTGCTAATTTGGCATCATATTTAAGGTAATGTGGATATATAAATACATAATTATAATTGCAGTCATATTCGTTATTTAGAATGTAATTTACTTTCTTTGCCGCTCTCGTGGGAGATTAAAATTGATGTTGTCCATGTTTATTATCGTAACCTGCATTATCTGTTTGTATCAATATTTCTCTGGTCTTTCTTTCCCATCTTTCTATTGTTATATTATATTCTCCTATTTATGTGACATAGCATCTTCATTCCAGATATTATTTAATTGTAGAAAGTGAGGTGGGGAAAAGAGAGGGGAAGAGGAAGGTTTGGAAGTACCATTGAATTCAGATCAGGGCATTTAACTTCTCCTTCCTAACATCGTTCAGTCTCAGAATTTTACAAATTGAAATGTTTATCTTAGGCATTCTGGTTAAGTTAACGTAAATTGTATGAAAGACAATCATTGTCTTTTTTTCAAGATTACTTATTTTTTAAAGTGTGAACGCCATAGTTCATATTTTCGTCATACAGAGTGTTGAGAGACGTACATGTCAAACTTTAATTATCGATTTGGAGTAAATAATCTAAATTAAATTTAGGTTTCCGGTAATACGAACTGTACTACTAAATCATAAATCTAATACAAAATATCTTGAAATCACATTAGATAAAAAAGTTAAATGGAAAGACCATATCAACCTCACTGTAGAACGAATAAGAAAACCAATCTATTTCTTCTATAACATACTCTGATTGCGCCGGTTACGGTTCAACTTGGATAACATAATAGTTGATTTGCACAATAATATGCATCCTGATAAAACCTACCCAATTTTTAAGTCCGCTGTGATTTCGTTCAGTACGCCTTAATTTACACCCCCAACCCGATGCAATATTCGTATTGTGTTTCGTAACCACTGCAATCTATTTTGTGATCCCGCTGCAGATGAATATCGTCTGTGTTTTTTTATATTTAACTGTTATTCATTATTTGTGTGCTCAAATGCATCCACAGCCAAAGAAGAAGCTTGTGAAGAAATAAGGATCAGGGGTACGTCTTTGGATCCCATCTTACCCTTCCTATTTTACCCCTGCATATTTAAGCAAGTAAATTTATAATTATTTCAATTATAATAATGATATTCTATGAACCAGCGCAACCATCCGCAACATATTAAACAAGAAAACAATTAAAATGGTCTATTATGAATTAATTCAGTCCCTATTGCAGTGTGGCATTATTGAGTGGGAGGAAACTATAAAGCCTCACTGCAGCCAATAATTACAATAAAAAAAATAATCATTACAATCATCATAAAAAAACCTTATCACTTCCCCCCTCTAGAGATATTTTGTGAATTTAATGTTCCATCTATTACAGAATTATATAAAAGAAACGCCTTATATCAAATTGACAAAAAAAATCATCAATAAAATTCATTCCACTGATAGTATAAGCAATATCTTCAAAACAAATGGCTTAATAGAAATCCCAATACTAAGAACGACCACAGAACAGCACCACTACTTGTATTTAGGTATAAGATGGTAGAATATAATTAAAAACAAAATTAATTTAACCCAATCATTGAAATATGAACAGTTCAAAAAGAAATTTAACTCCCTGAAATTAGATGATGATATATTGTAACCTTAATGTATACTATCTACCATATAAATTACTATTTGGTTATTTTTTCGTTATTATTCGAACATTGTTCTGTTGATTTACGTTTGTAGTTATTTAATATTAAGTTTTTAATATTGTTTACATATTGGATTGTTTTTATTATTTTTTCATTACATATGTAAACACTCCTCCCATAACCACTACTACAGCTACTGGAGCTCAACTTATGGAGAGTAGATCAATAGGAAGTTTAAAAAATCATGTATATGAAGTATTATGTTAAAATTATGCCATTGTTTTAATAAATAAATAAAATAGAAATATTTTTAGCTGTTTTTTTAAACAAAATAATAATTCTTTCACTTGTCGCCACTGATCTCACTCAACCGAATAACTGTACAACCCTTAATCTGACTGTCCAATACGTATTGTTTTAAATATATATATGCAAAAAAGGACATCCCCGGAGACCAAAATGCAATCTACATTTTTAATTGTAAGTAAGCTTAGGCATCACTGGATACAGTAAGTCAGGTACGTACATCTCTTAACACCCTGTACATAAATTCATAAAATAGCCATGTTAGGGTCTGCCGTATAACATGATTACAATATATAATGAATTTAATGTTATTATTAACTTAATTTAGTTTTTTCCTTTCTTATCTTTGTATTTATTATGTTATGTTTCTACAAAACTCCCAATCAGGTGTAATATAGGTTTACTGTATTATAAACACGCTTTACAACTTCATGTTTTACAATATCATAATAATTACAAACCTATTACCCACCCATTGCGCTGTAACTAGCTACTTACATATTCTCTACCCTCTTACTTCTTTTATACTTATGTTATTATATTATGTACTAAGCCACTTATTGAACAACCTGCAGCTATAATGCAACCACAGGTAAAACTGTTATTCATTACGCTGTAACCACTTACTTATATTGTACCTACTTACTTCTTTTATACTCTAATTATTATTTTATGTGGTATATTATTAAAATCCCTTATATAACTATGTGATAAATGTATCAACATGTAAAAGCCTTCTAGGCATGAATAAATAAAAAACAAAAATTTCACTTGTATCATTTTGTTTATATCTTTAGGTACCTACTTTAAGATGACTAAAATAAAACGCATTTCACCTGACCGCAAGATACTAGTAAAACTATTACCTGCAAACCATTCAATCAGGTCGGTCTCGATGTTGATTCTTTACGATTCATTTAAAATGGAAAACTGATAGTTAAATTGCCCGTAATCCAATCTGCTATTATACGCCGTTTTGGGCGAAATGGAAAACGTTTTATTACCTATAATCTACAATACGCTAGTTATGTTTTAACCATTTTCAATATCAATCTCGCAATAAAGTACAAATGACTACGGAGCTAGCATGACCCCCGTAAAATGATTAACATTGACATTATAGAGGTTTTTATTAACATTATCGGTGTTTAGTTGAATATCGACGACATTTCTGCATTTAGCGAAGACAAACAATATAATCCTATCATATTACGAGAGTAAGTCTTAAATCAAAGATTTGTTTGTTTCATTGGATTCGCAGCGATGGGCCGCACAACGCACTTGAGCCGATTCCAACTAACAAATAAATTATTAAACAATTTAAAAATTACTTTGTAATCACCATTTTATTAATATATACATATCAACATGTTTCGAAAGCGATGCTTTCTACATGAAATAATAAAAAAGTTTAACAAAACGATTTCATTTGACTTAAGTTGAATACTTTTTTTTTTATAGATTTTCACTCCAAAGGAGTGTTCTAGCCAGTGTCAAGTAGAGAACGGCCATTCATCCTAACCCTTCTGAGCAACTGTTGAGCCGAAATTTTAACTCAGCATTGTTCAAATTCACGAATTCGCTCTTCTCAACGAAATTCTCTATCAAATTTACGATCAATTTAATATACCGATTTTTGAGGATTAAGTTCCCCTTAGTAGAAGACTAGTTATAAAAAGTGTCAACAGGGTGAACAAACGTCACCGAAATGTCAAATATCATTAGTTTACGATCTTTTTTACGCGATTTAAATATTGAATGATAAAGATTTATTTCCGTTTTTAAATGTCAAAACGTGTTTATTGTATATTTTAAATAAAGCTGAAGAAAACAGAATTTATTTTAGGATTTATAAGCTACGTTTTGTCTTGTTTTTTTTTAGTCATCGAGAAATGTCAAATTTCAAATACAGGAAATGAATAATGTGCTTTGTGACATTATCAAAAGTCAAGTTAACACTTTATTTTCAACATGTTTCTGACAAACACGTTTAAGAAGTTGTTACAGATAGAATTGCAGCAGTATTAGGAGTGGGAATTGGGAGAAAATAGGAGGAGGTCGGGAAGGAGGAAAGCCCCACGATGGAAGCCAGTGTTACAGATGGAATTAGCACCACGATGGGCGCAAGTGTTAGAAATGGAAAGAACACCACACTCGTGCGTCCAGAGTTAGGACGGGGAAGTAGGGGAACATGGGGAAGGAGCGCCACGTTGGGCGGCGTGTTAAGGCGGGGATGCTGAAAGGAGGGCGGTGGGCAAATGAGAGGCGGTGTAAGAATAACAGTGTGACTCACCCGGAGATCGTATTCTAGGCGGGTTCCGGCGTCGTCAGGACATTAACTCAGTTTCGGTACAGCACATAAGGTCATATGAGTCGGCCGTGGCCTTAATTAAAGGGAAGGCATTCTATTCTAGTATAATTGACGAGATGGCGTGCTTTCAGTTCAGAATTTATTGTAACAAAGACATGGTCATACAAGTTACATGCAGGGTTCGCCAAGAAGTTGGCACCTACTCTGTTCTAGACTATTCCTCTCTCTGAAGGAGTTCTAACCGGGCAAGTTAATGAGGGAAGACACACAAGTACAGCACATAAAATGAGAGAAGGTGTTGGCAGCTTACATGAGCATGATGGTTCGGTGACGCCATGGCCGAGGGGTTGACTGCGTGGTCAGCGTACAATGAGCACAGGCAGCGAATATCCTCACACTGAGTTTAACAGTTAAAAAGGACACCATTTTAGGTGTTTTACAAGGTAGTATGGGAACTATCTGCTAGGGGCCTCAAGCCCTCATGCAATTGACGTTTCCAATTGTGGACTTGAATGATGCAATAAATGAACCGGACTGCGAGCTCTAACGGAGCACGCAGGTGATAGCTCGGAGGTCGGAAAGAGAGTGCTGACGGACGGCGGAGTCGCTTCGCGAGCTACGCCGTTCCATGCGGCCAGAATTATCTGTCCCGCTAGCCCTCATTGGTTGATTATCGTGACTTTCGGCGGGCCGTTGTGTTATTGGCTGCCGGGCTATTCCAACCGAGAAGCTAGAAATATTCTAGGATCTTCCATTTGTTACGTAACAAAGTATAAAATCTTATTTTTATAAACAATAATTATTAATCTAAAACACTCATCCAAATTGAAAAAAACCTTCCGAGCAAAGATAAATGTCGCCGGCAGGACTCGAACCCGCACCCTTCTAATGTCCGGTCAGATGCTCTACCGTTGAGCTACGTCGGCTTATCGCAAACCCGCCAAGTTAATCAATATATACTAGTGTTCCATTCAATAATTACTGTTTTTTTTTAATTATATTTTCACCTGTAAACAACCAACTTTGTTAGTATGAGAGAGGCTTGTAACGGCTAAATCCCTCAAATAGATGGCGTCGAGACAAATTATGTCTACATTTTATTGGTGAAAATTGCTTTGACTTGTCAAATATTTATTAATCTATAAACTAAAGTTCTTAAAAACTTAAGACAAGATTTTTGTGCATAGCGCAAAGGGTAACAATTATTATTTTTATAAACAATAATTATTAATCTAAAACACTCATCCAAATTGAAAAAAACCTTCCGAGCAAAGATAAATGTCGCCGGCAGGACTCGAACCCGCACCCTTCTAATGTCCGGTCAGATGCTCTACCGTTGAGCTACGTCGGCTTATCGCAAACCCGCCAAGTTAATCAATATATACTAGTGTTTCATTCAATAATTACTGTTTTTATTATATTTTCACCTGTAAACAACCAACTTTATTAGTATGAGAAAGGCTTGTAACGGCTAAATCCCTCAAATAGATGGCGTCGAGACAAATTATGTCTACATTTTATTGGTGAAAATTGCTTTGACTTGTCAAATATTTATTAATTGATAAACTAAAGTTCTTAAAAACTTAAGACAAGATTTTTGTGCATAGCGCAAAGGGTAACAATTATTATTTTTATAAACAATAATTATTAATCTAAAACACTCATCCAAATTGAAAAAACCTTCCGAGCAAAGATAAATGTCGCCGGCAGGACTCGAACCCGCACCCTTCTAATGTCCGGTCAGATGCTCTACCGTTGAGCTACGTCGGCTTATCGCAAACCGCCAAGTTAATCAATATATACTAGTGTTCCATTCAATAATTACTGTTTTTATTATATTTTCACCTGTAAACAACCAACTTTGTTAGTATGAGAGAGGCTTGTAACGGCTAAATCCCTCAAATAGATGGCGTCGAGACAAATTATGTCTACATTTTATTGGTGAAAATTGCTTTGACTTGTCAAATATTTATTAATTGATAAACTAAAGTTCTTAAAAACTTAAGACAAGATTTTTGTGCATAGCGCAAAGGGTAACAATTATTATTTTTATAAACAATAATTATAAGCCTGAAACACTCATCAAATTGAAAAAAAAAACCTTTCCGAGCAAAGATAAATGTCGCCGACAGGACTCGAACCTGCGCCCTTCTGATGTCGGTTAGATGCTCTACCGTTGAGCTACCGTCGGCTTATCGCAAAGCCATAAGTTAATCAATAATACTAGTGTTCCATTCAATAATTACTGTTTTTTTTTATTATATTTTCACCTGTAAAATATAATAATCTGACCGGATATTAGAAGGGTGCGGGTTTGAGTCCTGCCGGCGACATTTATCTTTGCTCGGAAGGTTTTTTTCAATTTAAATGAGTGTTTTAGATTAATAATTATTGTTTATAAAAATAATAATTGAAATATATTTGTTTATTTTTATTTTATTTTATTTTATTTGGAAAACCAACAGTTTACAGCAATAATTACATATGGCAAATATATTTAAAAAAATTAACTAATAGTAGGTTTTCACTTAAGTAAATATATAATAAATATATACAAATATCACAAAAAATTGTTCCAAACCACTTCGATTTAATATGATCAAGCGATTTCGGAAGTCCCCTTCCTTTATCAAGACTATATTAAAACTAACCGAAGATACAAAATAATGATAGACATACATGAATATTTATAAATGTGTTGTGCACATTGGAGTGGGAGGCGACTAAAGGGGAAAGGGTAATTGGGGTTTTTTCAGGAGGAAATATTATTAGACTCAGATTTATGGATGCAAAAATTCTATAAAATAGGGAACTTTTTTTTATTATTAACGTACCTTTGTCCAATTTCACAAAATACACAACACGACATGAGATAAATAAGAGAAAAAGCTACAGAAAAAAACAGCACATACAAAATACATGAATGAAGCAATGACAAAAATCGGACACAGATATACTCGTACATCACAGAGAACATTCAAGATAGGAGTCGGGTTTTTGGATCCAGTGCGAACTGACGTGTGTTTCTGTGTTGTTTGTGTTGCTCGTGGAAAGTCGGCAATACGGTACCGCGCCATTTCGGTGACCAACATTTTTCGTCCGGCTTGCCGGGCTGGCAACACGGTCTCGCGTCATTTCGGTGACCCAAAATTTTCACCCGGCTTGCGGGCCTCGCCCGTAAAAACTGCCTTTTTTAAGGCAATAACACTACAATATTAATTGATCAATTTCTGTTGCAGACTGGCACCACCCACCATCAACCCCCGATCTAGCCCCCCACTGAAGGCTAGGTACAGGCAGTCGGCTCTGTATCGCCTCCTGCCTAACGCCGACGCCAGACAGTTCCGGAGAAGAACCAAAACCGGACACATTATTGTCACCTTTCCCCTCCCAGAAGCTGCAATGCCGCAGCCCGCATCCGAGCAGGAGCCCACGGCGGGGCCCTCATCTGCCCCCCACCGCCCCCCACCAGGCCCGGCCTCCACCTACAAGCCCCCATCGAGGCCCGCGGTGGCCATGGAAACCTTCCCTCCCCTACCACTAAGCGACGGCTGGCGCCACCCGACCAACCCGATCAAGCGGCCCCACTCACCAACTGCCGAGAACGCGACTGTCCGGTGTGACAACCGGTTCACCGGCCTACCTGAGGTGAGCGAGGGCGGCGGCGCGCCGCGCACAAAACGTGCCAATTTTAATAACACTTCTCCCTCCACAGGTGAACCCGCCAGGAGGAGCCGCGTGCCCCCAGTGGTGATGACCCTGGGCGCCAAGACCCACCAACAGATAACGGCGAACATCAAGACACACCTCGGACCCGGAAACGACTTTAACATCCGGTACAACAGGGGCGGCACGGCCAACATCCTCGTGCGCTCCATGAAAGACCATCAAGCCCTCACCAACGGCCTACGAGCGGAAGCCACGAGCTTCCACACCTTTACGTCGGAAGCCGACAAGACCAAGAAGACGGTCATCAAAGGCCTGCCCGATGTGGAGATCGAACACATCATGGAAGACCTCGAGAGCCAGGGCTTCCCCGCCACCAAGGTCGTCAGGATGACGACAACATCCTCCGAGTACCCGCTCTTCCTGGCCCACTTCAACAAGGAAGTGGATATGGGGAGACTAAGGACCTCCGTCCTATACCTGTGCCACTGCAGGATCAGGCTGCAAAAGTACCGCAGCAAGCACCTGCAGCACGGCACCCAGTGCTACCGATGCCAGGGGTTCGGCCACGGGTCGAGCAACTGCTCCCACACGGCACGCTGTGTCAAATGCCTGCTGGAGCACGCTTCATCCGAGTGCCCCAAGAAGACCAGGGACGAGCCCGCCGCGTGCTGCAACTGCGGAGGCCCACACCCGGCCAACTACCGAGAGTGCCCCAAGAGGGTACAGTACGTTTCTGCCCTCCAGCGCAGATCGACGACGCGCCACACCACGCCCCTGAACAGGGCAACAGAGGCACGACCCCCACCACCCACCGTCAGAGCTGACGACCGGCGATCCTGGGCCAACGTCACCAGCGGCTCCACCCCACCTCCTCCACCGGCCGAACCACGCCACCGACCCGAACCGGAACCGACCACCAACAGCGATGATGATGACATCATGGCTCTGCTGCACGGCCTCATCCGAGTGCGCAGCAGACTGGCTTCCTGCAAATCCAAAGCAGAGAAGCTGATTATCCTCATGGAGCTCCTCAACGACACCATCAATGGATAAGGACGCATCCGTGCTGAAGATACTCATGTGGAACGCACGCAGCATCCAGAACAAAACCGACGAGCTGCTAGACCTGACCAACAGTCTCGAGATCGACATCATTCTTCTCAGCGAAACTCATCTCTCCGAAAAAACCAGACTCAGAGTGCCAGGCTACGACGTCTACAGAAACGACAGACCACTACCTGAGGACAGAAGGGCACGCGCAGCGGGCGGAACAGCCATCCTCACACGCCAAGGACTCCAGATAACGAGACTACCAACACCTGCTATGGAAAACATGGAAGCTACTGTCATCAGAGTCGAGATAAACCACCTACCGACTACAATCATCTCGGCATACTGCCCGTCGAACTCAGCGAATATCACGAGAGGCGACCTCAACAAATTACTCGCGCTAGGTACAAGAGTACTCGTAGGAGGCGATCTAAACTCCAAACACCGACATTGGAATAACTTCAGATCCAATAAAAACGGAAATATTCTCTTCAAACACCTCGAGAATCACGACTACGTAGTGCTCGCACCGGACAAGCCGACCCTATACAACCCGAGGATGAAATACCCGAGCACTCTCGATATCGCGCTGGTGAAAAACATACCACACATATCTCCACTGATGACATTAGACAAACTATCATCCGACCATTTTCCGGTGAGCTTCACAATCGGCGGCAACATCACGAGAAAAACCAGAACTCAACTCGATCTCCGAAAAGCCGATTGGAAAAACTTCAAGGAGGGGATCAACGAGCAAATCTACCTAACATCTGAGACTCTCACTACGCCGGCGCGCATTGACGAAGCGGTCAACTCGCTGACAAAAATCATCCAAACAGCCCGCGATAAGTGCATCCCCGTGAAGAAAATCCAACCCTTCACCGTGAAGCTCACACCGCACATCAAATTTCTGATCACCGAAAAAAATAGACTTCGCCGAATCCACCAGAACACCCGAGAAACCTGCTTCAAAGTAGCCGTCAACGCTCTCGGCAGAGAAATCAAGGAAGAGATCGCGAAGTTGAAAAATACTCTGTGGTCAGAAAAAATCACGTCTCTCACCACCCAGGACAACTCACTCTGGAAAATGGCAAAGGCCCTGCGCTATCAAGATAACAGCATCCCGCCCCTCAAACAGATCAACTCCTCGAACCTGGCACTCTCGGACGAAGAAAAATCCAACACCTTGGCCGACGGATTCGAGAAAGCTTACGCTACAACGGACGGCATGAGCGACCCGGCAGTAACCAGCATGGTAGACAGCACACTAGCAGAGATACATTTGCTTCCCCAAACCGACGTGGACGACATCAGGCTCGCTTCACCGAAAGAAGTGGCCCACATCATCAGGTACCTCAAACCAAACAAGGCACCGGGGGAAGACCAAATCACCAACACGCTCCTCAAACACCTTCCGCAGAGAGCTATCATCTACCTGACGAAGATCTTCAACGCCTGCCTACTGCTGGGCCATTTTCCCGCCTCATGGAAAAACGCCTGCGTCCTACCTTTCCACAAAGCGAAAAAAGATCGATCGAATCCGACTTCATACCGCCCCATCAGCTTGCTGCCTACGCTCAGCAAGGTACTCGAGCAAGTCATCCTCAACCGGTACCTCCCCCACCACGTCAACAACAAGACTCTACCTGACGAACAGTTCGGTTTCAGAAAGAAACATTCGACAGTCCACCAGCTCACGCGCGTCACGGAGCACATTTCGAGAGCTTTCAACGTGAACCAATACACCACCATGGCTCTACTAGACCTCGAAAAAGCTTTCGACACAGTATGGATGGACGGGCTGATTCACAAACTGTACATCACCAAAACACCCACGTACATCATCCGAATAATACAAGCCTATCTGAAGAACCGAACTTTCAACGTCAAAGTGAGGGAGACCACATCAACATCACGAGAAGTACCCAAGGGCGTGCCGCAAGGAAGTCTACTCGGGCCCCATCTCTTCAATCTCTACACCTACGATGTTCCCCCTCTCAACCGGTGCAAGAAAGCCACGTACGCCGATGACATGGGCCTATACGCGTCATCCGTAGCGCCCAGATTGGCCGTGAAATACCTACAAGAGGGTCTCAACACCCTCGGAGACTACTACAAAAAATGGCGCCTCAAACTCAACGAGGCCAAAACCGAAGCCATCACCTTCACACGTAGGCTGAAAAACAAGACACCGAACGAGAAAATCACCATGAGCGGAACTCAACTAGATTGGAAACCCGAAGTGAAATACCTAGGCCTCACCATGGACAGCCGCCTAAACTGGAAAAGCCACATCGAAAACGCCAGAAACAAAGCGCAGCAAGCTATAGGAGCAATCAGCCCCATCTTCAATCGGAGAAGCCCACTAGCTGAGAAGAAGAAACTCTTACTATACCAGAGTCAAATCCGCCCAGTTCTAACTTATTCCATTCCAGTGTGGAGTAACATATCCAAATCTACATACAAGAAAATTCAAACTCTTCAGAACAAATGTATAAAGATTACGTACAATACACCTATGTACACAAACCTCAAGATCCTACACAAACAACAGGAAATTCCCACACTCGAAGAATACTCTCACAAACTGACGACGAGATTTTACAACACCCTAAATCCTGAAAATCCACTTGTGAAAGAGCTGGGCGCATACAATTCACCTGACGATCTCCCGTTCCGCTACAAGCACAGGATGCCGAAACACATTATTCTGGAGCTCTACGAGGACTCCGACACCGAAGACGACACGGACTCCGACGCGCCCCCCGATCCAGACGCGCCCCCCGGCCCCGACCCACGCGCGGGCACCACCGACATGGGCACCACCGTCATCAATACGGACACCCCCAGCGCGGGTATCCACGCGGTTACCCTCCACGCGGTTACCCTCCACCCGCTTACCCCTAAAAGGAGTCGGGTTTTTGGATCCAGTGCGAACTGACGTGTGTTTCTGTGTTGTTTGTGTTGCTCGTGGAAGGTCGGCAATACGGTACCGCGCCATTTCGGTGACCAACATTTTTCGTCCGGCTTGCCGGGCTGGCAACACGGTCTCGCGTCATTTCGGTGACCCAAAATTTTCACCCGGCTTGCGGGCCTCGCCCGTAAAAACTGCCTTTTTTAAGGCAATAATATTACAATAGTAATTGATCAGTTTCTGTTGCAGACTGGCACCACCCACCATCAACCCCCGATCGAGCCCCCCACTGAAGGCTAGGTACAGGCAGTCGGCTCTGTATCGCCTCCTGCCTAACGCCGACGCCAGACAGTTCCGGAGACGAACCAAAACCGGACACATTATCGTCACTTTTCCCCTCCCAGAAGCAGTAATGCCGCAGCCCGCAGCCGAGCAGGAGCCCACGGCGGGCCCCTCATCAGCCCCCCACCGTCCCCCACCAGGCCCGGCCTCAAACTACAGACCCCCATCGAGGCCCGCTGTGGCGATGGAAACCTTCCCTCCCCTACCATTAAGCGACGGCTGGCGCCACCCGACCAACCCGATCAAGCGGCCCCATTCACCAACTGCCGAGAACCCGACGGTCCGGTGTGACAACCGGTTCACCGGTCTACCTGAGGTGAGCGAGGGCGGCGGCGCGCCGCGCACAAAACGCGCAAATTTTAACAATGCTTCTCCCTCCACAGGTGAAGCAGCCAGGAGGAGCCGCGTGCCCCCAGTGGTGATGACCCTGGGCGCCAAGACCCACCAGCAGATAACGGCAACCATCAAGACACACCTCGGACCCGGAAACGACTTTAACATCCGGTACAACAGGGGCGGCACGGCCAACATCCTCGTGCGCTCCATGGAAGACCATCGAGCCCTCACCAACGGGCTACGAGCGGAAGCCACGAGCTTCCACACCTTTACGTCGGAAGCCGACAAGACCAAGAAGACGGTCATCAAGGGCCTGCCCGATGTGGAGATCGAACACATCATGGAAGACCTCGAGAGTCAGGGCTTCCCCGCCACCAAGGTCGTCAGGATGACGACAACATCCTCCGAGTACCCGCTCTTCCTGGCCCACTTCAACAAGGAAGTGGATATGGGGAGACTAAGAGCCTCCGTCCTTTACCTGTGCCACTGCAGGATCAGGCTGCAAAAGTACCGCAGCAAGCACCTGCAGCACGGCACCCAGTGCTACCGATGCCAGGGGTTCGGCCACGGGTCGAGCAACTGCTCCCACACGGCACGCTGTGTCAAATGCCTGCTAGAGCACGCTTCATCCGAGTGCCCCAAGAAGACCAGGGACGAGCCCGCCGCGTGCTGCAACTGCGGAGGCCCACACCCGGCCAACTACCGAGAGTGCCCCAAGAGGGTACAGTACGTCGCGGCCCTCCAGCGCAGATCGACGACGCGCCACACCACTCCTCTGACCAGGGCAACAGAGGCACGACCCCCACCACCTACCGTCAGAGCTGATGACCGGCGATCCTGGGCCAACGTCACCAGCGGCTCCACCCCGCCTCCTCCACCGGCCGAACCACGCCACCGACCAGAACCGGAACCGACCACCAACAGCGATGATGATGACATCATGGCTCTGCTGCACGGCCTCATCCGAGTGCGCAGCAGACTGGCTTCCTGCAAATCCAAAGCAGAGAAGCTGATCATCCTCATGGAGCTCCTCAACGACACCATCAATGGATAAGGACGCATCCGTGCTGAAGATACTCATGTGGAACGCACGCAGCATCCAGAACAAAACCGACGAGCTGCTAGACCTGACCAACAGTCTCGAGATCGACATCATTCTTCTCAGCGAAGCTCATCTCTCCGAAAAAACCAGACTCAGAGTGCCAGGCTACGACGTCTACAGAAACGACAGACCACTACCTGAGGATAGAAGGGCGCGCGCAGCGGGCGGAACAGCCATCCTCACACGCCAAGGACTCCAGATAACGAGACTACCAACACCTGCTATGGAAAATATGGAAGCTACTGTCATCAGAGTCGAGATAAACCACCTACCGACTACAATCATCTCGGCATACTGCCCGTCGAACTCAGCGAATATCACGAGAGGCGACCTCAACAAATTACTTGCGCTAGGTACAAGAGTACTCGTAGGAGGCGATCTAAACTCCAAACACCGACATTGGAATAACTTCAGATCCAATAAAAACGGAAATATTCTCTTTAAACACCTCGAGAATCACGACTACGTAGTACTCGCACCGGACAAGCCGACCCTATACAACCCGAGGATGAAATACCCGAGCACTCTCGATATCGCGCTGGTGAAAAACATACCACACATATCTCCACTGATGACACTAGACAAACTATCATCCGACCATTTTCCGGTGAGCTTCACAATCGGCGGCAACATCACGAGAAAAACCAGAACTCAACTCGATCTCCGAAAAGCCGATTGGAAAAACTTCAAGGAGGGGATCAACGAGCAAATCTACCTAACATCTGAGACTCTCACTACGCCGGCGCGCATTGACGAAGCGGTCAACTCGCTGACGAAAAACATCCAAACAGCCCGCGATAAGTGCATCCCCGTGAAGAAAATCCAACCCTTCACCGTGAAGCTCACACCGTACATCAAACTTCTGATCACCGAAAAAAATAGACTTCGCCGAATCCACCAGAACACCCGAGAAACCTGCTTCAAAGTAGCCGTCAACGCTCTCGGCAGAGAAATCAAGGAAGAGATCGCGAAGTTGAAAAATACTCTGTGGTCAGAAAAAATCACGTCTCTCACTACCCAGGACAACTCACTCTGGAAAATGGCAAAGGCCCTGCGCTATCAAGATAACAGCATCCCGCCCCTCAAACAGATCAACTCCTCGAACCTGGCACTCTCGGACGAAGAAAAATCCAACACCTTGGCCGACGGATTCGAGAAAGCTTACGCTACAACGGACGGCATGAGCGACCCGGCAGTAACCAGCATGGTAGACAGCACACTAGCAGAGCTACATTTGCTTCCCCAAACCGATGTGGACGACATCAGGCTCGCTTCACCGAAAGAAGTGGCCCACATCATCAGGTACCTCAAACCAAACAAGGCACCGGGGAAGACCAAATCACCAACACGCTCCTCAAACACCTTCCGCAGAGAGCTATCATCTACCTGACGAAGATCTTCAACGCCTGCCTACTGCTGGGCCATTTTCCCGCCTCATGGAAAAACGCCTGCGTCCTACCTTTCCACAAAGCGAAAAAAGATCGATCGAATCCGACTTCATACCGCCCCATCAGCTTGCTGCCTACGCTCAGCAAGGTACTCGAGCAAGTCATCCTCAACCGGTACCTCCCCCACCACGTCAACAACAAGACTCTACCTGACGAACAGTTCGGTTTCAGAAAGAAACATTCGACAGTCCACCAGCTCACGCGCGTCACGGAGCACATTTCGAGAGCTTTCAACGTGAACCAATACACCACCATGGCTCTACTAGACCTCGAAAAAGCTTTCGACACAGTATGGATGGACGGGCTGATTCACAAATTGTACATCACGAAAACACCTACGTACATCATCCGAATAATTCAAGCCTATCTGAAGAACCGAACCTTCAACGTCAAAGTGAGGGAGACCACATCAACATCACGAGAAGTACCCAAGGGCGTGCCGCAAGGAAGTCTACTCGGGCCCCATCTCTTCAATCTATACACCTACGATGTTCCCCCTCTCAACCGGTGCAAGAAAGCCACGTACGCCGATGACATGGGCCTGTACGCGTCATCAGTAGCGCCCAGACTGGCCGTGAAATACCTACAAGAGGGTCTCAACACCATCGGAGACTACTACAAAAAATGGCGCCTCAAACTCAACGAGGCCAAAACCGAAGCCATCACCTTCACACGTAGGCTGAAAAACAAGACACCAAACGAGAAAATCACCATGAGCGGAACTCAACTAGAGTGGAAACCCGAAGTGAAATACCTAGGCCTCACCATGGACAGCCGCCTAAACTGGAAAAGCCACATCGAAAACGCCAGAAACAAAGCGCAGCAAGCTATAGGAGCAATCAGCCCCATCTTCAATCGGAGAAGCCCACTAGCTGAGAAGAAAAAACTCCTACTATACCAGAGTCAAATCCGCCCAGTTCTAACTTATTCCATTCCAGTGTGGAGTAACATATCCAAATCTACATACAAGAAAATTCAAACTCTTCAGAACAAATGTATAAAGATTACGTACAATACACCTATGTACACAAACCTCAAGATCCTACAAGAACAACAGGAAATTCCCACACTCGAAGAATACTCTCACCAACTGACGACGAGATTTTACAACACCCTAAATCCCGAAAATCCACTTGTGAAAGAGCTGGGCGCATACAATTCACCTGACGATCTCCCGTTCCGCTACAAGCACAGGATGCCGAAACACATTATTCTGGAGCTCTACGAGGACTCCGACACCGAAGACGACACGGACTCCGACGCGCCCCCCGATCCCGACGCGCCCCCCGGCCCCGACCCACGCGCGGACACCACCGATATGGGCACCACCGTCACCAATACGGACACCCCCAGCGCGGGTGTCCACCCGGTTACCATCCACACGGACACCCGCGTGCGGCCACCACCGGCTTGGGTCCGGCGCAATCCAGCACACCCGGACTAGGAAAATAGAAGACGACGACTCACCAAAAAAGAAGAGGACTAACACCGGAAAAAATGAAATAGATGAAATACAATGAAATGTAAAGTATTGAAGTACCTGAAATGTAAAGTATTGAAATAATGAAATATAACTTCAGTAAAATTAAAAGTAAACAACAGTAAATAGTTCAGAACTAAATGTTTGTCTTTCCCAGTTTTGTTTAGGGTTTTTTATCCAGTTAAGATCTTTTCCCTAAAAGTCATGAAATGTAATTAATAAATTCAGTCAATTTAAATAAAACCATCAGATGGTAATAGTAATAAGGCCAAAGTGGCCGGAGTACTAGTTAGCCAGAACACATGAGGGGTATTTGTATAAGCCCCAGCTAGTTAGAGGATTACGAAAGAATCCGTAAAATCAAAAAAAAAAAATCAGCTCGGCGCATTCCTCCAACACGCTCGCGTCCATTGTGCTCCCAAGAGGAAATCGGCCCGAGAAAAATTTCAATTATTCTGCAATTCATGCGATAGGGTTATACTTGTTCAACGTTTATGAGATAATAAATCCGATCATTGGCTAATTTATCTAACACTTTACACATAACGGCTCCGGTAATTTGCAATTTGGTATTCATGCAACCAACCGCCAACTGGGCTTGTAACGCAGATACATATTGACAGTGACATCTTCAATAATACTTGGAAAAGCAATCGAACTTAGAAAAGCATTAAAAACAGTGATTAGAACAAAGTGTTGTTCTCAATTTTAAAATGTCCATATATTTGAAGAAAGAACAAGCAGGGCCCTGAGACAAACACATGCAAAATCTTTAAATATTCCAGTTTGTGAAACCTCCTATGGACAAACAAGTTTAAAATACAATGCCATTAAGAGGAATGGCTGCGCTGCCTGTTTCTCACATAACTTCATTTTAGATTTGAGGCCAAAATACCCATCCAAACTGAATGATATATTAGTAAATATCTAGTGCATATGAGAAGTATTTTATTCATTTTTGTTTTAAATTATTAAGTATGCCTTGAAAAAAAATTATAATTTTAGAGGCAACTTAGAAAATTATTTGCGAGAATGACGTATTTTAAATTTTTTTATCATATTTGCTATGTAAATATGATAACGTAAATAAAAATACAAAAAAAAACATAAAAAATAAAATAAAAAAAGTTTTTTCGGGTCGATATTTTAAATTATGTACGGCAAATTTGTGTTCCAGCGTAAATTCGTCGTTTTTAATTTAATTTTAAGTCCACCATAATGCTTATTTTAATATTTATTTTATATTTCATTATATTTTCAAAGCAGATGTGGTAAAACTTTTTTTTAAATCACCGTTAACCCCCAAATAATTGTTAAAGATGCCTCTAAAATCGCGAAAAACAATTCCTTTAATGGTCTATATTTCATAATGTAAAACAAAAATAAACAAATTACTTAAAATCCGTACTAGATATTTACCATACTTTTTGATGGAAAAAAAATCATTAGGTTTAGGTGAGTATTTTGGCCTCAAATCCAAAATTAAGTTTTCTATGAAACAGGCCGCGGAGCCGTTCCTCTTAACCCGTAAGATAATACTATATTAGGGGTTTTAATGTATTCAAGGCCTAGTTTTCTAGTCCTTTTGTCAAATCACCCTAGGAGGGGAAGTCGGTTTGGTTAGTGTGAAGCTATTCCCTGAGGTCGGCTAGGGAAAGGAAAGGCAAGGGCCGGCTTCCGTGCCGCGCGCCACGGCCACCCGCCCCCGCCCCGCGTGGTGCTCCACGCACGCCACATTCCGTGTTGGGCCGTGCTTGTTATGCTCGGTGTGCTTGGCGCAGAAGTCCCTAATGACGGGAATTATTTATTAAACGCATCCATTTCACGCCAAACACAAAGGCATTTGTCTCATTCATACAGGAATCTGTGACTAATTCTTCCAGCCGAGTCCGCTTTGTCAAGGCGGAGTCCGAATACCGCCCCTATCCTTTGGGTCGTCGAGCTGATCGGACAGTGACAGTGGGAGAAAACGTAGATAGAGAGGAGATCTTTGAAACCATTTAAAAAAAACCCTCCTGATAAGAACGCTCAATAATATTTTCCCAGACAAAAACTTCTCCATCAAACATCTTAGAAGCTTCCCGTCTACGGCGATACATAATTGAAAGAAATTTCCGTAAATACGAGTAGGTGTAATACAAAACTTGAACAACAAGCAACTGTATTAAAAAGTTAACTTGTCCATTATTTGTGTTACCTTAGACGAGTGTTCGCAAAACTTCCCTTGTGAGTTCATAGATAAGAGTTGACGTCGCGGGACGCGAACTTCTTTTTGGTAAATACGAAATACTTTTATTCTTGTCGTCCTTCAACATAATAAACCTAGTATTACATTGTTGTTTGTGTATTGTAACTAAGGCTGCTCTCGACGGTCCGGTGAGGAACGAACTTTTCACTCGCTACTGGAGACACTGCGCAGAAAAGTCCCATAATGGACTGCGTTGCAAACCGTTACCTAACTTTAGCAAACTTGACTTTTCAGTGCAGTGTCTGCAGTAACGAGTGAAATGTTCGTTCCTTACCGGACCATCAGAGTGGGCTAACTCTAATTCTTGTAAATAGACTGGTTAAACCAATAAGGAACTACAATCTCTAAAAACCCGCTGCAGCGTTACAGTTAATAAAACGTCATCTCATCAAAACGCCCTACTTGGTTGGCATAATTAAATCAATGTCACGCAGCTGTTCGCGCGTAAAATCTTTTATTTAAATTAATTCCGTGTGACGTCATGCAACCCCCCGCCACTTACCGCTCGGATTCCGGCCATTTTGGTGGGTTTAAACAAAAATTAATTTTGAGAACTATGAAAAAAAATACTGATATTTATGTTAGAAGGTCAAGATTGACACATACATATATATTTTTTAATGAAATGGAGTTCCTTATGCAGGACAAAAATAAATGTCTACAAGAGCGATCAAATCGTTTCCAATATCAGTGACAGAAATAGCATCTGCCTGCGTAATGTCACAGGTGTTATTATTATGAAGCCGGCGATGAAACAGGTGATTAAATGTGTCATTATCGTTCCTCTCGGGAAACATGATGAGTCTCAGTGGCAACGCCAATTATTATTAATGTGGTAACTGGTAACCATTCAGTGCTATTGATGACAGCAGAATGCGATGTCCATTTTTATAGTCTAAAATATATTTTTGTTATCAACTAAGGACTGACATTTCAGTATACTCGGGTATGTTATCAGTCGGATTAGATTGGCAAGGTTCCTACTATTGAAAAGCAACTGAAATACCGGTCCTAAGTAATGCACGGATTCATACATTTAAATTTGATGGAAAAGCCTCGAGCGAGATTGTAGACCACTCTGATCGATGCATTTATCAAGTTGACGCGAGCGATGAGTGGTTGGTTTGAATCGAGCGAGATTTCCCTCTTTCCGCGAGCTTCGGCAAAGCTTTCAGCATTATTACTTCAACATTCAGGGAACACCATTAATGGATTAAACCCAATTCAAGTAGGAGAAACTGACTCAACTATGACTAAATGAGTATATCGCTCAGGGTTAAGTTCAATTTAGACGGAAGCCTTACGTCACGGTGTTATTTTTTCAGAGTTACTTTTATGCTAGTCTTCAATTTGATGTAAATCTGGCATAAGATATGAAATGTGAACGCAAAGTTACCACACAGTAGATGGGTTTTCCGAGTGGGGCGCCCTGAGCCCAAGAAATAATGAAGCCTACTGCTGAGGGAAACAAAGGAAGCCCCGGAAGGCCTAGCAATTAAAGTCCGGCCCCGCTGAGCGCATGACCACCATCTCTCTATCTGAGTGACATTAGTTAGTGTAGGGCCGATGCCGAGTAGCAGTAGTAGGTCGGGAGCTAATTTATTCTCGTATATCAAGCGTTTTGGAAAACGGCATGACGCGCGACGACCTAACTCTTTCGTCTCCCAACAGATCTATTGCCTGCATACAACTCTTCCCTGGAATGGAAGCGTTCTTCCTTAGCCCATTAATGGAACCATCAAGTATATTTTACTCCCATTTTAAATGAGGCGTTTTACTCGTATATTTACTTAAAAAACATATTTATTATCTTTGTCGTTCAGGATACCAAATAAATATGTCGATCATTTATAAAAACCATATTAATAAGGAACTCCAGTCCATTTTTTTTCTCAATAATGACGTTCAAACTTAAATATCAGTATATTTCTTTTTTTTTCGTAAGTTACTTTTCATAGTTAAGTCCGCCAAAACGCTCCATATGTATAGCCGGTCGGTTTTGATCAGTTTTGAGGTTAAATGGTAGAATGTCAAATGTCAAAACAAGGATGAAACAATTTTTTATGTTATATTCATGGTAAACTATAACCAAACATAGGTAATAAAATTATGTACCTTTTTAGAAACTTTAACTGAAAGAATAATAATAGTATTGAGTACTAACATTATCATAATATCCGTATTGATTATTGGTTTGATCATGAATACTCCAATTTTCTTTCATGAATAATAGTTGTTTATATTGAACAACAATTATAAAGCTTAAAGTCACCCAAATTAAGTTAAAATTTATCCAAAACAAAAAAATACATATTGAAAACACAAAACAAAATGGAAAAATAAAAACGTCCATACTAATCCAAAAACAGAATGCGCGCGTGACGACAGATGTCCCAAATGAAATGGTAAAATCATAACAATGTGTTTTGATGAGATGATTTTTTATTCACTTTTAAATAACGATTTATAAATTCTACGTATAACTATATAATATATATGATAAAAGTTATATATTCAGAATCTGCGTTTGCTGATCTATATGAATATATATTGTTAAGGCCATTATATTTTTCACTGGATTCCTCATTGTTGAAATTGATCATAAAAAAATGCATAATTCACCCTTTATTGTGTCTGAGAAGTTCCTTATTGTTGAAATTGATCATAAAAAATGCATAATTAACTCTTTATTGTGTCTGAGAAGCGATCGGTAAATTTCATTCAATAATTCCCAGCATACAAGGAGACGTAAAATTCCCTAAGTGAAAATTAAACTTGAGAAAAGGACGCAACCTGCTATTGTCAAGACAAACGCATTACTGAAGAAAGCATATATTTAAGAGGAACGGCTGCGCTGCTTGTTTCATACGTAACTAAATTTTAGATTTGAAGCCAAAATATACCCAGCCAAACTGAGTGATATATTTTTTGGTTAAAGGTTTAGTAAATATCTATATAAAACTTACTTTTGGATTTGAGGTCAAAATACTCACCTAAACCTAATGGTATTTTTTTTTTTATTAAAGGTTTCGTAAATATGTAGTACGTATGAGAAGTATTTTATTTATTTTTGTTTTGTTTTACATTATGAAGTATATGCCATGAAAAAAATCCATTTTCATAATTTTAGAGGCAATTAAAAAAATTATTTGCATTTTTAAATATTTTTTTTTAAATATATATCATATTTGCTATGTAAATATGATTACATAAATAAAAATTAAAAAAATAAAAAACATTATAAAAAAAAAGGTTTCTTCGGGTCGATATTTTAAATTATGTACGGCAAATTTGTGTTCCAACGAAAATTGGTCGTTTTTAATTTAAAGTTCACCATAATGCTTATTTTAATATTTAAAAAATATATATATTTCATATTTCATTATATTTTCAAAGAAGACGGGTTAAAACTTTTTTAAATCACCGTCAGCCCCCAAATAATTACTAAATATGCCTCTAAAATCGCGAAAAATCAATTCCTTTAATGGTCTATATTTCATAATGTAAAACAAAAATAAATAAAATACGTACTAGATATTTAAGAAACCTTTAATAAAATTTAATAAATACCTCAAATCCAAAAGTAAGTTTTGTATGAAACAGGCCGCGCAGCCGTTCCTCTTAAAAAACCCGCGTGATCGATCGGCACTTCAGTAAAAAAAATAGTTTGAAGTTGGAAAGAATAAATTTTACTGGTCGCTTCCATTCTAGGGTTAAACCGCACAAGATTACCAAACGCTGGAGCCAGTGGGACTATGGGCAACATTCCCCGAGGGAGAACCTTTTGATTCTGGTGGTCTGCCAAATGTAAAATTTCACGATTTATTTCAAACTGCACGTCATCCCACACATAGTTAGTTTGACAAACATGTATGCAACGTAGAATGTCATGGAGATTTAGATGGTGGATCAGAGACTCCACCAGCCACCGTACAGGAAAAAGGATAGTGTTAATGTAGTGCCCTTTGCCTGAATATTGGCCGCGTAATTTCCACTTTCCACAACACAAAATGTAACTTAATTACGAGCACATTAATTTCACAAATGAAAATAATTTTTCATAAAATAAATGCGATGAAATTTAGGGGCTATTACCGTCCGCGTATTCTCAGATAAAACGAACTTGAAGCTGGTTTTATTTTAAGAACATAGTATCAACTTTTAGGAAATTGCACCGGGTAAAGGGATCATAACTAGGAACGGTGAAATAACACGTATTTATTTATTTACGGACCAATGTACAATTACACAAAATACATAACACGAAATGAAATAAACACGAGCCACAGAAAAATAATATCACATACATAAAATACAATAATAAAGCAATAACAAAAAGAGAACAAACATATACATTTGAGAAAACATGCAAGTCAAAGCCTCAGCATAATTTAAGTAGAGTCCATGATTTTAGACATTCAAAATGATAATCTTCGAGTTCTAAAGGCCCTGGCTTGAGTTAACAAAAATCGAGACATTCTGGACAGTGGAGAATGGTGCCTATAATCAGTAGAGTGCTTATTGAGGAAAAGCAATTAATTGTTTTTGAGTCTACGGCAAGGAAAGTTGAACTGAGTGAGTTGTAAACGATACAATTAATTATTTTTAAACTGCAAATAAGATCAAAGTCTTTCCTGCGCTTTTCTTATGTATAAATGTTTATGGTTTGTTCAATTTCAACATACCATAGTATTGAGGTTTCCAGGTGAGGGGGAATCGGGAACACAAACTTGTAATGGGAACATGTACTGTACCCGTTCCGTTACAAGGGAACTATTCAAATTTACAAACAACGCTAATCACTCGCAATCACGTAACATGTTCTACACTCCACACCTACCTAAATGTACGTTGGTAACCGCCATATGACTACCAGTATATTATACTGTGCACTAATTCAACCGGAGCAAACAAACCATCCGGTTAGTGAAAACCACCGGCCCTACGATTGCAATCCATGAAATATTAACAATTTGTTCATGTCTTGATTTTGTGAAACATGTAAAAATCCTACCTACTATCCGAAAATATTTTCAAAAGTTTAGGATAGGTTTTCAAAATGATTCCGGATAATTCATGTTATTAATCAAAATACAGGAAACAGAAAAGATAAAAAATAAAAATTGGTGTTCAGCCAATATCCACAAAAGCAAATAAAAACGTGTAAAATTGTAATCAACAATAAATACATGACTGTACGGTTGCTTTTTTTTTTTTAATCATACTTGAATTAAAAATAAAAATGCACAAAACTTATGAAAATAACTATAGGTATTCTGAGAATATCCACCAAATCAACACTAATATTAACAATTTTTTTTAAAGTTAACAACACTTTAGGTATAACAATACAATAGATAAACTAAGTAACCATCACGCCGTTTCCCCGCAGGGGTAGGCAGGAAGTACGGACCGCCAAACTCGATCTTGGCTCACACTTATTGCTTTATTAACATTCATACATGGTCTCATACATTCTCTTCTATTATTCCGACTTCTGACATGGCCCGACTCGAGTATTTGATTCACTCGATCGTGCAATGTCTTCCTCGGCTGTCCCCGGCTTCTTCCATTCACATTCGCGTCATGCATTCTTCTAACACTCCTCACTTCGTTCATTCACTCTACATGCCCAAACCATCTACGATATATAAACTAGGTAGAATTAGCTCGTTCATACTTTTTAAGTTCGCCAAGTACAAATTATTGTCAAATGATCGTTAAAATATATGTTAGAAAGTTGGAATATCTAAAATATTCATTAACGATGAGTAATGTATGTACTCTAAAGGTATGTTGAAAAAATTATTAAACGTTAAAATTATTATTGTTGTAAACTTGAAAAATTATGAAACGTAGAAATTTTCCAATAAGTCGAATGAATGCTTTGAAACACAAAAGGTATACATTTGTGGAGGTGTGAGAAGACTAATTTCGTACAAGTATTTGGAAACAAGAGTCCAGCGTTCCGGTCAGTAAGATTGTCGAATGGGAGCACTGGCACTGGCGGCACTGGCGGCACCGTCCGTCCTAATATCGATGGACCTACTTCGCTAGTCTAGCTTGTAGGTCGGGGTAGGTGTAGACGGTGTAGCACAGGGAATGGGGAGGGGCGACTACTTGATTAATTCAGGAAAGAATTTTGACTAACGATAGGGCCGTTGATATGAATCACGCCTAGAGCGAAAACAAAACCATATCTACAGAAAGGAAATTATTATTTTCTTCATTATTATTTGATCAATGAGATTGTGAATATCAAAGGCTTTGTTGTTGAGTTTCTTGGATCGCTTTCTTCGGGGATAAATAAAATATCACTCGAAAAATCATTCTTCCGTTATTTGATTTTACGCAAAAATCATACTTCCGTTATTTGATTTTACGCAAAAATCATACTTCCGTTATTTGATTTTACGCAAAAAACAAAGGGTTTAAGGTGTTTTATTGTATTATAGAGCTATATAATAATAATACAAATAGTACTCGACATCAAACAATTCAGAGTCAATCCAAGGACAGTATTCGTTCGTATCCATGAAAGTGCTAATTTTGGATAATTGTTTATTGGAATAACTATTGAAGGTCATAAACCTCATTGTAGTCCACATAGAGCCCACCTCACTTACCCCTATCGTTAATCACCGATGTACAGGTATATTCGATTATTATACAAAACTGAAGGTTGGGGGAGTTATTATATTCATTACACGGAAGCTTCGTGGAAAGTCCAGGTAAGAAAACGTAACCAACCACTAAGCACATATAATCCGGAACTCCAGTAAACAATATTATGAATTTAAAAATATATATATATTCATATAGATCAGCAAACGCCGATTTTGAATGCATACCTTTTATTACTTATAAATCGTTATTTAAAAGTAACTACATAATCATCTCATCAAAACACCTTGTTGTTATATTGGTACCATTGCATTTGAAATATCCGACGTCACGTGGGTATTCTGTTTTTGGATAAGTATAGAGATTTTTATTTTTGATTTTGTTTTGTATTTTAAATGTGTATTTTTTTAGATTTGGTGAAATTTAAACTTATTTTGGATGACTTTAAGCTCTATAATTGATGTTAAATATTATATATAAAAACTATGATTAATAAAAGAAATTAGAGTATTCATGAGCAAACCAATTGTCAATATGGATATTTTGATAATGTTAATGCTCAATACTATTATCATTCTTCGAGTTAAAGTTTATAAAAAGGTACATAATATTATTACTTACGTTTAGTCATGGTTTACTATGAATAGAATATAAAATTATGTACGGTAAAGCTCACTCTTGTTTTGACATTTGACATTCTAACCTCAAAACAAACCGACCATAGATTTGGAGCGTTTTGGCGCCTTTGAAAAATTGAAAATTATTTTCATTATGAAAACTAACTTTAGAAAAAAACGAAATATACTGGTATTTATGTTTGAAAGTCATTATTGATAAATTTTTTTAATTGGAGTTTCATATTGCAGTATTATCAGTAAGTTACATTTTCGATCAAACTTCGAACGGATTCGTACCAACTGATTATTCCTTCAAATTATGTTTTCTTGATACAATTGAAAAAGATAAGAGTTTGGACGGTTGGATATTTCAATGCTCCACAGTATGTCAAATCAGTAACGCTGCAAGTTGAAAATAATTGCGAAGATATGGAAAATCCGGACAGGAAAAGGTGCGCAAGTTTAATTACATCAGAGTTTAGTTGTTTTCTAATTTAAATTGATAAATAAGTTATTACTTGGGGAAAATACAAGTTGGTGATAGTACCGGTGCAACTAACTAGTAATCAAAATAAATAAAAGGACGCGAAATAATAAAGTTTAGTATACGAAAACACAATTTGGATGGCCCCACTGATGTCGGAATGAACAAAATTGCCATAACGTACCATTTCGACGGCTGGAGACAAAGGTCATGTGACACCCATTTTTGCACCAGCCTAGTTCACTGCCGTACACGTTTGTTTCGCATGTTTTAATTGTATATAGGTATAAAAACATTGATATCCAAAATTATTTTATTAATTGTAGATGCTAATTTATAACTAGGGGCATTGCAGTTAGAAACTACAGGTCTAATAGGTTGATAAATTTTATGAATTTTTAGTAAGCTATTTAGGAATGGCAACTATTGAGATTTAAAAAAAAAAGTAATAATATATTCACTTCTCGATGGATTTATAATTTAATAGCAAATTAAATATGATTAATAATCTTTCATTCAATCATCAATGTTCATTCAATGTTTATAATTTTTTTAATTAAAATTTTTGATTAATTATTACCTACTTTTGTCTATTCTTATATTATTGTGTTCTATTTATATCGTTTGTCTATACTTGACATAATTTTTTTAATTATTCTGTATATTCCTGATGAGGAAAACACCGCTTTCGAAACATGTTGATATGTATATATTAATAAAGTGGTGAATACAAAGTAATTTTAAATTAATTTATTAATAATGACGCCGCAAAGTGCATACCAATCTTTTGAAGAAATTATGAATTATAAAACGTTTATAAAAGAGTCAAACTAAATATTCGGTTTTTGTAAAAAAGCCGAACCTTTTTTACCTGCCGTTTTACTTAAAGTGGCGGCACGCCTATCTCGCCCCCCCCTTATTTTAGTTTATTCCCCTAGGGTGTTGGGGCATCTCTGTGTATTATTTGCTCTGCGGATTGTCCAAACATCTGAACAAACATGTTAAAGATAACAAAGTGAAGATAAAGAAGTGTACTATACTTACTCCGACTGTGACATTATTATAGACCACTCGATCGCTTCGCGTCTTCCACAGATTCCACGCACATTCATCACAGATTAATAATAATTACTCAATTACTAACGATCTCGTCTAATTTAATCGTGATATTGTTTCGGGGTGAGCGGAGATACAAAATAAGTGGCTACTTTGTTTGGCGTTTTAGTGTGTGCGCGTGGAAGCGATTTAACGTTCTGCCAGTGAGTGTACTTCTCCTTCTGTTACATGCGTCCTTTGCGGGAAAGAGGGAGATGTTACAGCCAATCAATATATGGCAATGCCCTTTACATAGGAAGTAGGAACAGGAACGGTAACGCCTGACAAGAAGGCACATAATGATCAATCGTATGACGTATAACCCGAGACTTGTTTGTATGTTCCATTGAGTATAAAGGCTCCGAAGGAACGAGCATTAATAATAACCAAGGAACAAGATCCCCCCTCCACCAGCATGGATGGCGTCCTTCGTAGTTGGTAGGAAAAGAGGAGCAGCGGTGGTTCAAAGAGGAAAGAGGGGCTGATGACCTAAAGAAAAGTGCCGGGGGAGGCAAACTTGCCAACGGATGAGGTCCTTGTTAGTTGGTAGGGAAAGAGAAGGAGAGTTTGTCCAAAGAGGAAAGAGGAGCTGATGACTTAAATAGAAGTGCCAATAGAGACAAACTTGACACATTTGAGAGAGATGTCCAAACGTGGGGACGCCAGATGAAGAAGAAAAAAGTCAGATAATATTTTTTTGTCCCACTAGAAAAAACTTCAACGGTAGAGTTGATAGGTCAACGCAACAATTTTTCGCTCGCATCTAATTATTTTTAAATTAAGTTTTAACATTAATTTAACTGTCTAAAAGATTAATAAGCTTATAATGAAAAGAGATTTCTAAAAGAGCATTAAAATATACCGAGGCCCCGATGGCCCTTTTCTTTCTCGCGAGAACCGATAGTTTTTTCAGCGTCTCTCAATTGAAACATACGGTAATACACAAATTCAAACTACTGGCGCGAAGCCGGGAAGTACAACTAGTTAAAACTTACAAATTGAATACCGCAATATTAAATTATTAAAGGCGTTCTCCTTCGCATGGCGAAATAATAAAATATTTATAGAAACGGTGCTTTTGGGAATAATGTGAATTGGCTTTTTACAAGGGACGACAAAGCGGACCCCGCAGCGCCGCATCTGTCATACGATATGAACCGAATGAACTGTGCGAAAAACATAGTCGCAATTTCTAAAGGGAAGCCGAGATTGTTCCCTAAATCATTTAAAAATTACCATAACGTGGAATAATAATGTCTTCTATTGCGCTGGCAACATTACAACTCGTCTCTAGGTCTCCAGGGCGCCGAAGTGTGCACCTAATGATCGTCAAAAATTTTATGGAAAAAGTTTTTTGTTACGGAATATTTCTACAAATTGCATAATAGTTGGTTGGCGTATAGGCTGTTTTCCTATGAATCATTTTCGAGTGCTTTAGGGCCTACACGCCGCGATGCGCAGACAACAACCGATCAGTATTCTGGACTTTTGTCCGCAGCCTTGAAGTGACGGTTAGAGATGGCCAATATTCATGTTCCTAATTGTTCCGGTGACGTGATGTGGGGGAACTGGTTTGAAGAAATGCTTTTGTGTATTGCTTTTTAACACGTAATACCCGGAGGTTCAAAATAAAACACATTCGGCGATGGTGGGTCCAGATAGACCCGGCTGAAATTATGAAATTAAAAGGCTTTTTTATGCATTTTTCGTTCATATCCTTACTTTTATATGATATAATGTAATTCCTCATAAACTCATAACATATCCCTTGTGTTTCTTGTATAAAGATAGATGTTTTAGAAATTAGTATTCCGTAAATGTTGCGGTTCTTCGATATGCAGCAGCGCGAGGATACCACGCGAGAGCAAAACCACGACTAAATCGGTCGCGTCTTGAGACAACCGCTGCCGTCGGTCAGGGGAATGAGGAGGGCAGTGCGGGAGGGGGGATAAGGACTCGCCCAGGAAGTCAGTGGAAGCGAACATTTTTGTTTCTATATTTATTAACATTTTCGGGAAATCGATGGTGTGCATTTACAAGTATATCATATTTTATTTAAAATACCAGAAATAAAATCACTTATTTAATTCTTCCTTGTTGCTGTACCTCTAATAGAAAGATGTGTAAAAAGAAAATAAATTAAATTTATAGCCATATTATATGATGATTGCTTATGCAAATATTAGAAAATATTATATAATGGCGTTCTTATTTGAGTATTTATTTTACTCACACATTTATTTGTCACAATTAAAACCATTGAATGACATACATTTTAGTTAAAAATACTAAAACTTTTATTTTTCAACAAAACAAATTTAAATGAACAATTTTCATTAAAAAATTAAAGGAATCCGGAATTTGACAAGTCGATCTGCAACGGATTCACTCAGATTTCCTGCACTAACTGCATTATTACTTCCATTTTCACTTTCAGATATTTCCTCTAGTAATATGTCTTCCGGATCACTTTCAAATTCTGGATCCAATGCTTCGAATTCCAAGTCGCCATCGTCACTGATCTCACTGTTAAGTAGCTTTTCAATCTCATTATCAGCTTAATAATTTTGCCTTGCCATTGCGTTAGTACGGTACGAAATAAAAAAAAATTAAAACAAAGTTATAAAAATATAATCACAATACTAGAAATGTGCCCGAATAGTTGACAACATCTGCGTGTTAAGGACTGCGAGAGACAAAGACGGAAGGATAGAGCGAGAGATATACTGTTTCGTCGGCTGCTCAAATTCAACTGAGAAGAGATGGAGTTTTTGCGTGTTTTTATACACAATTATTCTAATAACTTATTTAAAACGTGTCCGATTTTAATCATTTTTGAGTCGAGATGTGGGTAAATATTTGATAAAAGAATAGACAAGAGGAAATTAGCCTAAACGAAATATTTGCGGCGAAATCTTTTATTTAAAAAACACTGGGTCAAATCAGACCCATCACCGGAGTCGAGGTGTTAATTATGAAAAACAAAGCTAAAATATCATAAATAAAATGTCCACTAGTCCCAAAAAGTAGCTGGAATAACAAGTGTCTCTATATTTTCCTGTAGTTGGAACCGCAGTTTATCGTAGTGACAGTGATGTTCATTTCAGATTTCAGCGATCTCTAACACGATATACGCGTCATCTGTCGAATGATTTTATCGTTTTATGTTATACGATAATAGATTCTGGAAAAAGCTGCTTTAGAGCTAATTATCTCATGAAACGAATCCGAAGCTAGCCGATATGGTGCATATTTTCTACTACTAATGTTACAGCGCCCTTGAGGTGATTTTTCACAAAAAGGGCGCTATACAACTTATCCAATTATTATTATTGTTATTATGTAAAATTAATGGCGGATTGGAATATTATTAAATTGACTTTAGACATGTTGATTTGATAAATCCATTTGTTCAGAGGACAATAAAATAA
This sequence comes from Halesus radiatus, assembly GCA_022606495.2. Taxonomy (NCBI): domain Eukaryota; kingdom Metazoa; phylum Arthropoda; class Insecta; order Trichoptera; family Limnephilidae; genus Halesus; species Halesus radiatus. The sequence continues at coordinate 192,411 of JAHDVE020006182.1, forward strand.
TTTTATAAATGGGGGGCGGCACAGTCAGTAGTTAGTGCACAGGGCGCGAGATATCGTGGAACCGGCCCTGCGGACTCGCTCCTTGTTTCAGCCGTTTGTTTCAGGGCTGGGGAGGAATTTCCCGGGAAAGCGGCCTTGTGTACTTTGAGCTATGTGATACTTCACACGACGCGACGGTAAGGCTGATTAATACTCACGCTACAAACATATTCTAATGCGGCAAATGTGTGTTATTAGACGTGCGCCCAGTAATGTTACTGAAAAGGGAAAATGAAGAGTTCGCAGCTCGCAGCTCGCTAGGCCTACTCTCCTTTCTTTCCCTAATTTAATTATTGATGTATCTATTTCGGTAAAATAAAATTGGCGGCAGACATCACTTTGTATTTTATTTTCAAAAAAATAAAGATCATTTCATCTATCATCGCCGCTCACAATAACTGAGCAAGTTGGTTAGACGTGGTGTGAAGCTTTGGCGCAAGGCCGTGACCGCTATTTGTGGTCGAAACTTTGAACACTTCGATAAAAGCATTTTATTTTGCATGAGGTATGGCGACAGTTTCAACTTCAAACTGCTCGGAGATTCCCGATTTAAAGAAGACATTTATGAGATAACTGTCTAGCTATGCAGATCTGGTCACAGATCCGTAGATAACAGATACGTAGTGATTCACGGGTTAAATAAGAAAAGTATCTTTCACTCCAATCCATTCGATCATAATATAAATTCGATTATATTTCGAAATGCGACATCAATTGGCTGAACAGAATCATTTCATCTGTCAAATCATAACTAGAAAATCCGTAGGGTTTGGTTTTGTTATTTCTCATAAAGCTTATTATAACATATACTTACATATTATTATTATTCTGTTTGTAGTGAAACGCATTATAAAAATATATTTTTCTAAATATACATACTTTACACTATATTGTATACAGTGAATACTTATATAAAATAAATTCACTTAGTATAACACTACTTTATTTGAGTATTTTTTCTACCGGTTTACGAACCATCGACCGATCCTTCTTCAGGGATATACTAACTTCATTGTTACATAATCATGGTCAATATATTATGTGTTGGAGTGGAGGTGGAAGAGCTGTTGGGGGGGGGATTAAGGAGTGGGAGGAACAGAAAGAAGACAGATAATGCGGAGAAATATTTTTACTGTAATGAAGACATAATTAATAATCATAAAAATCTCTCTTAAAGTTATATTTTTAAGATGTTCCCTTTCTCCACACCATCTGCCTCTTTCTCTCCCCCCCCCCACTCTTTATTTACCTCCCCCCGCAGTCACTCTTCCACCCCCCCTCCAACACCTAATCTAATGAATAGACAATGATTTTGATAATAATGTTAAATTAGTATAGATTTTTTCCTGAAGAAACGGCGATTCAGAAACCAATTATATGAATTTAGTTTCTTTTTATAGATAGTTTAATTAATTCTACTAGGTATTGGTTTTTGCGTTACGCCGTTTCAGCATTAGAAGCCAACATTAAACCGTGACTCGTCCACACACAGTCGACATTCATATGAATGTAGTTCCATTACCACTTTAAGACTTTCCGAGTATGTGGGGAAAACAGCTTTCAACTGTAAATACCTCACAGAATAGAGAATTTTTAATTATCACAATTATTTTCAAAGGAAATCGTTTTTTTTAAAGAAAGAATAATATTCCCTGGTTACGAATAACCTGACAATATTTTAAAATCTCCTACTGCTATCACAGTAAGCGGAAGATGTTGTTTGTGTCGTTATGGAGGACTTGGCCAGGCGAGAAATTGAACTCACGACGCCGGGTGAGATTCACTTGAGTGAGACCCAAACGCGATGCCAACTCAGCCACTGACCGGTAATAAATCATTTTAAACACTGTCCGTATTAAAATTGGGTGGGAGTAAATACAATCAAAAAGTAAGTCGTCGCAATGTGGCCTAACCACAGTTTGACAATGGCTTTGAACGCCAAAACAGATGTAACAATAATTAAAAACTAAGATACTCGCAGAACTTAATAATAACATTATATTTAGTATATTTGCGGACGTTCCAGAGTGGAAGATACCCTGGTGAAAGACCACCATTCAGAATTGAAACGTTGCTTGAAATGGCTTTTAGCCGTGTTTGGTGATCAGATCTGAATAGCCAGGTGTTTCCACACCTTCCTCTTCCCCTTATCTTTCCCCTGCCCAATACCTTCAGCCTCACAACATTCCCCAATTGGATGCCACATTTTCACTGGCTCTAGACGGTTGGGAGCAGTTGGAACTCTTGTGGGGTATTCTTTTTTTTTTTTTTAATTAAAATAAAAGTTAATTTGAATTTTAAAAAATGAAATACATTTTTCCCAATTAAACACAATAACAAATCATAAATTCCATTACACATTTGTGTAACGCGCAATTATAATAGATGTCGGCACAACTGTAAATACATATGTTTTTAATAAATCAGGTGAATTTAACATAACAGAAATGATAAATAGTGTAATGAATGGTGTCGTGATGAGGGCTACCTATGGACTTATTGACCCAAATAACATATAGCAAATATCAATAAAATTACAAAATTGAAAGTTTTATTGGAGAGGATTAGCATACTGATGCTATACTGGCGCTCGGGAACACTGGGCTGGGGGGGGGGGAGGGGGGCAGCAATTACTATTTTAATGAGTCACATTATTTGAGTCTACCTTTGAACGGAATAAATCAAATGGATCTTTGATCTCATCAAATCAAAGTGAGTGCACACATTATTATTATTGTACTACGAAAATCGTAAAATTATATTCTGAGATAAACTAGTCGTTAAGACCGGAAATATTATTTACCTACGATGAAAGGGGTAATTGAAATCTCACTCATTCCAATTAGGAATCTACCTGTAAAACACACTGATAGGGCCTGCTAAAGCGGACGTAGCTAAAGGATTGCTCACCCTGTTCAGTGTTCACAGCCTGGAGACAATATATTATTATATGGGAGGAGTGGCTGTTCGAGGATCATCCATCACATTGGAAGTTGAATCGAAGATTAAAAAAAGAAAGATTACAAAAGGAAGAAAATAATCCTTCATCCATCCATATCACCATAAGTAAACGATTACTCTTTACCCTTTTTTCTTCTTTTCTATTGTTTGTATAATGGCACTTAATATGAACTAAACTTGTCAATTTGACGGTCCTAAAACGGAATTTTTTCCTAGTTGGGCAGTCAAAGCTTTCTTACATTTTATTGTTAAATAATGTGTTTCAAATAAATAAATATCCTATGTTGGTCTTTTTCATTATGACTATATGTTTTCCCTAGATCTAAAGGAATAAGATACAATTTTACGATGAATTAAAGTGTCTGTAGCTAATGAATACTATCGTAGGTTATAAAAAATATGTTTTTAATACGAAAGAAACTTTGTGTAATTTTAAAGTAATAATAATGACTCAAAAAAAATAATTTTACATCACTTGAAGTAATAATAATTACTTTGTTTAAAGCCACTGTATTTAATATATAAATATCTACATGTTTCAGGATAAACAATTCACCTACTGCATCAGTGCTGTTCGGGTTTGATTTTTGGCTAGAAGTAGTAAAATTGTGATTTCTTTCAGTATTATATGACTGACTGGAAGTTCTTATAGAGTCCCTAAGGATTATGAAGACTATCGTAAAGAGCATTGGGAAAAGAGGGCATTGCTGTCCAAAAACTCGGTTAAATTAATGTGATATAACAATAAGGAACTCCAGTGTAAAATATTTATTCATATCGATCAGCAAACGTCGATTCAGAATATACAAGGTTTATAATATATAATTATTACGCAGAATTTATAAATCGTTATATAAAAGCGAATAAAAAAATCGTCGTCAAAGCACCCTGTTATGTTGGTACCATTGCATTCGGAACATCTGACGTCACGGGTCTCGGCCGCGCGTATTATGCTGGTTTTGGATTTAAATCGAAATTTTTATTTGTCGATTTTGTTATGTATTTTAAAGACGTATTTTTTTTAGTTTCGAGTATTTTAAACTTAATTTGGATGACTTTAAGCTCTATAATTGTGTTCAACACAGACAAATAAATTAAATTAAACCGATATTATGATAATGTTAAATACTATCATTAATGGAATGGAGTTCGTTACTGTAATAAAGTGAAATCACGATATACGAATACGATATCTGTCATCTCCCCATTGTTCAATCGCGGAGAATAAAATAATGTTTTCCGATTGAATCATAGACAAAGAAGGAATATACCCGGCGTAGTAGTAGTAGTAGTAAAAGTCAAGTGTAAGTGAAATTCCAGTGCACCTTTATGGGCGGCTCTGAATACGTAACATGGCATTCGCCCACACACGCCCAGTGTACCTGTACGAGTATATACGGTACATGCACATGGTGCAACAGAGACGAACGTGGAAACCAGGCCAACATATGTTTGAATGCTCCGCACACGCAGCAATACTCACTTTTTCAAAAGGAATTCAAAAAAGTGAAGATGAAATATAACAGTACCTAAATAACTGCGAAGAAAAATAATAAGAGCCGTCGGATGCTCGCGTTTCCCGTGTGTTACCTGACGTCGGTCGGTCCCTGCCAACTTGTCGGATGTTCGGTGTTTCTTGGCTGCAAATATAACAATTAACGGCAGAACGGAAATACGAGTTATTACGTGTTGGGTTTGTTAGTTTGTTTGTTTTCTGAAATACCCGAATATCTTTAGTAACTAATAATTATTAAGGCGATGCAATGGGAAGTAATGCAAAATCATGTGTTTTCGGTTTGAGAATTTGTTGTAATAGAAATATCATAGACGATGTAATTAAATACTGCAAGCAGAACACACCCCGGCCTTTCGTTTAACGTTTGATTTTTTTTGGTGTGGCTTTTTATAAGTCTAGAAAAAAATAAAGTATCAAGCACTAAAAAGAAAAAAAAAGCGCAAACTCTACTTACGAACCCCTTTTCCGATATCGTCGTGTTTTTCATTGTGGTAAATTAAGTTATTTAGAATATGACCATAAAACATTTTAATAACTATGTCTGAGCTTTACAGAATAGAATAAAACACGCATTTTGGTGATGGTTTTTGTGCGTAAATCGAAACATGCGGCAGATGTTAAGCGGGAATCTCAACCTTGTCGTCACCGGCACAAGGAGCGCGTGATATCGTTGGAATTTTAGCCGGTGGATTCGCCTTAACCAGCAGCGTGCATTGCTCTACAGCCGAAGATGGGATATGTGTAGTTTTTAAGTTCGTTTTTTATTTATACATTGAATATGGGAAAATACCCTTTTAACACTGACGTCAAAATAAATAGACTTGTCTTAATGTACCATTTCGACACCTGGAGGCAAATGTCACGCGACACCCATTTTTGCACCAGCCTAGTTCACCACCGTCCACGTTTATTTCGCGTGATTTTGACTGCAGCAAGCAAATTTTAAAAACATTTATAAAAGAGTCAAACTAAATACTCGGTTACAAAATATTCGGTTTTTGGAAACAAGCCGAACCATTTTTGACTTATTTGCAGTTTTACTTAAATTGGGGGCACGCCTAGCTCGGACCTCTGCACTCTAATTTTTGTTTCTTTCCTTTGCGTGTTAGGGCATCTCTATGTATAATTTGTTCTGTGAATTTTACTATCATCTCTTCCAATGATTGTTGCGGCCAACTGAGTAAATGAGAGTACAAGTTCTGATCAATTTGTTAGAAAATTTAAAAATTTCGTTTTACATTAAAACTTATTTGTATCATTCGATATTCTTAAGGTAGGCACAGCTTTTCAGCCTTTGTGAACTGCACGTCACTGCTATAAGTACGTTTCAGGCATGCGGCACTTTACGGTACACAAAATCAATAGCGGCTAATTCCGATGGAATATTGACACAAACTTTCGGCGCCCCGAGGTGGAGTAGGAGGTACCTGTGCTTTCCCTTTTATCTAAGGTTTTCAGAGCTCGTATTGTGTTTTTGTCCTTTGCCCCGGGCGCCTCCCCGCTGGGCGACCCGAGGAAAAGCGAACGAAAATGCCGAAAGCGATTTAGCAGTCAACAAAAATAATAATATGTAATCTCTTCTCACCGAGAGCGGAATTACTCAATACTTCTATCTTTAGAGCAACGACTGTGACCTAGAGTCCACTGTACTGTGAAAGCAGTGTTTGTAGTCGCCCAGTCGCCCAGCCGCGTCTATCACGGAGTAGTAATGTAATCGTGTAATGGGGATGCGTGTCATTCATTAATTGCCACTGATGTTAGGGCAATAGTGTATATATATCCCAGTGAGTGCTACCACAATATACAAAAAAAACACGGGAGGTTAAAAAACTACGAATAATCATCCCTCGGCAAAAATTTACCAATTGACCTGGGGAGAAAGGAATTCGAGAATCACTGTTTTTCTGAATAGAAAAAATAAAATGGAAATAATAAAACACGTTAAGAAGATGGAAAAGCAAAGAAACTAAGATATAAAAACACAATTTATTAAACAAAGCAAAGAAAACTATCTCAAACAAAATGTTATCTGCTGAAAACAATCCTTAACAAATATGAACAAAAAATAAACTGTGCTATCGACAATGTAAAAAAAAGGATAATGTTAAGTCCACCGAACTCAATAATAAAACTATAGATTTAAAAGAAACAATGTACTGAAACATTTAACTAATTTTTCGCTAACGTTGGAAATAACATTGCGAAAAATACGAGTATTAGTAAAACACATGAAAAAAAAACAATAATCGAAAAAAATTCATAAAAAAATACATTACCAAATTTTAAACCAACGACATAAATCTAAATACCCAAAATAATAGAAAATACGAAGGTTCCGGGAATCGGCAATATTACAATTACAATTTGTGAATAAAACACGTGTATTTAATATGTCAGGCACTAATTCAATCCACTTTAGAATATTCCGTTATTAGTTGGGGTCAGCATATAATACTAGCCTGAATCCACTCAACACTCTACAAAAACTGATAATTCAAATTATAATTTAAAAAAAACAACCTAGAGAATACTCTCCAAAATTAATTAGTTTTTTAGTTAGATATTTATAAAAAAATATCAATACTTCAAATACTAAAAGAGCATTCTCTCTATGTAAAATCAATATTTCATTTACACAACTCCATTACACACATCGAGGAATAACATTTTTCAATACACCTGAAGACATTAGAAAAATAGGAGATACTAGCGAACAGGTTAAAAAATCAAGCAAACTAAAAACAATACACAGATTCTTACAAATATACCCCTATAAGATTGTACCTTTATACTTTACGGTAAATATACTAAATCACGTTGTACGTACATACATTATATTAAGTTTATTATAACTACTAAATCAAAACATTTACTATGCACAATGTTTTTTTCCATAATGTAAACAAACCACCAACTCTGTAACATTGTCATGTAAGCCATTTCAAGCATAATTTTCGTGCAACACTTTTTTTATGTAATCGCAATATGTACACTCCCCTTCTCTGCACAAGCATTGCTTAAAAGAGAGGTGTAGTATTGTAAATTGAAATAAAATGTCTTCAATTTCATTAATAATAAATAATAATAAAATGTTACAACTCAATTACCGCGCATTTAATTCTTTCAACAGATAATATGTCTTGCTAGTAAGTAGTAGTAGTAGTAACTTACTCGTACACGTACCTCAATGTGTAATACATTAGTATGTTTTATGTTATTCCTGTATTTGTTCGTGACTTTTAGTTTTTTTTTTAATATTTAGTTGTAGTATCTCACAAAGGCTAGTATGTACCTACTGTGGTGTGTTCTGCACCTGTGTGACTGTGACTATTGTAATTAACTAAATATCTAAAAGCCCATATTGGGCGTATATAATATAATAAATAAATACAAATGTACCTAATGTAAATAAATATTGCATTCATACATGTTTAAATGTCGACAGTTTTCAATGGAAATGTTTGAAAAGAATCCGATACGATGTTCTATTAATTTTTCATTTCCTCAATAATACCGAGTGGATGTGGCGTGGTGTGGACTGAACAGGGCGACAGTTTTCAATGGAAATAACGTGTACAAATGTTTCAAGTGTCCGATACGATGTTCTATTAAGTTTTCATTTGCTCAATGTACGTACCGAGTGGATGTGGCGTGGTGTGGACTGAACAGGGCGACAGTTTTCAATGGAAATAACGTGTACAAATGTTTCAAGTGTCCGATACGATGTTCTATTAAGTTTTCATTTGCTCAATGTACGTACCGAGTGGATGTGGCGTGGTGTGGACTGAACAGGGCGACAGTTTTCAATGGAAATAACGTGTACAAATGTTTCAAGTGTCCGATACGATGTTCTATTAAGTTTTCATTTGCTCAATGTACGTACCGAGTGGATGTGGCGTGGTGTGGACTGAACAGGGCGACAGTTTTCAATGGAAATAACGTGTACAAATGTTTCAAGTGTCCGATACGATGTTCTATTAAGTTTTCATTTGCTCAATGTACGTACCGAGTGGATGTGGCGTGGTGTGGACTGAACAGGGCGACAGTTTTCAATGGAAATAACGTGTACAAATGTTTCAAGTGTCCGATACGATGTTCTATTAAGTTTTCATTTGCTCAATGTACGTACCGAGTGGATGTGGCGTGGTGTGGACTGAACAGGGCCTTTGACGTAATATTGCTTTGTTTGAAACTTTTTTCATATTCGCTAAAATGTATTCTTCAAACAAGGACGAAACGCATTCATCGCCCGGGTGAGATAATATGAAGGGTCCTCGGATTTTTTTTCTAATAACTTGATTCGTTGATCATGAAATGAATGAGGTTTAGCGAAAAACAAAATGTTGGCTCTAAGATAAGAAGCGGGAAGAAACCTGACAAGATGGACAAAACTTTCCGATATTACGGCGTTGCTAAGCAACAAACAAGGCGTAACGTTCGCGGAAAATTATTTGCTTCGAAGGGTTACTTAAAGAGTATTTTTATACTTTAATGTGTGCGAATGATAGATGAGCGCAAGCGAGACAGGATGCTTGCTGAGATGTATAAAAGGTTGTGCGCGTGTGTTCTCGCCCTCTTGTTTTTCGCCTCCTGTACGTAATAAAGCTTTATCCAGTATCATTCACTTTATTATCAAAGAACCTACGAGCACCACATCCGACACAACACACACGAATATCACATATTATAAAACGAGCACCGTAACATTAGCAGTAATCCTAAAAAAATATGGTTGTGGAGTAAATAAGTACCGTCGTGACCCCTAACTTCACCTGGATTTTGGATACATATTCTCTTTTTTTACCTACCTATTATTATTTGCTTATTACTATTTACATATTATTATTTACATATTATTATTTACGTATTTTTATTATTAGTGTTTACTTAATATTATATTGTATTATTATTACATGCTTATTACTACTTACTGATAATTATTTACTTATTATTATTTAATTATTTATTTATTATCATTTACTTATTTTTATTCCATGTATTATTATTTACTTATTAGTATTTACCTATTATTATTTACTCACTACTTCATGTTAACAAAAATATGGTCACCCTATGATTGTGGCTAATTGGAACAAAGTAATTTGGATTACAATGAAATTATAATTGTTGTAATCTATAAAAGTACGGCCCAACTTAAAGATTGACTGTAGATTTTATAATTGTTTAGAGTCTGAATAACTTTGGTATTATTTAAATATATATATATATATATATCTGCAGTTTGTGTAAAATTGTGTTGCCGCTCATCTCAACACAGGACTGTAGGACTGTCCTGGTGAGATGAGTGGCTAAAGTTTGTTTTTTTAAATTTAAGAATAAATAAATCGCTCGAAATAGGAGCAGTGCAGATGTGTGAGCTCTTAATATGATGTAACACATGTCTAACTCGATTGTCTTTTGAAACCTTATACATTTAGTATAGAATTTACAGATAAATCAGTCGGCAATCTGCAAGGTGCGTATTTTTGGATGCTGATCGTTAAAGGTGGAAGTTTAAGCCATTAAGAAGTTAGGAATTTTAAATTCCTCCGCATTCTTATTTAGGCTCTGCCAAAACAATCGAAATTTCTGTTGCAAATAAATGGGAAATGTCAGCCATGCACTATTTAGGCATTCTTCGCCAGACGCAAGCTTGGGACCCATCATACCTATTAAATACAGCAAATTAAAATCATTGACTTGATAACGCTGACATTACTTTTATTTTACTACGATTTAAACAAGAAACAACTAAGTTGACAACCCTGTGACAGGCGAAGATAATAATAATTGGTCTAGCGCCGTTTTAGTGAAAAATCACCTCTAAGGCGCTGTACAAATATTACTTCCTATTCTCCATCTAAATATATACAAACCGATACAGAAAAACATACTTAGCTGGGAGGTCGCTTCAGATGAACACAGTTTTATTAGAAAATTTAAGTTTAAAGGTATGATTTTAACAGCTCTTTTATCCTCCTTTTCTATTGCTGTTACATTTATTAGGAGATTGGTAGCACAAGAAGAGTTGGTATATATTTAAAATATTTGTAATTTTTAGGGCTGGAGAATATTTATAAAATGACCTAAAAAGCGTAAGAAGTTTTTAATAGATATTAACTTTTTTTTAGACATTTAGTTATTTACAGTGTTGCCGGCTGTGCATTTACGCCCCGGTGCGTGAATTTTTTTAACTTATTCTATAAGTGACTTTAGGTAAGCACTAACCGGCTAGCCTAGCTAAGCAATTTACGTGTGCATTTCTTCAATTTATGGATATGATTGTCTGAAAAAATGAGTTTCAAGTTTAGTTCTGAATTCTGTAGACTCTTTGATCATTCTTAAGTCATGCGGCAGTTCATTCCAGGCTTTAGGTCCTGATGCTTAGTACAGCGCCCTTGAGGTGATTTTTCACAAAAACGGAGCTATACACATCATCCAATTATTATTATTATTATTAGGTGTGCGCTTTGGTTCCTTCAACCTCCCGATAGCTGATGACGCTGCGGACCTAAGGGTGGACTGCCGTGAATTGGTATTTTCAGGAATACACAGTTCTGATAAGTAAGCCGGAGCCATACCATCCAGCAGAGCTGGAACATTTGAACCAGTGGAGATTTTTGAGATGATCTGAAATGTGGGAATATTTAGATACGCCGGTGATAAGTCATGCTGCACCATTGAAAACTGATTGCAATTTGGTAATTTGATTGGGGGGACTTGCATATATTCCATTGCAGACTTAATCTAGATATAACACAACGTACGATTGACTAGCAGTTTAGTCGCCTCTGTCGGCAGGTTTCTCCGTACTGCTTTAATTTGCCTCAATTGAAAGATATGATTACTTTGGTGGCACACGCAACACGCCCCAGAACATAGTTTATTTGATCGCGACCTGCTGATTTCTATTTACAGGAACTTTTACATTGGTCAGATTTTTTTGCAAAATCGAATTTCCGCGCAGCAATAGAATTAGAATCCAAGATTTTCCATCAAATTTGTGAAAAAACCTTTTTAATATTAAACAATCTTTCTTTTAAGACATATTGTGATTAATTGATTATATCATATAAACAAATACAAAAAAATGGACTAGACCAAAAAGGTGAAGTTAGGGTCTCTAGGCGAAGTTAGGGGTCACGGCAGTATGTACGAGTACGTAGTGTTTCGTAAAATCTCACCAAGCTGTTACTTGTTGTGTTCGATTGTTTGATTGATGTTTGATTGGTGTGTTATTAAATTTACGAATCCATTTAGAATAATATATAAAATAACGGCTAAGTATTCAACACATATAAATATATACGAGTAAGTGATTTCGTAAAATATGTTTATAATTTGTCTATTATAATACTTGTCATTATTTTTAGTATAATGTTTATCCTAATGAGGAAAGCTTTACTTTCGAAACATGTTGATATTTATGTATTAAAAAAAGTGGTGAAAAAGAAGTTATTTTTATTAATTTATTAATAATGACGCCACAAAGTAACACAATTCTTTTGAAGTATTTTTTAGTTTTAGATTTAAAATCTTATTTTATTTTATTTAAGCGTAGAAATTGTTTGTAACTTTAACTTCGTCTAATTTCTATAGGCACTGCTGAAAACCAGCTGCACTCCGGGCTTCGGGATCAAAGCTAAGCAGTGACCTTTTTGTAAATTGCTAAAATTATATAATATGTAAAAAAAAAAAGTTAACAACATATTGACAAACAAATATTTTTATTATTATTATTGTACGTATCATATAAAGAAATACTAAAAAGTGAATTAAACCAAAACAGGCGAAGTTAGGGGTCACGGCGGTATGTACGTTGTGTTTCGCGAAACTTCACCAAGCTGTTGTTGTGTTATGTGTGATTGGTATTAAAAATTACGAATCCATTTATAAAATAAGAGAGCGGCTAAGTATTCAACACACATACATAGATTCCTGTTGAGATGAAATGCATGTAGTTATAAAATGTAATGAATAGTAAAGGAATGTTCTGAGGGTGTCGATGACGATGGCTATATGGATATGTGGCTATATGGGGTGTAGGGAAAGCGACAGGCAACCCTGTAGGGTTTCCCGCCCAGGAAGCAAGCGGGGAGGTACCGGCCGCAACGCAGCGACGCGCGACGCCCACTGCCTAGGGCCACCCCCCTAGCCGAGCCGATTTTTTTTGTTTCTTCTTCGGTGATAAACGACATTCATTTTCCTTTTCATAACTCATCTCTAGGCTGGCTTTCATCCGGCCCACATCCACATATCGACCCCGCCACTCTTCCTTTCAAACATCCTAGAAATATAGAAAACACACCGTGGATAGGCGGCAAATCCCCGGCCACCGTCTACATGTACATGTACGTGTGATGGTTAGTATTATTCTAGTAATTAGCGGGGTAAATGTGTTTTAGAATTTAGGAATGCTTCATCCGCAAACTTACTCAAGGGATTCTGCCAAGGCGTCTCCGCGGGGTATTCTGCCAAGTATAGAAAAAAACACAAATAAGTGATTGAAATATGAAATGAATGCACAATGCACGAAAATGGTGAGGGCTTCTTCCTCTCGGCAGTCAGACCCACTGACCAGTTGCCAGCAGTAATCTACACATCATACAGTAGGATAGAGTACAGGGACGGGAACAGGGAGCAGGCATTATAACATACACGGCATACAGTACAGTAGCACACACACACACACAGGGAGTGCAGTATGTAATGCGGCACGCGGTCAGTGGGTTAGTTGCGTGTTGCGTCACCACGCCCGACCAAGCCGCACTCCGTGGATAGAAGTACACCAACTAGTAGAACGGTTTGCCCGGCGCATGAGTGGGTCCAGCGTGCGCAGGGCCTTTCTACCCATTCTTCTCGATTTGCGTTTTGCTTCCATCGATTTCCGCCCCGCGACGGATGTTTTTTTTCTCAAGCGGTGGCAAGACGGCAAACGAGTCTTGCGGCGATCGTCGCGAGCCGACCTCGACCTTTATAATATGTAATGTAGGTGCCGTCCATTGTGACCCGGGGCTCGGGGCTCGGGGCTCGGGCCTCGGAGCTCACTGATGAAATATTGTTTTCACTGCCGCTCCCGTTTTGTAATTATTCAAATTGTCCTCGTTTAGGCGGATTAAAATACACATTTCAAATGAAATCAGCACAGCGAAAGTGTTTCACATTTCCTAATTCAAACAAAAGCAATAGTATTTCTAGTAAATGACAGATATAAGATAAATAGACACACAATTTTATATGTTCACGTGCGGTGCGGTGCTGTACTTTGACACAAGTCCAAGTAAATAAGGATCTTAAATTGAACATGTAATACTAGTAACTAGTAATGAGGAGATGTTATAGCCTCGAGCTTTCATTTGAGGAAGCGTGGAATATAAGCATTTTGCTATCGGAAATAATTAAGTAAACAACATATGTTACATATACTATTAGAATGGATCTAGATAAACATACTGAAGAAGAAACTGTGTGGAGACGAGACTAAGAGGAGAAGGAAAGTTTGCAGTTTTACTAAATATAAGTGGAAAGTTGATTTCAAACACAAAACGAAAGAAAATTATGAAAGCGAGTAAGTAACGAAAATGATCCATTTACACAATGTACGATTAGGTTAGTATTTAGGTGAAGAAGCTACGATATACTCGATTGGATGTGAACAATTAGCAAATATGTAATCGGTAAGTCGTGCTCTGAATGAGTCGGTGCGATCGCGGCCTATTAGCCACGAGTCCGACATTTGCATACTGCGATAGATAGCGCAATTGTTAACTTGGCCATCGCAATCGGGTTCAGGGAATCATAATGAGGCTAGCAGTCAGCACGACTGAACACACGGCTGTCGATGTGGGCTGAATGATGGTGGAGTGGACTGATGGAGAATGGAGTTAGACTCTTCTCCAAGAAGACCCTGAAGCGATCGAGTGAATGAAAGCCTTCATGAGAGGTGTGATGGCAAAATAATTGCTCCGGTATTTACCTGAAGAAAACAAGGCCAAGACAATCGAGCTTCGAGTAGTGGCGACTTCTATTGCTTTAACTTCTCCATTTTATCTCTATCCCCTCTGTTTGTCCTCCTAAAATTGACCAAAATCTTCATTAAAATAAACTGTCCGGAAATAAAACACCTATATACAGGAAATATTAGCGTGCGACATTCATACGTCATCATACTAAAAACGCCTGTCCTCCGCGATACTTTGGAAGACCGGGTTATGAAGCTTTGATTAATCCCAACAAATGTTACCACGCGAGGAGCAAAACTGTTACCGTCTTATATACTTATTAGATTACGCTACTTTTTCCTTTCCCTCGGGGATACAACAAGACCATTAGGCCGGGAACTAAAGGCCCTTAAGTGCCGCCGCATAAATAATCATGAAGTTACTAATCAATTTATGTATTACGTTCAATGCTGGACTGGCCAAGGCGCTGTCGTTGGGCCGCACGGTGTGAAATTGGTAAATTAGCAAACTATTTAATACAACAAAGGTTGAAAAATATCATATAAATCATGTACTCGTAGGTATTCAAAATATTCTACATTGCCGTCTCGTATCGGAAAATAAACTATAAATGAATATTTTGTTAGTGCCATGTTTTATTCGGTAGGAAAGCGCAGGGGATTATTAACAGCAAACAATATGCTGTTTTTCTAAAAATTACACGTGTCCCTGACACTGACCAGATGTATTTTCGGATTGACGATACTGTGGAACGTTCTTTTGCGGATTACTCAAGTATGCAGTTAGTATTAGTGTCAGAATAATTCATCACGTGTAGATTCCACATACATTATCCGGCAAGAGGCGCAATAAGTTGCAGGAGTTACGGCCGAA
Source organism: Halesus radiatus (assembly GCA_022606495.2). Lineage (NCBI taxonomy): Eukaryota > Metazoa > Arthropoda > Insecta > Trichoptera > Limnephilidae > Halesus > Halesus radiatus. The sequence goes on from JAHDVE020006182.1 coordinate 207,762, forward strand.
GGGAGTGATGAGTTGGCGAAAGGCAAGAAGTTTGCCAAGTGCCGACAGTAACGGTTGGCAGAATTGGCACCACACGACTCTTGTGCCAGTGCATAGATATATCGCCGTGCAGTGTGGACACTATTCGGTCGATACGTACACTAGTTATGTGAGATTACCTCGCGGCCAGGTGATTAAGCGACAGACCTTCGTATTTCAAAGCGAGCGAGGGGATATTTGTTTGGGATTTACTATGCTAGTAGGTCAGCCCTATCCGTCCGGGCATCGGTTGACCTGACCTCCGATACCGTGGCACGACTCGCTATGGCGTCAATAAGATCTACAACCAACCGATACTGCACATACTACGTCAGCTCAAAGACAATTTGTCTACCTAGCTCTAAAAAGCTTCAACCTTCTGCCCGACTACAGTTGAAACGCAACTTATCACTTTCAAAACAATAATTATATTGTGGATTCTTCTATTAGAAATACATTTCAATCAGAATACGCGTACAACTCACTACCCATCTAAACACCCTTCTTACACACACGTCTCATAATACATACTTTATCTCCATTTAATGATTTTAATTAGTTTTTTTTTTCCTTTCATTCCTCTGAATATTCTAAATAAAAATAATAAAAATTATTAATCCCTTTCATTCCTCTGTTTATCTTCACTGTGTTTTTTTCTGATTCCTTTACTTTCCTCAATTCATTCAAAACCCTCGACTTTTTTATCTTCCAATTATATCAATTGCTTTTATTAAAAATAATAATAAACTACTATTTTAGATCTCGCACTTCTTTTAATTGCCTTAATTGGTACAATTATGATACTCTACTATTTTTTTTTATATCCCTTTAAATTACGTCTAAATATGTTAAATGTTTGTTATTTATCCATTTTTACATTGATTTATTTTAAACCCAGTAATTATTTAAACCTCTTAATTCTTTAAATACTTATTTGAATTTTTCTAAAAATTCTACAAAATCTTAAAATGAACATGAATTTTTTTTTTTAATATAAGTATTATGTATGTAATCGAAATATATATTGTTTGTATTGAAAAGCAAAAGTTGTCAGTTTATCAGGTAGTAGTGGCCCGTCTGTTGGCGTCGTCAGTGACAATTATCATAAGCATCCAGTTATTCTGGTCGGAATCAAGGTGCGCGGCGTGCATGTAGCCAGCATCGCCTCTGATTGGCCTAGAGTTACGGCAATATAGCTAGGTACGTAACACGTTTCAAAAGAGAAGTTACCTCACAGTCTAGTCTAGTTGTTGTTTAGGTAGTTCGGTGGGGACTGGGTGACATTGCCATTAGAAAAGCTCGAGCAGAGAGTGGATACCCTTGGTCTTTGGGACGATTATAGAGACTCGATGGTCGCAGTCGCGGGTCGGTAGGAGAAGAGTGAAAGTAAACTGCTTACGAGCCGCTCGGTTTTAGGTTCTGCGTGCTTCGTCAGCGGGATAACTATCTGAACATGTTATTTTTACTGCCACGACATTAGCGAGCGTGTTATTTTAATCACCGCCTAATATTATAAACGTATGCAGAATAGCGGGGAATTCATATTATACATTATTGGAGTCGCAAATATTGGAGTGAAGCAGACATCAGCTCCGACAAAGTCTGCGACGCGCTTTACACTTCAGTATTAACATTATTCATCAGCTAAACTTCTAAAAATAATTCCTCCGAGGGGAGAGACGACAATACCTAGATTAACTTAGATATCCACTAGAACAATAGCTAAACTGTTCAGTGGGTTTCTGAAAAACATCAAAATAAGCGGAGAACTAAATTATAAATTAAATAAACAAGTTGGGTAGGTAGGTACCCAAAATACGCTTTTTATAATGCGTTACGTTCTTCAACTTTGTTATTTAATGAATGCTTCCGTTACATAACATAGATAATAATAATAAAAAAAACATATATCAAACTCGTTTTTGTATTAACAATGGTAAAAATGCAAACAAATAAATAGGTACATAACTTTATTGACTGAATTAAAAACAACGCGAATAAATAACGCCTGTCGTAAAATAATATCTTCGGCTTGTGTAGAACTTTTCCACAGGCATAACAGATCTCGGCAATTTAAAAGTTGGAGAATTTCCTCGCTGGGAAGGAAAATAGGGATGAAAGTTAAAAATAAAATTCTATAGAAAATTTGTTCCACGATTTAAACGATTTAGCCAATGAACATAGAAAACAACTCTCAAACCCATTAGGAAGTTTGCTGCGAAGATATTTTCATTGACGGAAATATAAAAAGCTTGATGGAGCTGTACAATGTACAGGCACAGTGCAATGTTATCGAGTGGAAAAGTGTCCCACAGACATAATACGCAGTTTTGCGTTTCCAATGCGAACAACCATCGCCATCGGCCGCAAGTGAAAACACAAAAAGCGTAAAGGAATGAATTTAAATAAAATTAGAATCGGAAGACAGAGAAATCTCGAGGTTTTGTAATGTCAGACAGTGCGCCGCGTCGGTTCATTTACGAGGAAGATGTATTCCAACAAAGTAATAAAACGCTTACAAATGTTTGAAAAAGAAAGAAAACGTGTTTTTCAGGTATGCGCGAGTAGTTTGTTTGTGGCGAGGTGCCGGCCATACGCTGTACTCGCATCTCTATCTGCACAGCGCAGCCGTGTCATTGAAACTATTTATGGTATAGCACGAATACTACCAACGATTATATTATTATCAAACAAACTACAACCAAACCGAGCAGACTCTTGCAGTAATACCATCATATATTGATAGTCCATACCTCCTGGGCTTCTGGAATGCTACGCGCTGTTTGTACCAAACAACTTCTGCCAGGGACGGCGCCATGGTATGATCTGCTACGCATGCCACGTGGCAGAACAGACGTGTTGGCTCAGTGCAGCATGACACGGGGTATGGTGCTGCTAAATAACACATCTCGTCATATCTTCAACACAGACCTTGATATCTTTTTCAACGGATATGCAAATAAGGTATTTAAATACATGTCATTCTGATTGTTGAAATGCATTTTTGTTACTGTTAATGTACACAGTAAATGGATGAAGTATGTTATAAACAATTGATTATATATAAAAGACCCTGCGATGCAGTCTCCCCATCTAAATTGTATAGAAGAAGAAAATCTGTTGACATAAATTTTACAGCTTTTCACGATACGGCTATCTATATTCGGTTCGCAACGTTACTTCCGTAATGAGCTTCGTAACATGTAAAAATTAATAAATTTTATTGTTATTGTGTTTAATTCGTAGAACTCCGACTTATTATTATTTTTTTTATTTAAAGTAAATCAAATTTAATAATGTTATTTTTAAGTTCTGCGAGTATTTTAGTTTATATTTATAGTCTTTATTTGTTTGCACTTGCTTTGCGTTCAAGGACTGTTGAAGTTTGAAAATGGCTTTGAACGCCGAAACGGTTGTAGCAATAATAAAACTATAAATTGACAACGGGCCGCAATGTTTGTTCCATAATTTTTCAATTAATAAATAGGGTGGTGGTGAAACTCGGGGTAGTAACTAAAATATACAGTAACCTTCAAATACCAAAAATTAGATTATTCAGGAGGAATATAAATGAGGTTCCCAAAATTTACGTCACATTCGTTGATTCCTTTAGTTTGTACATAAAATAATGTCGAATGCAATGGTACCAACATAACAAGATGTTGATGAGATGATATTTTATTCACTTTTAAATAACGAATAATAATATGAACTCCAGTGAAAAATATAATGGCTTTAAAAATATGTATTCATATAGACCAGCAAACACCGATTCCAAATATATAACTTTTATTATATATACGTAAAATTTATAAATCATTATTTAAAAATGCATAAAAAAACATCTCATCAAAACACCTTGATATGTTGGTTTGATACGTTTGTGTTCTGTTTTTGGATTAGAATGGACATTTTTATTTTTCACTTTTGTTTTGTATTTTAAATATGTATTTTTTAGTTTTGGCGAAATTTAAACTTAATTTGGATGACTTTAAGCTCTATAATTGTTGTTCAATATAAAAAAAACTTATCGATGAAAGAATTTAGAGTATTCATGAGCACACCAATATGGATATTAAAATGTTAATGCTCAATATACAATTATTATTCTTTAATAAAAAAATTTAAGAACTACATAATTTTTTTACTTATAATTAGTTGTGGTTTACCATGAATGGAATATATAATTATGTACGGTAAAAAGCTCATCTTTGTTTTGACATTTGACATTCTAACCTCAAAACTGATCAAAACCGACCGGCCATAGGTATGGAGCGTTTTGGCGGGCTTTGAAAAATTGAAACTTTGAAAATTATTACTATGAAAACTAACTTTAGAAAAATAACAAAATATACTGGTATTTATGTTTGAACGTCATTATTGATAAAATATATAAATTGTACTGAAGTTCTTTGTTATAAATTAAACTTGTATAAACTTGTATATTGGACGTTTGCTTATCTACTCGTACATGAACATATTTTTAAAAAGCATTAATATTTTTCAGAGGGGTTCCTTATTTCACAGCTAGGATAGCGGCGCATCAGTCATATAGCCTTTTTACCGTCGATATTTAATATGAGGTAAAATAGAGCGACGACCCAGACGAACCGCCGAATCGACTATTTGGAAATGGGTAACCATTATGCCCATCGCCGCATTAAACCCCTTTCAGTAAACTTATTTTCTCCACAAAGCAAAATGACTTATTATTTATCACATTAGATAGTGGGTGACCCGTACCATAACCACACCACACAAAAGGGGTAAAAAGCTATTGAAACAATATATCAAAAATACATCGATTTTTCAACGGATTTTACTATTTGAGCATACAGCCGTTAGAATCTTATTTTTGGAATTTAATTAATAAAATGCACGAGTAAAACATAAGACTGGTTTCAACCGGTTATTCTATGGAGAAACTAAATCATACGTTCAATCAATAAAATCATTTGATTTCGGGATGTTTTAAAAGATATTGAGATATACTATAATAGTCAAGTTTAAAATATTACTAAAAAAGTAAGCCGAATTGGATGAGAAAGTAAAAAACAATAAAAAATCCTTAAAGCATTGTGCCGGGGTAATGGTAATGCGGGTAATACAGCAGATTCACTAACGATTTTCCGATGCTACTCCGGCCGGGCCTGTCCGCATTGCGCCCGCTCCCGTCATCCCTCGTGCCTTCGTTCATTCGATGGGATTCACTTTCGATACGGTTATATCACACGGGATCCGACATTAATGCTGTGCTTTGTTCTTGTTCTACGCACTGCAAGGAATTTTAGAGATACCCGGGTACTCATAATTCCGTCTAATTCGGTCACCAACTAAAGTATTCCCTCATGTTGGAGAGAGTTCAGAAGAAATTTCTGAGATTTCTCTACCCGAGGGAGTATGGCTGCTACCCATGGCCCTATTCTAGCGATTTTTTCTTGGGTATTCTCGGAATGAACCATCTATGGGTCATAAGGAGTGTCCACATTGTTAGACATTTCTTGAGACTGATTCGTGGATGTTTTGAAAACTCGGCTATCATGGAGAGCATTCATTTCTATGTTCCCGATGGTTATCTCCGTCACCGACAGCAGACCAACTTGCCAATGGTAATGCCGGTGGGGAGGGCAATCCTGTTGACAGAATCAATTCGAATATTAACAAAGTTAGCATCAACGAAGCTGCTTTTAAACGGCAAGCTTTGTTGTTGCTAGTATAAAATGTACCCTACTGATTTTTTTATTATTATTTTATATGCCATGTTAAATCTTACTGTATAATTTTCACTAATATTAATACAATATCTTTAAAAACGCCTTAAATTCAAAAATGGGTAACGTTTTAAAAATAATAAATTAATTGAATTAAACATCAAGCTAGCACTAGCGGCTAGCAATCAAAGCGAACAAGCGTCCGCATTCAGAATTTATATGTACACATTTAACTTTTAAAATTTGAAATTTTAATGCAAAAAAAAACATGTTATTTTTTAAGATAATCTCTATTCAGAAAAAAAATCGCAAAGTAATAATAATAATAAAGTATGGTTCTATTATCTAACATTTGTTATAGGTGTAAAATATTTTATAATAATATAAGTGGTTTTTTTTAATATTAGCGCGCTCGCTCTATCCTTCCGTATTAACATATCTCATGTTCAAACAATTTATTAATTTATTTGTAAGTAACAAACAGCTTTTAATACAGATTTATATAAAAGGAAGTTTGAAAAAGGTAAGCCAACAAAGTTTCTTATGCTAAAAGTGGTTAATTAATATGTTTTATTACAACAATGTTCAGTTTACGTTCGGAGGGCATTAACCTCGTCAAGTTTAGTGGCTAATGGCTAGCGAATAGCTTGCGTTCAGTATTTAGTCGGGTTGCACATAACATAAGAAAACAGAGATGAAGTGAAACAACCAAGTATAAGTATTGGATTACCTAAACTTTATCCATCGTGTCTTAATAATAATGATTATTATTTGTTTGAAACACGCATTATTTAACATCAACATTTAAGAAAGCTTTGACTGCCCAACTAGGAACAAATCCCGTTTTAGGACAGTCAAATTGACTAGTTTAGTTCATATTAAGTGTCATTATACAAAAATATAAGGGAAAAAAGCTAGTATTGACATAGTATTGTAATATAATATATATAGAAAAAAAGTATAATAATTAAGTACAAAGAGATTATGTATGTGTTTGATAGGTACTGGTTGGTGCTTTGAGGAATTTTTTTTTTTTTAAATTGAGTACTAAAAAAAGATAATATTTTATTGACTAATATTGATAAGATTGAGTTACGTATAACTCAGCTTTGTGAGCCGATGACGAAACTCAGGGATGCAGCCCGAAGAGGATGCAGCAAATAGTTATAACATATTAAATATATTTTATTGACTAATATTGATAAGATTGAGTTACGTATAACTCAGCTTTATGAGCCGATGACGAAACTCAGGGATGCAGCCCGAAGAGGATGCAGCAAATAGTTATAACATATTAAATATATTTTATTGACTAATATTGATAAGATTGAGTTACGTATAACTCAGCTCTATGAGCCGATGACGAAACTCGGGGATGCAGCCCGAAGAGGATGTAGCAAATAGTTATAACATATTAAATATATTTTAATATTGATAAGATTGAGTTACGTATCACTCAGCTTTATAAGCCGACGACGAAACTCAGGGATGCAGCCCGAAGAGGATGCAGCAAATAGTTATAACATATTAAATATATTTTATTGACTAATATTGATAAGATTGAGTTACGTATAACTCAGCTTTATGAGCCGATGACGAAACTCAGGGATGCAGCCCGAAGAGGATGCAGCAAATAGTTATAACATATTAAATATATTTTATTGACTAATATTGATAAGATTGAGTTACGTATAACACAGCTTTATGAGTCGATGACGAAACTCGGGGATGCATCCCGAAGAGGATGTAGCAAATAGTTATAACATATTAAATATATTTTATTGAGTAATATTGATAAGATTGAGTTACGTATAACTCAGCTTTATGAGCCGATGACGAAACTCGGGGATGCAGCCCGAAGAGGATGTAGCAAATAGTTATAACATATTAAATATATTTTATTGAGTAATATTGATAAGATTGAGTTACGTATAACTCAGCTTTATGAGCCGATGACGAAACTCAGGGATGCAGCCCGAAGAGGATGCAGCAAATAGTTATAACATATTAAATATATTTTGTTCAGTGTACAAAAAGTAACTTTAGTAAATTGTTTATAACCAAATATTTGTCCTTTTTCATTTGCTTGTTTGGGGTTTTTAATCCAATTGAGATATTTTCCCGAAGAGCACAAATGATGTAACATAAATTCAGTCGAGTAAATCAAACCATGAGATGGTAATAGTAATAAGGCCAAAGCGCCGCAGTACTAGTTAGATAGAAAAGATGAAGGGTATTTATTATACAATTCCTAGGATATTATTATAAGGATTATAAAAGAATCCATAAAGGAAATTGAGTCTTAAATGTATGTTTTGGAGTGTAATATGTATTATAACACGACGGGCTACGTTTTCTACGGTAGGATCGAAACACAAAGGTGCTTACAAAAAGGCCAAACTAGGAAATAAATCATACGAGGGGAAGTTCAGAGCCGCGAGAGAATAACTCGTGCTAAAAACAGCTATCTCCTGTGAAGTCTTCTTTCGGGAGAAAATCAACCCGAGAGGTCAGATTGGGGGCCACTGAAGACCTGGCGGAAGTGGCGGGTTTTAATCAACCGAAATACAATCAAGAACCATTCCAATAACGGTGATAACATTCCTGGCAATTCATTTAATAACTATCAAATACTGGTATTAGCGTATTATCCCGAATCATTTAGAAAACTTTTAGATTCAATGGTAGATCTTGACGTTTACTCGGGGTTAGAAAATATCACCATATCTCCGTGTCTATATATAAAAATGAATGTTTGTCTGTCTGTCTTCGATTATCTCGAAAATTAGTCGCCCAATTTCGCTGAATATAGCAATTTGTTCTTATTAGTAGTGCCGGGAAGGTTTAGAGATACATACATATGATTTAGTTCGAATGAAATCCAAACTTTTGCTATAACGTTTTAAAATTAGTATGAAAAACATAGAACCCGCCATGTTGTATCGAGGTTAACCCATAGATATACCACTCATCAATGTGAAAAAAAAATTAAGAGATATTAATTTTTAAAAATATATATATATTAATAATATTTAATTGACTTTACTAATTTCTAAATTTTCAAATTTATCTAATTGTAAACCAGTCTCGTATGTAAAAATTTTAAACCTTTATTTATGTCAAAAGAATGATTTGTTTTCAAAGTATGGCTGGTAAATTCAGAATAATTATACATATATCCGAAAATCCATTTATAGACACCTAAAATAATTTTATTTATTTAATCATAAATCCTGCTATATATTTTCATAATATCACCAAGTATTTCATAATGAACTATTAATTCCTTTATCTTATCTTCCGCAGTATAAAACAAAAACATAAATGGTGTTCCGAATATGCTTCCATTCCTCTACCTTCGTAAGTACCAAAAATGTATATATTATCGCTTTCTGCTTACAAAATAGTTTTAACTCCGTGTGACCTAATTTCTTCTGGGGGTAGTTTTGTATGTACATTAATGGTCTGTGCCGCCGCACCACGTGAATGGTCCCAGTCAATAGAGTCGGGCATTGTTATGGCGTGTTAACTAGGCACTAGGCACATTAATAACCTAGTGAATGAGGGATTTTCACGCCGAGATAGACAAGTGGGTGCCGCATTGCCCCACTCGGCACTGGCTGCTGATGTAGATACCGCCGTGGCCGTACTGCCTGCCTGTACACAGTACAGTCAGGCAGTCACTGAGGAGCGGGAACCGGGAACGGCATTGTGGCCTATTTGGGTCAACTCTACTCCGCACCGTTCTGAGACGGCGGCGCACAATACGAATGCGAGGAAGAAACTGACAATGGAATACTGCCGGCTAAAATAGATAAAAGGGAACCAACCAACTCTTTATATATGGCTTCTGTTCACAGTTTGATACGGTATTTCATTGTGTTCGCAAAACTCTTCACAAAAAAATAATTGGTCGCTTTTTTTTATTTTTTTTTATTGTATAATATTAATTATATACAGTGGGAACTTATACCCGCTAAGCCACTGCAAGTAGCTTGTCAGCAGGAGTTTATTTCAACAATATAATATAATACAACAATAAATTACAATCATCATACAAATGGGCAAAAATTATTATATTTAGGCGCATGCATCTTGTCCTGTACATAAGTTGAGAAAAGAAAAAAAATTAAAGAGAAAAAATAATGGTAAAAGCATTACAGATTTGTTATTGAGATACTAGAGTCCAATCTTATAACACCGATTTAAATAATATTATAAAAATGTCAATATAAAAAATATCAAAATTATAAAAGTACCAATATTATAAAAGTATCAATATTATAAAAATATCAATATTATAAAAACATCAATACTTTTAAAAATATCAACATTATAAAAACATTCATATTACAAAAATATAACTATTGCGTAAATATCAGAAATATCAAAGCATCTGTAAGTATTAAATAAATTAAGAAATAAAAATTTAAAAAGATATATACATATATACATAAAACAGCAGTACAGGTTGGTTACAATGAGGATAGACTTAAATATAATAGTAACACCGTAACAGTAAGTACACCAGATATCTAGGAGCTATACAACCATGGAGACCGTCATATTTGTTACCATCAATACACAAGGTTACTTTCCAAAAGCCAACACTTTAACATCAGTGAGAATTTCATCATAGGACAATTGTTTTTAAATTCGTACGGTTCGTGTAGTCACATCCAATCAGTAAGGACCTGAAAAATTCGCGTTATTTTTTGTTTTTAATTTTTGAGAAAAGGAGCGGAATTTTGTAACAAGAGTGATGTTATGTTAACTTTCAGTATTTTTGCAGCAAAACGGAACGGAACGTTTTCCGAGGTGAAGTTAGCTACGTTCCATTTTGTGGCTATTCAAGCTTGTCAAAATCATAGATAAGGAAATATTCTGTAATAACAATAATACTTTATCATCTTCTTTTTTATACCAAAATAACAAATAATGATACCCTCACTGGGATCTCCCGTGCCGAGGAGTTCATTTACTAAATATTAAATTAAAGTGATGAAAAACAGTCAATGTGAGGTGCTTTAATTTAAGTGCAGTTGAGAGGTTTCGGTGTTAGTCTGTATTTGGTGTTAATATATTTTCTATTTCAGATCTCCCCAAGTAACGTATCCAGTGTTTTATTTGATTTTGAAATTTATTATGGTTGTTGAGATTTTTAAAGGATAGTGGGATTTTGTTGAAGAGTTTAGTACCATAGTATTTTTTTTGTTCAAATGTTGGGTTTGTGTTGTAAAACGTATATTACTTTCTAATTCGCGTGAAAAATGCGAAATTTCGCGAAAATTTGCCGAAATTCCCGTTTTTCGGGTAAAAATGGCGAAATTCGCGTTATCGCAAACGCGAAATTTTCAGGCCTCCACCAATCAGTGATAAGTTCGTAGAATCTTCTATTTTACAATGCGAATAATGTTGATTAAATAAAACAAATATATAGCGAGATACTTAGTCGCGTAATGTGCGAATCTACACAATATTATTTTGTGGTTTCGATAAGGACACCATAAGTTTAGAAGAGATGTTACCCGAAAATAATTAATACCTGATGATTTAAATACTAAAAACCTTAATTAATTCAGATGGCACAATTAATAATTCCAAACACATCTTTAAGTCAATTCTGAAAAAATTCCATCTTAATTTGAGTCTATATCAAATACAAATCACCAAAACATAAAGTATAATCATTTATCAGTTAATTCTGATGTTGGTTGACTCCCCTTATTAATAATGCCAAGACTAATTTAATGACCGGTTTGATTCACTGAATATGAAGATGGCAAAAATAAAGCTTAAAGAGAAGAATTATCGCCAATTGAGTGAGCAAAACGAATCAAATGTGGGAAGAGTGTGAGAAGAGCAAGAAGCGATCCGTCACATCTCCGGACTTTCCTACCACCACCCGCACACACCACAATCCGTCAGCCACCGATGACTAAACAGCTGCACGAATAATGGAACTAAAAATGTAGCAAAGTAAATTTTTTGTTTTTGTTGTTGTTATTGTCATTTCTATTATTATTATTACATTCTACCACTATAAAACAGGCATGCACCTAGTTCCGTTGAACATTTCATAAATAAATTCTCTATATACGTATTCTTGATGAAGAAAGCATCACTTTCGAAACATGTTGATATGTATGTATTAATAAAGTAGTGATTACAAAGCAGTGTCTTAACGAATGTATTAATAATGACGCCACAAAGTGAATACCAATATAGGTTTAAATTTAATACACACACGAACTCATTCAGAGCGAAATTTAAAAAGTATATCTTCAGAAAATCAACTTAGCTTCTTTAGCCAGTAACCTTCTAATAAATATTATTATATTCAATAACAAATGAAAATAAAATGGTAACTGCAATATCATGCAATGTGTACAGTGTTTTCTAATTTCGTGTTGTGTTGTGCACGCAAAATCATATATTCCCAACCTAACACGATATAATACGATAAACCTCACTAATAATAGTAATATTTGTACACCGCCCTTCAAGTGATTTTTCACCAAAACGGCGCTATACTATACAAGTCATCAAATTATTATTATTATGAGTGTGAAGAAGTACCTTCGTGCAGACAAATCGACAAAGCATGACGAATCCAGAAGATGTATTTCTGCGGCCAACTTTCAGGTTTATATTATGTATGTTCCCACAAACACGGCACGATAGTCACGGTTATGTTATGACATAAATGTATGATTCTGTACCAAACACATATTTTACTTTCAGAGGCCACGTGTCGGGTCGGCAGACACCCCCTGCTTGACTATTCCGTATCCTATAATAATAACAATAGTTCTTTATTCCAGAAAGCATATATTTTATTTTTTATTAATTGATAAACTAAAGTTTTTAAGACAAGATTTTTGTGCATAGCGCAAAGGGTAACAATTATTTTTTAATAAACAATAATTATATTAGCCTGAAACACTCATCCAAATTGAAAAAACCTTCCGAGAAAAAGATAAATGTCGCCGACAGGACTCGAACCTGCACCCTTCTGATTGCCGGTCAGATGCTCTACCGTTGAGCTACGTCGGCTTATCGCAAACCCGCAAAGTTAATCAATATATACTAGTGTTTCATTCAATAATTACTGTTTTATTATATTTCGCCTGTAAACAACCAACTTTATTAGTATGAGAAAGGCTTGTAACGGCTAAATCCCTCAATAGATGGCGTCGAGACAAATTATGTCTACATTTTATTGGTGAAAAATGCTTTTGACTTGTCAAATATTTTTATTAATTGATAAACTAAAGTTTTTAAGACAAGATTTTTGTGCATAGCGCAAAGGGTAACAATTATTTTTATAAACAATAATTATTAGCCTGAAACACTCATCCAAATTGAAAAAACCTTCCGAGAAAAGATAAATGTCGCCGACAGGACTCGAACCTGCACCCTTCTGATTGCCAGTCAGATGCTCTACCATTTAGCTACGTCGGCTTATCGCTTATTAAAATAATTGTTACCCTTTGCGCTATGCACAAAAATTTTGTCTTAAAAACTTTAGTTTATCAATTAATAAAAAATATTTGACAAGTCAAAGCATTTTTCACCAATATAATGTAGACATAATTTGTCTCGACGCCATCTATTGAGGGATTTAGCCGTTACAAGCCTTCCTCATACTAATAAAGTTGGTTGTTTACAGGTGAAATATAATAAAAAAAAACAGTAATTATTGAATGAAACACTAGTATATATTGATTAACTTGGCGGGTTTGCGATAAGCCGACGTAGCTCAACGGTAGAGCATCTGACCGGCAATCAGAAGGGTGCAGGTTCGAGTCCTGTCGGCGACATTTATCTTTTCTCGGAAGGTTTTTTCAATTTGGATGAGTGTTTCAGGCTAATAATTATTGTTTATTAAAAAATAATATATTTTTAATTGTTTATTTGGGATACCAACAGTTTACATAAAAACATTAAGTATGTTGAATAAGTGATATAAATTTGACAATTTACAGGTTTCCCACATGGGTATTATTTATAAGTGAATCTAGTGATTTTCGAAGAAATCAAAGTAAAATTAAAAAGATAATTAAACAAAGTAAAGAAGAAACATAAAAAAAGTTACACGTAATTTGTTATAGAGTCTGGAAAGGAATGGGGAGGGGGAGGGGTCGATCTAGTTGAAATGTATATATGTGATTTTATATTAATAAAAGAACAAGAAAAAATAGTGTATATATATATGTATATAAAGAAGAAAGTTAATAGACTGGTGGTAGTATGAGGTGAGTAGGTATCTGAGATATAAAGGCTCGATAGATCGCCGGTGACTTTATGGAGTGTGGTGTGTTATGCATGTAGTGCGTTGCAGGGGTAGTGCAATGCAATACGTTCCATAAGTGTACATAATACAAACAAATAAATAATAATAGGTACCTAAAATAAGAGGAAGAAAAAATATAGCAAAATATTACTTAGTTAAATATGCGTACTCTGCACCATAGGCTTCCCATGCGGTGGCCGAGAAGTGCCCTGAAAGAGAGCACTCGTCCTTGTAGGAACATTTCTGTAGCGCTCCAGTATCTCGGTAGACGGAATAGTTGGCGATATGCATTATTGTAGGTTACTCGTATCTTTTACCATTGGGATGCACCTACAATTCTGACGTATATAGAGATGTGCAGAATGTGTTGAACAGTATTTAAGATGTTAGAATATAATGTTTTCTTTTGACGTTTGCACTGAAAAGGTGAAAACGCCTTGAAAGCATACTTGCTCTAACGGATATCGCTCTTCAAGGTTCAATTACATTTTCGGGTGGTGATTTTCAAAAACTTTTATGAATTATTGTTAGTACGTCCACGTGAATGTGCCTCTACTGCGACTCTAAGACCGGGCAGTGCGTTCCGAGCGGAAACTGAACATTGTTTGAAAAAATCTTGATCGCGACTGCTGACTTAAGAGTAAGCATTTAAAAAAATGTTGTGATTTTTTGTCATGCCTATAACATGATAAACAACAGAACTAATAGTATTATGTTATTTATTTATATTTTTCGGGGCACACTTTGCGATTTTTTTCATATCGAGAAAATTTCACATAATTACGTTTTCGACTAGACATCTGAATAGAAATTATCTTAAAAAAATAACTTTTTTAATTTTTTTATATACTTATAGAAACTTGAAGTAAAGTTTGTAATATGTATATAGAAATTCTGAATGCGGAATTGCGTTAATTCCGCAGTGTACACACGAAGGTGTGAGAAAATACGGGACCGGTAGGATAACCTTGAAAACTCACAATTCACGATGCTTGGATAAACGATTAAAATTAATTTGTTCGTGAACGAAACAGCAAAAAGTTACAAACAAACTAAGCATGTGAATATAAAAAGGTTTAGACCCCTACTAAACTAGATACGCGATGTGACCAAACGACGCAACCAGGGTTGGCGCATAAAATTCAAATTCATCAAAGTTAAATTTGATGAATTCGAAGGTTCCTACCTGTTTGATAAACTGCACTGGACCTTTGACTCTCATGCATACAATACGCGCCAAAGAGACCGTTTACTTGTTTATTTGTACTCCTCTGACATCGTACCGCTCCATTTGAGGGTGGTTACAGCTATTCCCTCAACAAAACTTTGGAATGAAATACCACTAACTATTCGAACATCGACATCGCTGCAGTGCTTCAAGAACTTCTACAGCGAATGGTTGCTAGATGCACAGTCAGCCGCACAACATCATAATTGATAAATAATTAAATGGATACTTGTGTTAATTGATATTGTAATTTTTACATTCAAAAACTCTTAAAAATTAATTTTATGTAACTGTAGTGATTTTATATACGATATGTAACTTTAACTTTATCAGATTTCTACAGGCACTGCTGAAAACAAGCTGCACTCCGAGCTCCGGAATGTATAGCTCTGAGCAGTATCCTTTTTTGTCAATTGCTATGTAAAAATAAAAATATGTAAAATAACTTATTGACAAATAAATGTAACCGAGTAAAATATTCCATTATTATTAGTTTTTTAGAGCACTTTTAAAACTAACCCGTTTTTTTTAGTTCAACCTGCGGCGTAGATAGAGTCCTATCGGGATTTTATATTGGTCACGCTTTCCTTGATTTTGAATTAGTACTGCCTGTCGGGAAAACTCATTGCGAATTACTAATTATGGGGAATATTCTTAATCTTGCTTAATGGATGAAAACCTGTTTTGAAGTTTTGTGACCGACCTGTCCAAACAAACAAACTACAGTACGCAAGCGCTGTCCCGTGTCACCTGTGCGGACTGCGGGACTGCGCAACCCGCTGTCACCGATGCGGCTTTAGGGATGTATGTTCAGCAGCGCAGGCACCGTGTCAAGTGGCGCTAGTGAAAGTGGGGTGGCCGCGCGGAACTGTGCCGCGACTCCCGTATAATATATAATGCACGGACAAGTGCAGGTGGAACGGGGATTAGGGGAACGTGACAAACGAAGGATGCCTGCACCGGGACCACTGAAATTGAAAATGCGAGAAACATAGAAATTTTACAAAAACGTTACGAGTAAAGTACATTTTCGTAAATACGAAATAACACAATGAGAACAGGAAAACAACAGTAGGCTGTGTGTAGTTTTTCATGTTCGGGAAGAATTGTGAAAGCGGCCATTTTATTATCATCCTCCGCTGATTGTGGCCAACTGAATAGACAAGCGTACCAGTTCCTTACCAAATTCCATCAAAAATTTGTCGTATTTTTTTTATGTTTTAAAGTACATATTTTCACGGTTCGTTTTTCTTAGGGTGGGCACAGCTTTTTAGCTTTTATGGACTGCACGTCACTGGGAAACAGAGGCTATGAGATGGCTTCATAATTTCATCGTTTTCCCGAGAATCTAAGAATAAAACAGGGATAATCGAAAGAAAATTATTTTTTAAATGTCATATTATTTTTAAGTTTATAGTTAAATAAGTCAAAATTAAACAATTTTAGCTGGAATTAAAAATACCATTTCGGTGTTCGTTGGCAAAAATGGAAATAATGCAATCCGCGATACACAACAAATTAAACAACTTATTGAGGTTGTGGTGTGAAAACGGATTACGAAACATTCAAATAAAATTATTCATATTCTTAGCAGGCACATACTTATAGTGAATTTATGCTGCCGTTCTTAAAAAACAAACAATTGGTGGTGAAATGGTCAACATAGTTGCCTTCCAAGCAGTTGATCGGGGTTCTATTCTCGGCCGTGGCAATACGTATTTTTAAATAAATAATAAAAAAAATTAACCTTAATTTTTAAATTTAAGTTAATTTCAATATTATTAATGACTTTATATTAGTTACATTAAAAATAAAAATAAACTCAAAAATCCCATAATTAAAATATCCCGTGATTTACCACGAGTCTGATTTTAAATTTTTTTTTTTTTTATATAATTTAATTTTAATATTATCATAGTTCTATTAAGTAGATAAATGCATAGCTTTTTATATTACAAGTAGATAATTGCATAGCTTTTTACATTACAAGTAGATAATTGCATAGCTTTTTACATTACAAGTAGATAATTGCATAGCTTTTTACATTTCAAGTAGATAATTGCATTAAGGGGGCAGACTCAAATAAGGCGCTAAACGTCCCTTCGCAGTATGCTAACGTAAGCAATACAACACATAATTTATCTGCAAATTCTTAACAGGAAGTTACGATAGTGTCTAAGGTTTTCAATGACGTAAATTCTTAAACTGTAATCTTTTACATTATATATGAAATACCTACTGTAATTTTAAGTAAAACGCTCGACAGTGCCTTCGCCGTTATGTTAACTGCACCCATTACAAACATATTTAATTAAAATCCTTCCACAATCTCAGAGTAAATAAGATCAAAAACCAAGAGCGTTTATTAAAAATAATTCAGTAAATCTAGATTTTCACTGTAATTCCCTCAAAGTTCAGGATTTTTTAAATTCAGTTCCGTCATACAAAAACCGTATGAGAATTTCCGGCCCGCGCGATTGTTGATAAAACGATTTATTTCGCCGGAGTAAATCAGTTGTGAGAGGTCCTTCAGAGCGAGCGGACGTCGATTTGAAATTCTATATTTCTGTCTGTTTTATGACGAATAGCTGGGAAGAGAGGTGTTAAACTGCCACCGGAATGTAGGAATTACGTATTTTCGATTTTTTTTTTGTTGTAATCACATTTCTTTGCAATGTTCTTTAAGATGGTCCAAAAAGTGATTAATTTATTATACGGCACAATATAAAAGACCTGCGCACTGGAAAAAAACTGATGGACGTGGTACAGATTATATCTTTGCAGGCGGTCAAAAGCAAAAATAATGAATGAACGAATTATTTTTAAAATCTTTACATTTTTTGTGCCCATATAATTTACAATCTTGACGCCCCTGACTGCATATATAAGTATGCCGATCTGTACCTATCAAAATCCATAGTTTTAGCGGCTATCTAGAATTTCTAGATATTCACAGCGATTTGGTTAGAAAACATGTTAGGGGGGTGCTGATGTCAAATTTAATGTCAACCTGATTATTTTCGATGGTCATTTTGAATTTTGAGTTCTCTACCGATTTGGTTCAAAATCGGAATTAAAGTGTTTGGAGGTGCACTGAAATCAAATGCGAAGAATGATAACAAAGAATGTTTTTCTTCATTTAGAACAGCTGTATCTCGGACGATATTAGGTCCTTAGAGATCAATTTGGTTTCAAATTGTAGAATCTTTAGCTTACTTTAAAAAATATTAATAACCTTCACCGAAAAATTACCCCTTCACTGTCAAAATTGGTTAAACACTAAAAAAAATTGATTCAAAAACCACGAAAATAATTCCCTATGTCAAAAAACTGTGCTTATAAGTATTTCTGAGCAGGTGGTATACGTTACCCATTTCTATAATATTTCCGAAGCAAAAATAAAAGATTATACTGTGAAGAAATAAATACGTTAATAGTAACAAAAAAAATATTTTGTGAAAGGGAAGCACTTTGTATGGGTAGTGTCAATTATTAATATATTATATACAAATTAAAAAAAAAACATATTCTCATCATTACCCTAACCTATACTAACAGATCGACTTGCTTTACTTTGCAGTAAGCGGCAAAAAAGTCTTCCCTTTTCCGACTGCTAAGTTAAGTCTGTCAAGCTTCTATTAATTTATTGTCACACAGCGAATAAACGAAAAAAATATAGAGCAAATGTTTTTTGTTTCGTATTGCATCAATACGCTGAACATTTTTTTTAATCCGGCGTGGTCTACATTATCCACATTTCCCCAATCCTGCTGCCGGATCGCGGTGGTCCGTGGTTTTGAGTTTGAGGCCTAAAATTCCTAACGGCGGTGAATACGCGGTCTTATACTGGACCCTTAATTTGTAACAGTGGGCGAGTATAAAGCGCGTATGAAGTATTACTAGAGACCTGAAAATTTTGTGATCGCAATAACGCGACTTTTTTGACGAAATTAATATTTTTTACGAGAAAAGGCGAATTGCCCTATTTTCACGCGAAATTTGCAATGTTCGTGTGTAAATAACACCGAATTTTCGTATTTTTCACATTATATTCCGGTATTTTAAAATAAGAAAGTAATATTGTACGTTCTAAATATTTCTTTGTCTGTTATTTTGACAAGCTTGAATAGCCATAAAATGGAACGCAGCTAACTTCATGTCGGAAACGCAGTGTTCTGTTATTATTTTTTTCATTTTTCAAAATAATAAAATATAAATAGCACAATTTTTTAAAATATGCTCTACTTTTGTTGAAAAATAATCCAATTTTACCAAAAGGTAACCCGAATTTCTCAGGTCTCTTCGAATGCGTAAGTCAACAGCTGATCGGATTCTACATTATTACATTCTGTAAGTACAGTAATCAAGGTGAGTAATTCTGCCATCATCAAAATCTATCGCAATTGTCAGACTTGCCGAGGTTGACGCTGAAGCAAAAAACCTAATAAACTTTTATTAATTAACAAGACGTGTTTTCCAGAATGTTCGCAGGAAAAAATAAAAACCGGATTGCATAATAAGTGTACGTCGAAGAAGGTAACCTGCCCTACCTCAAAGATGTATTTAAAGAACAATCTAGATTACGGCTTACAGCTACCGAAATACATAATTGGCCGCTTTCCTGTTTCTAAAGCGCTCGAATGCGAGAGATGGGAACGTAAAAACGCCGCTGGTGTAAAAATATCCCATTCCGCTATGAGATGATTTGCTGACAAAGAATTGCATAGAAACTAGAAACTCGCCTATGTTCTATGCGGTGCATTCCGTGTTCTAATTTTAAAAGCTCATAGACATAGACACGAGCTTTTTGTTGTCTATTGCGCTGTCCTTCCGTCGGTATATTATGGATTGTGGCGGGCGACTTAGTGTTATGGTTCCATTTTTAAACCAGAGGTTTCATACATAGCTGGAGATGCGGGGGGAGATAGAGGCCTGGTGGTAATACGAGGACAGTAACAAAAAAAAATTTATGACATTTTTATCTGTCTAAAGTGGGAAAGATATCAGTGATGCACAACCTTTACAGCTGGAGAGCAAATTCATTGATTTTCAATATGTTCGCGGGCCGCAGGGGGGTACCTACAGCTTGACATAGTTAACTTTGCAGTCGGTGGTGTCGACAGTGTAAATTTTAAGATTTTTTAATGTGAATACAGTACAAACGTCCCACCTGTCCGGAGCTAATAGGTACCTATCTACAGTCTGACATTTAATAGAAGACAAAAATTGAGAGCGCGGCGATCGATTAAACAGTTTAAATGGCAAAACCAAGATGGCTCATAAGAAAATGAATGTAAATTTAGAAAGTACAATGGTTTAAGTACATGTTTTTTACTATCACCAAACGGTATCCAGAAATTAGTGGTACTTTCCGAAAGGAGATGATTCGACACCACATTTCAATACAATTAATTATACGTTTTATTTATTTAACGCTTTGCGGGGAAGACAATTTCACGAAAAATGACATTTTTGTATTTCTGAAATTTATATATTAAAATAAGCATTATTAAATAAAAATAAACAAATTCAAAGATTAAAAATATATAATATTGTGCATTGTTTCGTCAAAACGAACAGCCAAATTCGAATGAGACAAAATTTGAATGTAAGGAACAAAATTTCAACGACATAGTTAGCAGCATAGTATTTGCCCATAGTAATGAAACAATGTAGACTTTATTGAATCTATTATAAACCAAAAATGAACTAGATACCTACCGAAAATATCGCTTTACAACGGTGGGCAGACAAATGTTTTTCTACCTTCAGATTCGAACGGAAGCCATGTTCCTTTTATCGCGATTCTTTTTTCGGGACGAGCAAACAACTCGTCATTTGACGTAAAAGAGTTACACACATTATACGGTACACGGCCGCAAGATTGATTTTATCGCCCAAACGCAATAGAGGAAAAAACATTAGCGATAAGAAAGCGATAAACAAGCTGCCGACTTGCTTCTGTAGTAGGTTCCTACACACTTGCATATCACTCCAACGAATAACACGTTACATCAATGGACGAAAACATTCAAAATAATTCTTTTGCAATTTTGCCAATTATTTTTTTATCAACAATTCTACGACATACGTGGTTACGACAATGATTGGCTGTGTGCAATTTATACCATATTGGTGTAAACTAGGGACGCACAACCTTTTTAGCCGGAGAACCAAATTATTCATTTTCAATAGTCGAAAAAATTACGAAAACGATCGCATTTTTATTTTATTATTATTTTAAACAATAAATTTTCTACAACGATTTATAAAATGTGTCATTTTTGATTTGCCGCCAAGAGGACATGTTCGTGAATATGGGGTTGTTGACGCCGACCAATAGCCGTCTTATCAGCCAATGGCGTTAATTATATCATAATGACGTTAGCCAGATCGAACCATCTCGGAATGTGCAGTTGATCATTTTTTAAATTAATTAATTATGAATGAAAATACTAAAATTAGATACACATTTTTAGTCCGATGATCAGAATCAGAAAAATAAAGTTGAAACATTGTGTTTTCAGAAACAACATTTGGAAGTTAAAAAAACCGAACGGATTAAAAACATCGAGCATAGATCCAGGTTTAAAGTTAAATCAATATATTATGTTGATTTTTATCGTTCGGAAAGTCAGATTCCAAACAAAATTTACGCCAGAACCTTTGGAATTTTTATAAAACAAAATCCTTTAAAATGCATCAAACATACAGGTATATCCCCAAAAAAACGGCACTAAAAAAATTACCGCAATGATGGTCAAACCACAAAATTGGATCGTTTTAAGAGTACGTAAAAATTATTTTTTTGTTAATTTGAACGGCCGATTAAAAACGTTAGATTAAAGTTTGTCTCTAAACCCTTTTGCAAAAAGAACAGAAACCGTTGAATATTTTTTACCATAAACATTTTGATATTTTATTTATCCAAGTAGCCGTACCAAAATTCTCTCGTCCGCACGATATAGGGTCGCGGGACGCGGGTTGTGCATCACTGGTGTAAACGTTAGATTACGACAATTTGAAAATAATAATTGAGGCAAATCATCAATCAATTAATCATTTACATTAAGTATCAGTTTTACGGCAATGATTACGTACCTATCTAAATGGTGGGTGCTTAAATAAACGTTGGTACAAAGTTGTTACTGCAATCCTTCGGACGCCTATTAAATCGTATCTAGGGAAAACAGTACAAAATAAAATGTTTTACGATCCTTAGTCAGCGATAAAGGTAATTAAATATATAATCAGTAAGTCAGTCAGTAGATGCCGAGCGAAACAGAATCAGTATTAACAAGGCAACTTTTAATGTTGCTCCATCAAATTATTGATGGCAACAAAACAACTACCATACACCTACTTTACGGAGGTATTCGATAATAACTAACTAACCATCGCGCAGTTTCACCGTCAAACAACTCGATCTTGGCATACACTTCTCGCTTCATACATTCTCTTCTATTATTCCGACTTCTGACATGGCCCGACTCAAGTATTTGATTCACTTGATCGTGACATGTCTTCCTCGGGCGTCCCCGGCTTCTTCCATTCACATTCGCGTCATATATTCTTCTTACACTCCTTTCTTGGTTCATTCGCTCTACATGCCCAAACCATGCAAGCGTCCCTTTCTTAATCTTACTCATTATGCTTATCAGCCTTGCATTCTTTACGAATCTCAATATTTTTCACACGATCATACATGGTTTTACCACAGATCTGTCTCAGAAATCTCATTTCTACGGCATTCAGTTTACTTTCATCCTTTCTCTGCCAATTCTATGGCTCGCTGCCATACATCAGGGTTGGTATCAGCACTCCATTGTGGACTACTAGCTTCATTTCTTTGGAAAAAAATTGTTAGCGCCAACCACGTTCAGCCCTTAGCCCTCCGTCGATAGATACCCGGTAATAATTTACTAATAATGATAACGGTGCGAATCTTTAGCTGAGTTACGGTAATTATGCTGTAATCCGGGTAAGCGCATGGTCACGGTACAGTGGTACAGCGTGTCGCTTAAAGCGCATCAGTTTATTGTTCGTAGTAGGTAGTAGGCATAAAAACATTCCCATAGGTCAGTTCGCTAAAAAAATAATGCATTAATGCTGTTATTATTATCTGTAACTCTCGAGATATTCGGTGGATACAATGAACTGCCTCATTCAGTCTGACTGTACGATGTATGTGTTAGTGTAGGAGTGTGAAGCTCCGAGTAAGTACGCGTAAAAGAGGCAAGCACAGAGGCGTAACTAAGTATGCAAAATGCGGCGCGTGTCATATTTGCACTGTATTCTATACAAAAATGTACATGTGTGCAAGATGCGCTTTCCAGGGAAGACTCATTTTTGTTAGTGTCGAAAAAGATGTACAAATCACAAATGTAGCAATCAGTACCCCTACCTACTAGTTAGCACAACTTTACTAACGAAATAATTATCATATTATTATGTCATATATTAATCCTTTAATGGAAGCAATCTTCCCAACAAGCCCTCCATTGATATGCTTGGTGTAACCTTAAGTGACCAGCTCAGGTATGGGGGCTCCATCGCAACCAGAGTAAAGTTAGCTTCTCAGAAACTGGGCGTATTGTACAGAGCCCGCAGATAGTACACAACTGCTGACCCTGTACAAATCGCAAGTGCGCCCCGCTGTAGAATTTGGCAGCCACCTCTGGTCGAGAGTCCCAAAATATCTGAAAAACCCTCGACTCTGTGCAGAAACGGGCGGTCCGTTTGATAGATTCGCCTATCTTAACAAACGGGTTGCAATCTTTGGAGCACAGACGTCAGGTGGGAATGCTGTCCTTGTTCTAACGGTATTTTAATGGAAGATGCTCCGAGGAATTAGCGTCATTGATCCCTTCGGCACCAGTGCATTGTCGGGAAACACGCCAAACGCGCGCCCAATATTTGCACACGGTTGACATTTGTCACATGAGAATGGGTCGCTTCTTCGATTCGTTCGTGAGTTCAACAGCTCGGCTGTGGAATGATCTGCCGGCCTCTGTGTTTCCTCCATCCTATAATATGGGTTCAAGGAAATTATTTCCCTCAGGGTTTCCTGTAGGTTACTGTAAAAAGAATGAAGCGGTTATTTGTATATTTGAGTTGACTTGGGTAAGCCCAACCGACATCTGCCAAGCCTCGCTTGCTATGTGTGTGGTAAGTTAATGATAATATTATATACCAAGTATGTATCACGTTATTTTTTGGTTAAATTTTTTTTTTCCTGTAGACAAAATCATGTAAATGTTAAAATATGTAAAAGCCCATTGGGGTGTTAATAAATAAATAATATATTTAATAATTTATTAAAAATTCTGTGCACGCCAATGGCAATAAGCATCCATGAAAGCAGTACGTACTTGTATGCATTGCGATCTTTGTGTCAACTATGCACTATGCGTAATGCGCGTGTGTTTATCGTGATTTTATTTTTTACTTGAGTACCGCACACGAGTCTCAACTGCTCCCAGCCGTCTGGGACTAATGAGACTATGGCATTCCCCGTTGGGGTATGTTGAGAGGCTGAAGGGTGGTGGGGAGGGAAAGGAGATGGAGAGGAGGAGGGTGGGGAAATACCTGGCTATTCAGATGTGGTCACTATACACGGCTAAAGCCATTTCAAACAACGTTTCAATTCTGAATGTTAGTCTTTCACCAGGGCGATACTGAAAGTATCTACCACTTTGGAACTAACCGCAAATATACTACATATTACGTTAAATTAATAAATCATGAAAAAACACAAATTAATTCCGCGAGCTCCGGATTGGTAGCCGGAGATCGTAACCACTCAACCACGGAGGCCGTCGAGCGTTCTTGTTGAAAAGCTACAGAAATTATGCTAATTTTAGTAAAATGCTAAATTCGAGTAATAATGGTTCACCAAACGTGATTTTTACGTGATAAAAAAGCGGACTTTACCAAAATCGACCAATTTAACTTTTTGGCAAATTCCCGCATTGCCAAAAAGTAAAATGGGTCGATTTGCGAAAAATTGATCAGTCGCAAGGAAATACACATTTCCTGATTATTCGTACCTTTGATTTTCATTTTAGATTAACTGTGAACGCATTTCCTAAATCGGGACAAATTAAAACCATTCTCGACACATTTATCAGCAAAAGCAGACCTAAAGTATACTCGCGTAGGTACAACCTGTAAATCGTATTATTGGAAAGCAATCGGCCGTCGGGAAACAGTGCGTAGTGCGAGAACAAGTGTTTCTCGACAACTGTGTCAAGACGACAACCCTACCTGTACTAGACCCGGAGTTATTGTGGTCAGATCTCCATGCGAGATAGGAGATAAGCAACACGCGAGGAAAACCATCCCCGGTTCTATTCATTGCGAAAATTCTCTGAAATAAACCGGGGAACTTTTATTCGAGCGTCGCGTTGTAGACTATTGGAAAAGGCGGGTAGAAAGTATCAACTGACTGCTACATTTATTCGAGCGTCGCGTCGCGTTGGACTATTGGAAAAGGCGGGTGGAAAGTATCAACTGACTGCTGCATTTATTCGAGCGTCGCGTTGTAGACTATTGGAAAAGGCGGGTAGAAAGTATCCAACTGACTGCTACATTTATTCGAGCGTCGCATTGTAGACTATTGGAAAAGGCGGGTAGAAACTATCTACTGACTGCTACATTTATTCAAGCGTCGCGTCGCGTTGGACTATTGGAAAAGGCGGATAGAAAGTATCAACTGACTGCTACATTTATTCGAGCGTCGCGTTGCGTTGGACTATTGGAAAAGGCGGGTGGAAAGTATCAACTAACTGCTGCATTTATTCGAGCGTCGCGTTGTAGACTATTGGAAAAGGCGGGTAGAAAGTATCCAACTGACTGCTACATTTATTCGAGCGTCGCATTGTAGACTATTGGAAAAGGCGGGTAGAAACTATCTACTGACTGCTACATTTATTCGAGCGTCGCGTCGCGTTGGACTATTGGAAAAGGCGGGTGGAAAGTATCAACTAACTGCTGCATTTATTCGAGCGTCGCGTTGTAGACTATTGGAAAAGGCGGGTAGAAAGTATCCAACTGACTGCTACATTTATTCGAGCGTCGCATTGTAGACTATTGGAAAAGGCGGGTAGAAAGTATCAACTGACTGCTACATTTAATATTGTAAGACAAGTTAGTTTTTTTTTTTTTTTAAATCGCTTCAAGGGTTTTTGCGCATAGAAATGCCGAACATTCTCGGAAAGTGGGACAATGAATTATTTATATGTTTATCGATTAATCAGTCTTATAAATAAAAGACTAGCCGGTTTCCAGGGGAGGGAGGAGGGAGGACGGAGTGAAGAAAAGCAAAGCGACAGATAACAGAAACATTTAACCCCTAACAAAGGCGGAAGCACAATGAGCCGGGATAATAAAATAGTTATGATACAGAATCGTTAACTGTGACCGCAGCAGACGCCATCTGGATTAGTATCGGGAAGTTATCCGTGACGAGAGACGATGTGGGTGAAAATTTCTAATTAAAACAAACATTTGCAGGAGCACGAAAGAGAATGAATACTGAATCCCGTTGGAAGTTTGCGCATTATCATAAAGTAGGTATTAAGCTAAATCTTGGAACATGAAAGCGTCTGAAACAACTCGACCAGTATTAATACATTTCAGGTGAGAACTAACGGCATAAATTCAATATGACATGGTAACAAATCGTTCGCGAAATTGGATTCCTCAGCAAATTTGCAACAGTGATTTCACGGAGAGAGAATTGTGAATTAGTTCCCTGTTCTGGAATTTTATATACAACAAAAGAGCAACGTGATCCATAAAACCGACCAAATAATTCTCAGAAAAAATCTGATCGAAAATTCGAGGAAATTACTCAATTTACTAGTACGAACCTAGTTTAATTTGGAACGTAGAAAAAATGTAGAAGCTCGATTGGTTTCCTAGTGTTTTATAGACTAAAAACTAATTGCCATTGGTAATTGTCTCTTATCTCATAAACACCTACAAGTTACAGATAACGGCTTCACTAGAAATTAAATGTTAAACTAGGCGCTCCTATATTATTGTATCTGGTTGCAAACATTTATTTCCAATTGGTCTATTAAAGAATGGATCGAGTTATTAGTGGCAATTTATCGAGCTGCCCTACATAATACTTTAAATCAGGAACAATACGGAAAGACGGCGCCCTTCGGCAGAAAGGGAAACAAACTTGAAAGTGCGCGAGTTTCGAGCGAAGGACTATTCTGCGTGAGGTATTTCATTCATTATAATCTTGGGACAATTTGAGTAAGTGGGAATCAGGGAAATCACATCTCAAATCTCTTTTCAGCCACAGTCCACAGTCTACGCCAACCCGGGTGTTTTATGAAGGTTCTGTTATGAAAACAGAGAGCAAGAGCCTCCTTGAGGTCGAGGCCCGAGACAAGTGGACTCTTGTAACTCGGGTTGAAATGCCACACAGTAGTTACATGTTACGCTAACCAAATAGAAAAGTCAATAGCTCAATGTGTGGGGAGCGGATGGCGTCGTTACGCAAAACAGTATTGGAAATAGGGAGACCGTCTTAAAGTTGGTATTTTCTGTAAAGTGATTTCGTGTTATGGTAAAACACGTTTCCTCAGATAACATCCATTAGTATTATAAGCGAATAAAGTTAATTTGGTCTCCGCACAAATCTGTCCGTCCCTTTGCGTTGTCCTCCGGGTCCTGCCTGACAGCGGGCAGATTTATGTCCTCCCATAAACCTTAGGGCGTTAATTTCTTTATTCAAAAGTAACGATATATCGATCCGGCTACCCCTGCAGCTGCCCCTCCACCCCCCGCCTGGCCGCAGCTGGACATGGGGTAAGGTCAGACGTGAAAACAGCTGTTATTAATTCAGTTTATTCGAGTTATTTTCGTGCGCCATTGAAGAAATACTGGAGATTTTATCAGGGGAAAAATTATTCTCCCACATTTTAAATTCAATTCTGATGGATTTTTCGATTTTTCCACGTGGAATGCCCTGAATTTGACATAATGATTATTCACAGTTTTTGGCCTAATTTAATTTCCCGAGATTAGTATCAGCTCTAGATTCTTTATAAGCCGGCCATTCCTCCGCACTGGGCGGGTGTGCGGTGAACGAGCGCCCGACGCCAAACACCGCCCGGTCACTATCGGTTAATAAAAAGCAAAGAGGCATCGTTTAAACCCGCAGAGGCTTGCTAAACAAACATGTCGAGGGTTCGAATAGCGGGGAACTGTTTAAATAACGACTATTGAAGTAGACCTGAGGCGCGGGGATCTGTGACTCGCCCCTTTTTCCAGATGTGGCGGTGGGATCACTTTGCAGCTATGTGGGGGGGTGGGTGTGACGTCACGAGCCTCCGGAGCAGGGGCGCCTAGGTTCTTCCGACGCCGGGCGGGAACTGTGTAGTGTATATCCGCAAGTGGCGCCCATCCCCTCGCTCGGCCGCACCAAACAATGCTTATCTGCTAAACTCATTCTATTCATGTCATCTAACTTAAATGACTTTTTAACAGACAAGCGAGGCGCCAATATCACACTAGACTACTAAAGTGAGGTTAGAATTAACTTTTACGGGATACGTTATTTATTTAGACTCGTTTCATTGTCGCAAACTGAAATGGTACCCTTCAATTACAATGTGATAGATTCCAAAGTTGTGGGAGTTCGTAGGTCCTTAGATCCGCCAGTCAGTTAGTTCCTCTCTCGAAACGGTCTCGGCGACTTCGGCCACGAGGCTTATTGCTTATTACAGCGCGTAAAGGAAGCTTAGTCTCGATAATTCCAGTGCCACCCTAAACTTTGGCTTAAGAACTTGTTAAACAATTAGTGCGAATAGAGTACAACCGACTGCCGACCGACTCCCCATGTGATTCTCTAGCCAAGAAAAGTTTAAAAACACAAGTAATAATTTACAAAGAAATAAAACAAGCACAATGGAAAAATTGGCGAGTTTTACTGAAATGTTAATTAAGTGTTCACTATCGTATAATCCGAAATATTTTTAATGTTTAGGTTAGATCAACCACACCCTAACCTCACTTTATATTTTTTATCTACATATCGACCCCTCACAACAACGAGGTTCATCTGACACAGCAAGAGCAACATTAAGGATCATTATCGCGTAACATTGCCGTGTCAGATGAAACCTTGTTATTGCAATATGTTAATACTATATTTCTTTTCGTTTTATATATGTATAATGGCATTTAATACGTACTAAACTCGTCAATTTGACTGTCCTAAAACGGCATTTGTTCCTAGTTGGTCTATTATTTGTGTTTTACAGATTTATTTTCAAAATCAATCCGGATAAAACGAGAAACATATCCGGGTCAGGTACGAATGACCCAAGAATATTACAAAATCTCCTACTACCGTTAATAAATAATAAATTGAGTGTATAATGATTTGAATTTTATAATAAAACTCGATATTATTTTACATTAATGATTTATTATTAAAAAAATTATTAATAATAAACACAGAGCTTGTTGACCTTTAAACACGAGGAAAGAATCACCAAATAAACAATACGATAAAGATAAATATTGCGGTGGAACACAAACTGTAATAATATTATGCATGAATTATGAAATGAGCGTAAATTATGTACGTTGTTTTCCTCAAATGTTTGCGAATCTGAAGATAAATAAATAAATTACACTTGCACACGAGCGAAATGTACAGGTTTATCTGCAGTGCGCATTGTTGTGCAACGTTTAAACGCCGATAGGATATAAAGATCGGCTAACAAATAATCATCCAAACGTTTGAAAAAGATTTCGTTCATTCGGCTGAATGGTGTATACTTTGTATAGATACGGATTTTGCACAAAAAAACTACACCAAGAAATGAACTTGCTGAAAAACAGAAAACTGTACGAATATTATTAGTATTAATCTACAAAATATAAAATTGACTTATACACACGAACACAGCATTTAGAAAAAAAAACATCACAAGTACACGAACACTGCACAAGACAACATAATAAATTGTACACGAATACAGTAAAGACTGAAAGTGATAAAAGAAACATAGGCCATGGGGGTATGTATACGAGTATATATACAATCTCCTTCCCGATAGCCTGAAAACAGAGAATCGAGTAAGAACATTTAAACACTGTTCAATCTCAAAATAACAATGTATAATAGGAATAATATGTAAGGTATATAAATAATATCTATGTATGTAGTTAAGTTAAGAAAGGGAAACAATGATGCATTTCTTTTAACTTAATAAATAAAAAATAAAACACACGAATAATTATTTATCTATCAACTTTACATTGGGTTTTTGATGTACGGCTGTGCCCCCGCTGTATGATACTGATGCTGCATCAATATTCCATTGTTATGGTAAATTTTATATGAAAACCTTCAAACATTACGGTGAGGTATTCTCGCATAACGTTTTTAGTGGATATATGAATTGGGTCGCATGTCGCATGCGCCTCCCGCGCGGGAATATAACAATATTTTTATTGAAATTTCCCATTCGGAAGGCTCTCGGCTCGAGCAGGAATAATAATTCCCAAACTAAATTTATATAACGCAAGCAAATATTTTGATGCAAAGAAAATTGAGACTTAAAAAAATAATAAAGTATATTGTACGAGTATTCTGCTTCATTACGGTAGACACGATTTAAGATTCTCTCTGCCGATAGGACCCGATGATGTTATTTTAGCTGATTTTGTTCGGTGTCAAATCATTTTTTTTTAAATAAAAATTAACATCGCTTTGCAGGTTGCTAACTCAAGCAATACCGCAAATGATTTATTTGTAAATTCTGCGCGGGTAGTTAGGAAATGTTAAAGGTTTCAAAAGGCAAAAATTCTCAAAACATTATCTTAAAATTCTAAGAAATACACCCGTAAATGTCTGCAGTTTGAAAATCAGCGAAGCAATTTTGAACGTTTTACCTAAAATTCACATACGTTTTTCTTATATAATTAGATTATTGTCTTTTGAAACCTTATAAATTTTTCTAATTACCCCTATAGAATTTACAGATAAATCATTCCTAGTATTTCTTGAGTTAGAAACCTGCAAAGTGTCTATTTTTGGGAGCTGACTTTTCCTTAGACATAACATAACTTGAGTATCGCATTCGATCTGTCCGACTACTAGCCTGGCGACTTTTCCACCGGGCTATCGACCTCTTCCTCCTTGAGCCAATATTTCGGAGTCTTGCAGCATCCATTATGAGGAGAGATGGAAGATAGATTGACGACATATCGAAGGCCATACTAAAATTATAATTTCTTCATAAGATTGGTATTCACTTTGAGGCGTCATTATTAACAAATGAATTAAAAATTACTTTGTAATCACCACTTTATTAATATACACATATTAACATGTTTCGAAAGCGATGTTCTTCACCAGGAATATACAGTATTCTATAAAGGCATCGCTTTCGAAACATGTTGATATATATTTATATATTAATAAAGTGGTAAATACAAATTCATTTTTTAATTCATTTATTCCATAATTATTTTCTTCTCCCGAATAATCGTTTAAAAACTATTTCGTTTGAGGTTAAAAAAATAAGATCATGCTTTAATTTTATTTTATTTTAGTACATAAAACAGGCAATATGCCCAAAACTTACATACATGAATGTTTACATAGCAATAATAATTAATAAGTACAATAAACAACAACAAACATTATCTCGCAAAATGATAAGAATGAAAAAGAAGTGGAAAGGTCGAAAACATTATAAAGTAGGTGTATAAACTAACTCCTTACTGTCACCTGTGCTGATGGTACACTGTGTTGATACATAAAGGGCATCATCACATTATCAGTTTGATATTAATGGTAAAAGTTTTTTTTTTATTGATTAATTGTGTCATTAAAAATGTCTATTTCATTATTAGAGCCGTGTACTCGTATAGTATTGTAATTTCTTAATATCCGCGGTAATTTTTCTTAATTAAAAAGTAGCTAACATTACAATGAGTTGACAATTTATTAAATGACATAAGTAGTGTGTTGAAATATCACGAATAATGGCGATCTTGCTTGGCATTATGATGACAATGTTGAAATATGGATTTAAGGTTGATAATATTATCATACTATTTGGCGTGCGGCTGTTGATTAGGGCGTTATCTGGACATGGTTCAATAATTGATCGGTGCATCATCGCGTCATGTTCTATTCCTTGTCCGAAGCCAAGATTCAATGGCTATTTGAATTGAAAATAAAATAGTATACATAT
The DNA here is from genome assembly GCA_022606495.2 of Halesus radiatus. Lineage (NCBI taxonomy): Eukaryota > Metazoa > Arthropoda > Insecta > Trichoptera > Limnephilidae > Halesus > Halesus radiatus. Next base: position 240,252 of record JAHDVE020006182.1, read on the forward strand.
TAGCATTAGCACCCGCTCAGGGAAAGATCACCAATCACAATCACCATTGAAATGTTGGTTGACATGGCAAAATCCATTTCCCAAACGGATATTTTATTTATTTATTTTTTATGTGACACCTCACAAGAGCGCCCCTGTCTGTAGTCTGTACGGTGTAAAGACAGGGGCACTATATCACCACCCGGCTGGGCAGCGTTGTGAGGTGGGTCAATGGTGGGGGCTGTAGGAATGGATTTAATAATGCGGGAATTAAAGAGGCCCGGATTATATGAAGGAGAAAAACAGATATCGGTAACTAGTTCCACGTGCGAGCCGCATTACACAAAAATGAGTCAACCCGTTCTCATGCAGCCGACATCAACTGTGAACGAGTGTTTCGTCGAGTTTCGCGTACGTGCACCGGCGCACTGGGGATCAATGTTGTTAGTTCCTTCGAGCAGACTCCATTGAAATACCTGTAGAACAGCCTCAGTATACCAACATTGCGTCTGTGCATTAGAATGGCAATCGGCCTGTTAACGGAGGGTTGTCAATCAAAAGGATCGCTTCGATGGAGACCCGATACTTGAACTGATCTGAAACATTTAAATACTCGTATACGGCACAGATTCGCTGGCTCCGAGCAGTTGGAGCGTGTGTGGTACCTTGGAACGGCTCTAGCTTGTAAGTGACTAGATCTGAATAACCAGGTATTTCATAACCTTATTCCCCTCATCCCTCATTTTGGTCACATAAGATTCCCCAGGGGAAGCATGATGTCTAAGCCACTCAGAATATACCTAAAGTGTGTCACAACCATTGACGTCAGAATGAATGGACTTGCCTTAACGTACCATTTCGATAGCTGGAGACTGGGCACCCATTTTGGCACCAGCTTAGTTCACTGCCGTCCACTTTTGTGTCGCGTGATTTTGACTGCGGTAAGCATATTATAAAACATTTATAAAAAAGTCAAACTAAATACTCGGTTACAAAATAATCGGTTTTTGTAACAAGCCGAAACTTTTAGCTTATTTGCTGTTTTACTTAAATTGGCTGCACGCCTAGATCGCCCCCCTTCGTGTGTCTTCCTCTTGCGTGTTGGGACATCTCAATGTATTATTTGCTTTGTGGTCGCAACAAATCCTTCCGCCAGTGTCTATGCCACTCAACAGAATATACCTAGAACTGTGATCTGTACACATTTGAAATAGAATTACAATGTCGCCAATCTACATAAGACCTTTCGACTCCCAGGCCCCAGACAGGTCAATAAAATCGACTATCTGTTCCAAGAAATTCGAAATTTTAAAATCTTTGAGGGATTTCACCCGAAGTGGGATAACATTGACTTCACTTCGGGCACACAGACACGCCAACATCACACTTATACTGGTTCATCTCTTCAGTGGTGGTCTAAGTGTGTCCAATCCACAAAACAAGAAGAAACTATGGAATCTCTGTGGAATGGCCTCTCATCGGAACGATCCAGAAAAAACCTTCCACTCTGGAATGAAGTTCAAAATGAAATAAACAAAAACAACCAAGCTGGATTTTGAACTCGCAACCTCGGTTCATAGCAAATGAGCTTACAACTCTATCACAGGGGTAATGTTATAGTACTTAACACGTAACAAAAGAAAACGTGACTTTACATTAATTTCCGTTAAAACGCCTCCGTTATTCACTATCATCACTTCAGAATTGTGAAAATACCCTGTATCAAGTTAAAATTAGCAACGGAGAGAGAACTATGCAGGTACTTAATTCTAGCAATCGGTCAGTTTGCAGTCGACGGACGACCTTGCAGTAATAGAAATTGTGTGACGAATTTTATAACGATGTGAAACAATCGACCAAGTACACGAGTACCTACCTGCGTTCTACACCCAATCGGTCCACCACACATCACTACCTAAACCTAAATCGAACGCAATCTCATTATTGGCCAACGTTTTCTCCGCATTGTTTAGAACGTTCCACGTAATTTCAAATAAGGAAATCGAAATAGAATGTCCACACAAAAACATTAGAAAATTGAAAAAAAAAAACGAATATAAAAATCATCAGTATATTTTTAGGAAGAAATCGGAACGAAAATATTGCGAGAACGTTGAAGGAAAAGGAAAAGGAAAAAAATTTCGCTTATCAGATTCTGCTCAGATTCTAGGAAACTTCTATAAGTTTTTCTTGTTATTTTATAATATCTTCCTCCGGGGAAAATAAATTCGCGACATAATGTTACAAAAAATAAAATAGATCGTTTCATAACAACGTACCCTCAAAGCAAACATGGGTAGGTACCTACTTCGTTTTTGAAGGAAAATAAAATAATCAATATTCCTCTATGCGCAAAAATCGAATGAATATTTTTTTCAAATATTCATTTCATAGTGAGGTAAATAAATAATTAGTATCGATTGTAATCACAGAATGATGTAGTTTGCGGCGTTATCAGCTGTTGTTCAGCGCCGTTAAAGTGGTCCATAAGTTGTTGTTAATTAATCTTTCTGAATAAATAATAAAACGTATAAATAATAATTGTTTATGAGGAACATTACGTATTGAAAACAATGGAGCAATAACGATTAAATGAATATCATTTAATATACAGGTTTGGTATGAATAGAAACATCGATGATTAGTCCCCGGTGGCTGATGTACCGAAGGCCGCGCTGATAATAAAGCAAATGTCACTAGTCAGATAATTATATTAAGTTCAGGTTTTGATAACTCACCGAAGTTACATATTGTTTTCCCGTATCCATTTTCCACTGGTAAAGCAGTCACCAAATCGTCCACCAGGAAATAATCACCTCTGCTATTTAACATAATTTGGGAATATTCCTCACTCATCCGGAAAATTATTTAAAAAAAACTGTTCTAAAGACAAAACTAAAAAACACTTAGTTCGGAATTCCTTTGTCAGGTGAAGCACAGAAATAGAAATCGATGAATTACAGATAAAACGATAAAATTATATTTTTAAATAATCAATATGATACTGAAACACACACGAGCGCGAATTGGCGTTGACGAAGAATTTTACGCAGTATTCTTGATTTATTTTGACAGCAATTATTGTCCGGGACGAGTTACTTGTGCTGATCGAAATGATAACGAAGAAATGTATATTATTTTAAGGTAAAACACTTTTTGCGAAAGGAATCTGCCAACGTACAAAAGGCTTCATTCGAAATGTATTCGTCACCAGCTGGGTGTAGTGACGTATGGAAATTTGTAAACAGAAATTGGCAATATAGTATGAAATATAGGATATTGATAAGAGATTTTATATATTAAAAATATCTTCGATAAAGACTTTATATATTTATTCAAAACATTGCATCGACTCCGATTTAAATCGTTTATACACTGTGAAACATATAAATACAAAATATGCACGGTCAAATCTCATGGTGGTCGAAGACGTAATGACATAGAGACGAATTTTGTAATATCAAAACAACACATTTAAAAAAACTTTTTGAATGACTTAATTATATAAATACCTGAACTGAAGTGTGACCGTTTAATATCCCCATTTTCCGTCTCTCCATCCAAGGGACGCTTTCGGGAATCGGCAATTTCTGGACTAGGGCACGTATCCATTCCTGAGTCAGCCGCCATGTTGGATCAGGGTACAAAATCTGCTAGTAAAAACGAAGCAACATGAACGTAGCTAAATGTCCCGATTGCGCATGTTCATGAACGCTCGCTATTAGAACAGAGCGGCTAGGCAATCTTCTGTCTCAGCTGATTATGCTCACAATGGTATATTTTCCACCACAACTTTTCCTTGTATTCTCTATTTTAACAATTAATTCATTAATTTAATCAAAACAACTAACCTACTATTCATTTATTATAAAGCTTACTATTGATTTAATGTATAATAGGATATTCGGGCGAAGTTTCCTGAGTTTGGCATGTGATACCAATATAATGGGAAAATGGGTCAGTGTGTCATGTGCTCATTTTCTGATAGGAATTTAGACATATTCAGAATGTACCGCTCGGATGCATTTAACTTATGTAATACCCAACAAATGCACTATTATCAACGGTAATAGCAATGACTGATACTATTATTGACTTATTTTTACACCACGATAGCTGTGTTTAGGACATAAATAGATAGGTACCGATTGTATATTATTTTATTATCGGTGTAGGAACCTACCCACTTTTTACTGTGAGGGGGAAAAAGCATAGAGTGCCGGTGGCCATAGAGCAAAATTAGATTATATGTATAATAATAATAATAATATATATTCTAATGGTGTCAGAATTAATTTTAGAAAATAGTATGTTTGCAGTGTGATCGGTTACAATAACAAAATAATTAAAAATATTAACTTTCTTAGGAACATGGCAGTTAATTCTTACTCCTTAGAAGGCAATTTCAATTTCATTTTCAAAAAATTCTTGGCAGGTAAATTTTTTTGTTTTGTTAAATTATCATACATAATAAAAAAATTAATAAAGGGAAAATATTTAAAAAATACATATTTATAATAAATCATCATAAGCGGTGATACAGCAGGTTTTGTGTAACTACAGAAATCGGTTTTCAAGGGGAAAATAAGGATTCATGATATAAATAAATTTGACTGGAACAATGGTAGTGAAAAACAAATGACCATGAGGAGTGAAAGATATCCGGAGGTGTTGCCAGGCATTTCGCGTTTACAAGTCCAATTAAAAAATACGTATTATAACATGTCTTTTGAGTTCAGTGTATTCAATAAAAATTTATAATTAACACAAAAATATTGTTTTTTGAAAATAAGAGTAATTTTGTGGTGAACATTATAAAAACCAGATTAAATTGTGTGCACCACTTTATTTGCATTGAAAGCAATTTATTTTCTTTAGTGTCTTTGACAGGGCTAACATCTAGTGGGAAGTAAGCTCAAATAACATGGTGCATACAAAGGCATATATTTTTTATTCATCGCTTTTTTGTTGTTGTTGATAGTTACCTAAATTATCCAGTCCATTCTGGATGTGTCGATGGTCTGAGAGAGCTTTGGGGTGAGGGATTTTCAATACAAAACAGCCGTCAAAATTTAGGAATAGAATTAATTTATTTAAAAAATCTTACACTACATAGGTATACATATTATCATGGTTATTGGTAATTAACATTTGACACAAGTAACTTAACTCGCAATAATTACAACGAGTATAAATTTGTCAAAGTAATCATTCAAGAATATATTTACATTTCTTTTAAAACAGCAGCGAATAACTCAATCATGGCAATAGCTTACGTGTTTGAGCGATTTTGTAGGGTTGATGGGTAAATAATACATTTCCACAGCTTTCTAAAATGGTTATATTATGAAATTACAGAGGCGTGAATTTCACATACCAATTAATTACACACAGACAAAATTACACATGGAGAGAATTACACCTACTGGAATTACACGCATAAACATAACCTTTTTTTATAGGTTTAAATGTGTGCTAAGAAAAGAAGAAGGTTCGAAGAAAGGGATTAATTAATCCTCATATTATTATTTTAAATAACTGCAAAGGGATAAATATTTTACCCACATTCATTAATCCCTTTCCTTTAGTATTTCATATAATGCAAAATAAATGTTACTGGAATCCGATTGGAATCAGTGGTATTTCCCAAAAACTCAAATAACCTCAGTAACTTTGCAGGATTAACTTATATCCGTAATCAACATTCATGACAACAAAAAGTTTTAATAATAAGTAAAATATAATATGTAATCATATTTTGTACAAACCAAATTCTTTGAATTATCATCACTTTAAATAATCACATTTATAAAAAAAATATTCGTATTAAATAACAATTTGTCCATTTTCTTTATTATGTCCAAGGTAAACATGGATAAAATAACAAAATCGATTTTATAATCATGGTTTTACATGTATCGATGCACCCGTAAAGGAAATTTTTAATGCAATATTTGTACACCACCGAAAAAAGCTTTATCTATAATTTATAAAAAAAAACTTAGGAAAAGAAAGCATCTAACAAAAAATGTTCCAGTCGTTATTTTTTCAAATATGCAGCAAAATACTAAAGTAGGTAGGTGTACCGTTGAACCATACTTTTATTTTTTTACCAATATGAAACAAAAAGATTTTTTTGATGTGTGCAATTCCGGTAGCAGTAATTCCCTCCATGTGTAATTTGGTCTGTACCAATGTAACTGAAAATACTAAAATCTGTTCTTCAACAGTGCTGAGGAATTGATTCATTTTTCAATTTGCAGTTATGTATGTATAAAAAAAGCAATACATTTCAGAGAGTTTTCTGTTTGTAAAAATACTGAAAGGATAAAAAGTTATTTTAGAAAAATTATTTCAATGGTTTCAACCAAACTAAAACTGTTATAACAGAATTAAAGAAACCTGGAATAATTCGTCTCTAATAGAGGGTTAATATGCATGTTGCAAGTGCAGTAAAAGGCACAACAGATTGGTAACTGATGGTCTCCTGTTACCAATGATTTTAATTAGATTATATTAATTCGTAAAAAGCATTATGTCAATGCATTCCACTGCATTGAATAAACATGTTTTGCAATGTTTTCAGGTCAAGGTAGATGGATGTATGGTTTCCAACCATTTTTCTATATTTGGTCATTGGCTTATGCAACTTTACACATTTATTACAATTGCATATTATTATGCAAATAAGCTTTTGCAAATAACCGTGAATATTTATTCGTATTTACAGTAAAAACATTTTTTATTGAGATATAAAACATGTAACATGATATATTTCTAACAAGTTCATCCTGCCTAACTTTGTCATCACACAAAGAAGTTGATTTCTGCAAAACGGCAGTGGCGTGCAGTTCTTAAAGGCCCGAAAAACTGTGCCTACCCTAAGAAAAACGAACCATTAAAGAAAATATAAGTGTTTTTAACCAAAATGTAGTTTTTCCACAAATTTGTGATCATTTTTACGACACAAACAATCTACATTGAAAAAATAACTCTATTTGAAAAATTTATACTTTTAGTAAAATAATTAAATGGTCATTTCCAAATATTCAATGCATAATTCATACCCAACTACATACACCCTACCTTTGGTCATAGACAAATGCACGTCACTGCGAAACGGTGACCGGATAATTCAACACACGTATGAATCGGCACAATTTTTAAAATGATATAATGTCATTAAAAGCACGCTAAAAACTAGCCCGAAAACCTAATCTAAAACTAACCAAATTAATAAGTTATTTTAAATATTTCTTAATTTTTATTGTTTAATAAAACAAGGGTTAATTAGGTTAGGTTAGATTAGGTTGTCAGGCTAGTTTTTTTGTTTTTTAATTACCTTGTAATGACTTTAAACGACTTTTAAAAAGTGTGCTGATTCATACGTGTGTTGAATTATCATGGAACCGTACAAATGATAACTAAATAAAAGCTTTCACGTTTTACGTAATGTCACCACAAGCTCTCCAATAGGTGACACTAAAGAGATGAACCCACGGAGGTGTGTTGTAAGCGTGCCCGTGTGCATGAAGTTAGTTCAATTTTTCCTTACTTTCTGGTGAAAACGTTTTCCAAAATCAAAATCTCTTTTTAATAGAAAATCAATTTCATTTGCCTTTCTGGGGTCTAGGAGTCTTATAAAAATATGTGACATCAGTTTTCGGTGAATTCGGTACAGATCGGGTGGTCTATTCTCGTTCTTTTCAAGGAAGACTCCTTATTCTTTTCCTTAGGATTAAAGGCTTCTTGCTTAACTGCGGTCCCGGTTCTCTCGGATGGCAGATGTCAGTTGTCGTTCAGCAAATGACATTCAATAAAAATATTAATATTTGCATAGTTTTAACAAGAGAAAAATTCAATATTAAGTAAGTTACCATATTACCATCTACGTAAGTATCAACAAACATTAATAATAATTGGATGATTTGTATAGTGGTGTTTTTGTGAAAAATCACCTCAAGGGCGCTATTAGTTATTAAGCTTTACAATTATAAATGGAAATATAAATGCAGGTGGCAAATGTCACTTTTAGAAGTAGTGACAGAATTAACAGGTCATTACTATCTAGTGAGGTAGGTACCTTTTTACAAAACGTAATTCTTCGTTAAAAGGCGTATCTATGTTAATTAAAAAAATATATATATATATAATATAATGCAATTGTTTTAAAAAGTTTTTGTTCAAAATCTTGTGTCACTTGAAGATATTTCATCAATGTATGTTTTCAAATAATCTCTTAACAATCTGTTTAGGATTTTTTTAATATGTCACTCTGGAATTCCGCAGTTAAGCAATAAGTCTTTAAACCTAATGAAAAATGATAAGGAATCTTCCTTAAAAATAACCAGAATAGCACTACAGGTTTCTAAAGATTTTCTGATCAGTAACAGGTGAATATTAAGGCATGCAAAATTACTACAATGGGCACTCAAAAAAGCATCTCTTGAGCCTCAAGAGAAGTGGAAAAACTGAAAGGTAGAAAGCTCTTGAAATACCTAATTATCATCGGCTTCTCGTAGAATGCGTAACTTCCAAATCAAATTTTTCTGTAGGCACAAAAAAGTGTTTATTTTAAAACAAGTATTTTTGAAGTTTGAGTTACACTTTACAGGTGATTTATGGTAATAATAAGTCTGCAAAAAACAGTTTGTATCTTTATATAATAATAAAAAAGTTATGGTTCCATTTTGGACTGTTTTTATTTAAAGTATGAAGAATTCAAATATAGTTTTTATATTACTTAAATAAATATTTTTTCAAACAAATAACGATTTAAATTGTTTTTTATTTCTTATTATTTCCCCGACTTTTAGCTAATAATAATAATTGGACGACTTGAATAGCTCCGTTTTTGTAAAAAATCACCTCAAGGGCGCTGTAACTTAGAATTGATATGAGGTTTTGTTCAAAGAAGCGAAGCTAGCAGTCCACAATGGAATGCTGCTACCAACACTGATGTATGGCAGTGAGGCATGAAAATGATATCACTGGGGTGAATGTGTGGTAAAAGCATGTATGATTGTGTGAAAAATATTGAGATTCGTAAAGAATGCAAGGCTGATGTAAGCGTAATGGGTAAGATTAAGAAAGGGACACTTAGATGGTTTGGGTATGGAGAGCGAATGAACGGAGACAGAAGTGTAAGAAGAATATTTGATGCGAATGTGAATGGAAGAAGAAGCTGGGGACACCCAAGGAAGACATGGCACGATCAAGTGAATAAAATACTTGAGTTGGGTCAAGTCAGAAGTCGGAATAATGGAAGAGAATGTAAGAGACGATGTGTAAACGTGAATGAAGCAAGAAGTGTATGCCAAGATCGAGTTGTTTGGCGGTCCGTCCTTTCTGTCTACCTCTGCGGAGAAACGGCATGATGGTTAGTTAGTTAGATATGAGGTTTTCTAGTAATTAAGTTTAAAAAAATTATTCTAAAATATGGATTTAAAATTTTATTTGTGAAAAAAAAACGAAGTTACGCACTTTACGAATTAACCTGACGATATTATGTTACATTAGATTCGAATCCATGACCGAAACTATACGGTGTGTAATATCCACATTGGCTTCAATCAGAGCTACGATAGACCCAAAACGATTTATCGAAGTGATGGATGTCCAGTCCCTTCAGGAAAAACGTAGCAAACTCAATTTTTGGACTCTACAAGATCAAATATAAATAATGTAAAGACCGTATCTAAACACTGAGTAGTAATATAGTTATTATAAGTTGGATGCAACGGCAGGGATCTCCAGGGGCAGGAGGTGGTGTGTGAGCCACCAGGCCAGGATGGGCTGCATGGCGGCCACAAACAGCAGGAAGTACACACGCCGCTTGGAGCCGCTGCTGTTCCGCGGGGTGCTGTACGCGTCCTGCGGATACCCCTGGCTGGTGGTTGGCTCTATGAGCACCTGGACCTTCAAAGTCCTCACCTAAAGAATGAAAATTGGAATGAAGTGAGTCTCCTGCTGTTAACTATTAAGTGTATAATACAAATACATGTACAATATATTTGACGGCCTCCATGGTCTCAGTGAGGGGTACGAGGGGCTCTCCACTACCAATCCCAAGGTAAATTTTATTTCATTAATTTGTGCTGTTTCACAATTAATTAATTAAAAATAATATATAGTATATTAGCGCACGTTTCAGAGAGGAAGATACTCTCAGTATCGACCTGGTGAAAGACCACCAATCAGAATTGAAACGTTGCTTGAAATGGCTTTTAGCCGTGTTTGGTGACCACATCTGAATAGCTAGGCATTACTCCACCTTCCTCTCCCCCTTCTCCTTCTCCTCCCCAATACCTTCAGCCTCACAACATTCCCCAATTGGGGATGCCATAGTCTAACTGGATTCAGACGGTTGGGAGCAGTATTCATGTAAAAAAAAAAATACAAAATGTATCCTATAATATCGTCGCTATAATGCTAACTGACAAATAATAACAAATACAGGAGAGGAATTTAAGACCTCGATTTTCTTTAAACATTTCCTGAGGAATTATTATAAGTATTGGAGTTTTTTTTCATAAAATTGATCATATTTGTCGTAACAGAAATGCATTTGGTCTTTTAAAAACAATATTTATTTTTTAAAATTTAGAAAAAGAAAAAAAAATAAGATGGTCATTTAGAAGTCAATTATACAAAAACGACATATTAACATTCTTTGCAGTTATTCAGTTTTAGTAGTATGGCGACCATTTGTGATCATTTTCTTTATTCACAACCTGAAATATTTTATTAGTGGTGAGCAATATCGACCCTTCCGTGACGAGAAGCCTGATTAATAAAATAAAAGTAAATCAAGTGTTTTCTTTCTAATCAATCAACAGATAGGTGACATGTAACAAATATTATATTGTTTTTAAACAAAACAATTCAATATTATTAAAATGGTTCTATATTTTGAGCCGTCATGGAATATCTCATGTGGAATATCTGTCATGGAATATCCAGAGTGGAAGGTCCTCTCAGTATTACCCTGGTGAAAGATCATTCAAAATAGAAACGTTAAAACGTTAATAGCCATGTTTGGTGACTAGATCTGAATAGCCAGGTATTTCCCCACCTTCCTCTTCCCTACTTCTTCACCCCTACACTTTCAACCTTACAATATACAATTGGAGATACCATAGCCCTACTGGCACCACATGGTTGGGAGCAGAAGGAAATCTTGTGCGGTAAAAAAAAAAAATATATTGATCAAAATAATGCATTCTTTCACGCATCATTATCGATTCCTGCATAAAACAGACAGTGCAGAGATGAAATGCTGGTGTTTAGTGAACTGGCCAAGTACTTTGTGAACATTTTGAGTGGCACGTGTGTGTTCATTTTTGTAATCACTTCAGAAATAATGTAGTTAATCCGATATTAATATAAATTATATATAACAAAGGAGAGTTTATTTAAACTAAAGACAAGAATGGCGTAAAATTAAATTATAACTCACCAAGAAGAACGCCAGTGAGATGCTGCAGTAAATAAGGCACGAGTAGTAGCCGACTCTCTGGAAGACGATGCTGGTGAGCACGGAAGCGATGATAATGGTGTACTTGTAGCCTGAGAAGGACAGCAAGTCCAGCGTACTGAGATTGGTCTGGATGTTGGTGATGTACAGGGTGGCCAGGTACAGGCAGATCTCGAAGATGCTGTAGGCCAGGGCGCTCGATGCCTGGATGCCTATCTGCTCGGGAGAGAATCTGTGCTGCATTCCTGGAAAATAGGTTTATTGGTTTGTACACATCTTGCACTTGTAGCAGTCACACAGGTTTGGAAGCCACAATGTCCGTACTGCAACTCCCATCAGTATTCCCCAAGATTATCAGTAGGGTAATCTTGAATTTGTTGGAGTTTACAATTTATGATATTGACGGCATTCTTATTTTATTTTTGTGATGAACAATAAATTTTATAAAATGATTTAATATATACCATTTTTGATATGTTTGTGTGTGAATATGGCTTTATTGACATCATGCCGGCCAACGTCGGCGGGTTCCCGGTTTCGTAGATAGCTGATAGATGGTATCTTACCAGCTAATAACGTTTTCTACATAGTTATAATGCTGTAGCCAGTTTGAACCATTTTGGGATGTGCAATTTTAGATTGTTTTTAAAATCAATAATTACTAATGAAAATATACATATGTGTTCGATGATCAGAATCAGAAAAATATACTTTAAACGGAATACCTAGTTTGTTAACCTTTTCTACGCGTCAAAAATATGTATGACTTCTGCCACACGCGAGGTTCTTTAAACTATAGACGCTTTGCGGCGCACAAGTGAGCTGCTCGCATACAGGGCATGTATAGTGCGGCACAGGGGTGCTCCTCCCGCATCTTAAAGGTTAAAATACCCCAATTCACTATGTTTAAGCCATTCGACGAAGAACTTCGTAAATGGTTAAAACCATTATATCACTTTTTTAATATAACTGTTCAGTGACGATTCCTAGACAGTACCAAGGTTCAAAATGAGCAGCTACGACGTTAATTATGATGAAGATGGGACAACTTTTGAAAGCTTCTGTGGAATGAGTTGGTGCAAGATATCCATTATGATGTGTAAGTTAACTGAACTCGTGAATAATTAACCTGTTAACCGGGGGATTGCCTTCGAATCCAAAATTAAGTTTTGTATGAAACAGGTCGTGCAGCCATTCCTCTTAAATTCATGTCGATGCATGTACCGATGACTCACATATTCGTAAAATGTAAAACTAAGTCCCACCCGTTCAAGGGTACAACATATATTTTCAAGACATTTTTATACGTACTACCTGTACTCGATACTGTTTACATTTGACGTACAAATACGTCACGCTCGGTTAACAGGTTAAGAAAGAAATATTACCGAGGCAACGACAATGGCGAATTGCAAATAACAAGATTTGAGTTGGGTTTTTATATGATATAAATAATATAAAGACACAATATGTAGTATGTATTTTCAGTAATGCAGGAGTTCATTTTATTTATTTATTTAGACATACACAGTACATTTTATTACAAATGATATGGTTGGTATATTAAAAATGACATTGTTAAAGTTCCTATTACGTATGTCCATATAATATCTTATTCATTTTTGGCTGGGGTGAGAATGCTTATTAACTAATGAATGCATGTCTGACTAATATTCATGAAAAGAAACAAAGTGAAAACATGGAGAGATAATGTGGAGAAGTGTAGACAAGTTATGAAATCAAGAAACGTAATTAACTATGAATAGAAGTTTAAAGAAAAAATAAGTGTAACTAAGTAATTTATAATAAGTAATTTATAACACGATAAGAAAATTTTATAAATTTGTTTTGTATGTTAGCAAGTCTATTAATTTTTCATAGTGGGTATATGTTGTGATCGCGTGAGTAATTAGTGACTTCTTTGCTGCTTTAGTGTTGGTCGCTTCTACATAAGTGTAGTGTGCCTGGTACGCCTCGTTGGAACATTTAAACAAACGAGGGATAGCAATTCGGGACTACCAATCTTATTATTTAGCAGGTTATGTAAAAACAATAGATCTGACAAAGTACGCCTTTTTTGTAAAGTTAACATATTTGTAGTTTTGTTGTATTTGTGGCGTAAATGAATCAAAAATGTAATCTGTATACTTTCTACTAAATCTATGTATACCTAATATTGAGGATTCCATATTATAGTGGAAGCATACTCAAGTGGACTTCTGACTAATGAACAAAACAACATTTGTAGAGTCTTAATAACACTTTTGAAAACTACTTAATCTAAAGAGGAAACCTGGCGTTTTGTAGGATTTTGAAATATGTGTTGGATGTGCTTTTCAAATATTAATTTGCTGTCTAAGTAAACACCTAATACACGTATCACAGACGGGGTAAAACCATGTTATGGTTGTAAATCCCCGTAGTAGCAGCCGGGAACCGCGGGTCCTGCCTCCTATTATAGACTAATAGCATAAATCGCTAATGAGGATGACGCCCGAGACGCGGCCCGTCGTGAAGTCGAGGGAATTCTATATTAATTCCCAAATATGTCGTATTATGGCATTAGTTTCGTAATGTCCACTATTGTCTACGTAAAAACATGGTACAGCTTCCAGCGTCATGTATTACTCTGGAGCTGACTTCAATCGTCCCGCGTAGTGGTTCGCATATGGCTAAGTCTACGCCTAGATGTCTCATCATCTATGTCTGCTATCTCCGGCCTATGGTTCTAGCCCACTTGTCGTTACAGCACCAGAGAACCTTGGCATTGATTGCCTAGTTGTCCCTTCATCCACGCTTCGAGAGTGTTTTGTGACCTTAATTATGTCATAATTTAACCAAGCTTCAGAACCATTACATTTGTTAGTCCATTTGGGTTATACTTGTTATTCTGTAAATCCCGTTAATTATACTGTTCTGTCCTATTCCACGATTATAATACGCATTGTTATTCAGTATATTATGGAAATATCTCCAAAACCCTTCTAATACTCAATGGTTATCCGAATTCACCCCTGATAAGAGTCAAAGCCAAGGTAACCATACAGATGAGATTGTTCGCAACAACCTCTATTTATTCAGTTGGCAATAACTGAAAACAATATTAAATACAGACGAGAATATGAACATTGCAGTAATATATCAAGTCAATAAATTATTTTAACCTCGTGGGGATTTGAGTGGCGTAAATGCTACCAAACATCAAAACCAGTGGATTCTCATAGTGGCGTTTACGCCCCCTACTGCGACAGACTCATAAGAGTCGTTCTATCTCCTTTTATATTTTACCTTTATAATACGTTTATGTAATTATGTGTTTTTTAGTTCCAAGTGATAAATAGTTAGGATTTACATGAAAAAAATGAAGGATAAACGAGATAAAAAAAAAAAAACCATATGTTTAATCAAAATTGAAATACTTTTAACGGCATATTTCAATTGATAATATTAACTTCTAAAAGAGTCTTTCAACTGCTTTCGAAAACAGTATTTGTAACAACCATGGACAATTTGTGGGATATCATACCAGAGTTCATAAATAAATTAATAATAATATTGTACATACCTAGAACAAATCCCGATAAAACCACATAAGTAACATAAGCCATTGTGGGAATATACAAATCCGGTGCATTGGGCTCTAAGCGTGGTTGTAAGGGACTGTCGTGCTCGTATTTGATGCTCCAGTCCTGAAACACACATAGAGAAGAGATCAGAGAGACAAAATCTATTGTATAGGTATATAAAAACAAAAAATCGTACAGTATCATTGGGAGCAAAGTGTAGTGTAGTGAAAGTGTCGAAATAGATAACTCCAGATCATTTAAAAGTAAAAAATTGGGTGCGCACATCACGGACTTAACAAAACTTACAACGGTTTTGCCAGAGAAAGAAGTTCATAATAATAGGTTTGAAACATTGAGGTAGCCTCAATGGTTTGAAATAAGAAAAAATATATTATATGAAATAAAAGGTTTGAGGAATCATTAGAAATCCTCCCCTTCCAGAGATGGAGAAACGGTCACCGAAGAAACGTTCACCGAAGAAAACGCTGGAAGTGGTATAAATTATTACATGAACAAATCCATCCAAGTGGCTATGAATATCCAAGCAAAAACTTTCAAGTACCTGCAATAAACAAACAGAAGGAATTTACGAGAAGAGTAACCACTCCATAAAGCAGTACCATAAAGCAGTTCTAGTCGGCCGACAGCAGAAGCAAGCGACGTCCGAAGTGATACCAACATAGTGCGGTATTTTGATGATATGGTTTTTTATTCACTTTTAGATTTACAAATTCTAAAAATCTATATATGAGGGCTATAAAAAGGTTTTATGGCATTGTCAACTTTTAAATAAATCTTTTAAGCTTTGGAACGCCGAGCTCCCGCGATCCAATACTTCGGTAGTGTGCCGAGGGTAAATTAACGTAAATTAATTTAGTATAGTAGTCTATTTTCGTAACAATTGTTTTCTGCAAAATTATGTTTTTGTAAATTATTTCTATTTTTGAAACTGTCAATTAATGGTGGAACTCCATTTTAACAATTTTTTTTTTTTTAATGGGTAACTACCTTCCACTTGTTTATTTCAGACCAGACTGGTTTCACCTTATCACGGGCATCTTCAGGTTGGTACAATTAAAACTGAATAAAACGCAAGTAAAGCCATAAATCAAATTTCTCAGTCATAAATGTACAATATTTGAAAGAACAATGGGACTCACTCCTGACATAAATGCTATTTATAACATAGATTTAGTTTTAATTGTACCAGTTTGAAGATACTCGTGATAGGGTGAAACCGGTTTGGTCTGAAATAAACAAGTGAAAGATAGTTTAGAAAGGTTTTTTAATATAAAAAATTCATA
The DNA here is from genome assembly GCA_022606495.2 of Halesus radiatus. Classification (NCBI taxonomy): domain Eukaryota; kingdom Metazoa; phylum Arthropoda; class Insecta; order Trichoptera; family Limnephilidae; genus Halesus; species Halesus radiatus. The sequence continues at coordinate 256,577 of JAHDVE020006182.1, forward strand.
ATAAATTTGTCTGTCATACATAAAAATTGTTTATATCTTTGTAGTTCTCCCAGAATAGCTACTTATATTCAGAGAAACGATTTTTTGACATTGCCGATCAGATATGCCGGCGTTCAACGGATACAAATGTTGCATATCCGATGGTTAATTTCAGCACATGAGAAGTTAAAGAAACTTGTGGAAACTTAAGGTGTCAAATGATTAGATATTTTATACTTTGTGAAATGAAACAATCAAACTTTGTTTTAAAAACGACTGTGATGAAGTTGTCTCCAAATCTGACGGCCTCCATGGTCGAGGGGTAAGGCTCTCGACTACGTATCCGAAGGTCGCGGGTTCAAATCCTGGCGTGTGCAAGTAAATTTTATTTAATTAATTTGTGCTGTTTCACAATTAATGAATATAAAAATAATATATAGTATATTTGCACACGTTCCAAAGTGGAAGATACTCTCAGTATCGCCCTGGTGAAAGACCACTATTCAGAATTGAAATGTTGCTTGAAATGGTTTTTAGCCGTGTTTGGTGACCAGATCTGAATAGCCAGGTATTTCCCCACCTTCCTCTTCCCCTCCCCAATACCTTCAGCCTCACAACATTCCCCAATTGGGGATGCCATAGTCTCACTGGCTCCAGAAGGTTGGGAGCATTTGAGACTCTTGCGCAGTATTCATGTAAAAAAATATATATATCTGATGAAAGATTGAAAAGAAAATGTAACTAATGATTTTGTTGATTATTCCTCTGAAAGTGTTTACAATATGTTACATACGTGCAACTACAAGACAGCTGGGTTTGAACCGGAGAATATGCCTCAAAGCATGTACCTACCAAAAGCCACAGTGGCTGATATAGAAAACATTGTTAGGCAAATGAAAAGCTCTTCTGCAGGAATTGATAATATCAGGATGAGTGATATTAAAAAACATATTTTAACCTTAGGTCCAATTATAACCCATTTTGTAAATAGAATCTTATTTCAAGCAAAAAATCCTGACGAACTAAAATGTAAAATTATCAGACCTATCTATAAAGGAGGTGATCACACTGTATTGGGTAACTACAGACCAATTAGTATTTTACCATCACTCGACAAAATTCTTGAAAAATACATTCAGTTAAAATCAGTTAAATATTTGGAAGATTTTTCCATTATTGATACCAAATAATACGGTTTTAAAAAAAAAAGAGCACTGAATTGCTACTTCTACCTGCTTAAAAGTTTGCCAGCCTAATAAATAATGATTTGAATTGTAAAAAACATAACATTAGTCTTATTTATAGATTATTCCAAGGCTCTTGATACTATTGACCATTGTAAATTACTTAAAATACTAAAAATCATAAGAATTAGAGGAACTTCTAAAACTCCTTGAAAATTACTTAAGCAACCGATGCATGAAATTGAAACAATTAAACGCTTTAAGTAAAAAAAATGACTTTTTGGCAGGCGTTCCTCAAGGTTCCATATTAGGTCCAATATTGTACATTATTTATGTATCATTTATTAAATACATTTTTAGACATGTAAACCCCTTTGTGTATGCAATGATGCTGCTTTGGTAATTTCTAGCATTACTAGTGATTTGCAAACTTGGACCTTTTACAATAAGACTACATTGAACGTTTAAAATGGTCTCATGACTCTGGATTAATTATAAATGCAAACAAAAAAAACTAAATTGATGCACATAAGATCCCCCAATGCAAAGGTATATTTTACACCTGAAATAAAAACACATACATCAGATTGTTTATAAGATGGCATTCCTGCATCGTGTACATGTGAAAATGTTGAACTTGTGAAAGCATGTTTATTTCGGTGTCATTATTGATTGTTTTTTCAAGTGGGATTTACAAATAAATAAGGTTTGTGTATGACTAAGATGAATTGTTAGTAGATTATTTAAATTAAAATTCTTTGTTTCAATCTGTACACTTCGAGTAATTTATTTATCATTAGCGGAATCTGTCATAAGGTATGGAATTACATCCTGGGGACTTTCCTGTAAAACAAACATCAATTTGGTTGAGATTTGTTTTTTTGTTTTATATAAATACCGCACAAGAGTCAACCCAGCCGCTCTCAACTGTCTGGAGCCAGTGGGACTATGGCATCCCCAATCGGTGTATGTTATAAAGCTATAAGTAGTGGGGAGGGGAAGGAGATGGGAAGAGGAAGGTGGGGAAGTACCAGGTTATTCAGATCTGGTCACCAAATATGACTAAGGTCATTTCAAGAAACGTTTCGATTCTGATCCAGGGCGATACTGAGAGTATCTTCCACTCTGGAACGTGCCACAAATATACTATATATTTTTTTTTAATGAATTAATTGTGAATTAACACAAATTTATTAAATAAAATTTATTTGCGAAAGCCGGCATTTGAACTCGCGACCACTGGGTTCGTAATCGAGGATCTTACCTCTCGATCACGGAAGCTGTCAAATCTTTAATCCCAGTTTGTAAAACATCCTATGGACAAAGAAGTGTTGAATGCAATGCCATTAAGCTATTCAATTCCCTACCTAGTGACATTAGAAATACGCAAACCAAAAACTCGTTTAAAAGTAAGATCATTGATCACCACCAATAAACCTGTCTATCACAAGTATTTCATAATGTATATATATATTTATGTACATATGTATGTACTGCAGGTATTGCTTCTTAATTCTCATTTGTTCATATTGCTATCATTATGTTTGTATATATCATATTTTTGAATTCAACTGTTTCAAAATTCTTTTCAAACTTACACATCTTTAAACCAGTTTATTTTTTTAATTACTAAATTATCTATTTGTCATTTTCATAATAAATATATATATATACTAGCTGGATAACCACTCTTGTAAATTGCCATTTCAAAGCAGGTGTTTCACACTTAGTGAGATGGGCAATATCTCAGAACCAATAATAAATGTTTATAAATACTTTATATAATTAAATAAAAAGAAAATAATTATAAAATAATAATAAAAATACAAAATGCGCCATACAAAATCAATTAACCCAATAATAGTTCATATAAAAGATATCAAACTTACTTTATTTGTATAAGGAAAGAAAATCAGCAGTAGCTTATTGATGACGTATTTGGTGTCCACGGCGAAGTAGTACTTGAGCCTCGACACGGGTACATATTTTTCTATCTCCCGGTGGACCAGGTCCTTGCCCTGGCTGGCCAGCTGCTGGCCGTACTGCATGGCCATGTCCTGTACCATGGGCTGCTGCAGCATGGAGCCGATCTGAGCGGCGGCAGGGGCGAAACCGGGCGGCGGGGCGAAACCGGGCGATGGAGCGAAGCCAGGCGCGGGTGCGAATCCATCGCCAGAGGGGTACGATTGGAAACCTAAATGTTGGGAGGAAAATCTCAAAATTGACTTATTTTTTTATTTACGACCAATTGTCCAATTACACAAAATACAAAACAAAATGAGATAAAGAAAAGCTACAGAAAAAGAACAGAACAAACATAATGCAAGAATGAAGCAATGACAAAAATATACATTTGGAAGAATATTTAAGTCAAAGCCTGAACAAGGTTTTGGTAGAGTCCATGATGTTAGACATACTAAATGATAATCTTCGAGGTTTATTTTCGTAAAGCCTGACAAACATCATTTAGACTGGTACCAAAAGCTTCAAGGTGCTGGCTTAAGTTGACAAGTCTTGACATTCTGGACAGTGGAGAATGGTACCCGTAATAAGTAAGTGTTGATCGAGGAAAAGCAAGGAAAGGCAAGGAACGTTGAACTGGATGAGTTGCAACAAAGAAGGTGAGTCAACGATACAATTAATAATTTTGAAAATTCAAATGAGATCAAAGTCTTTCCCACGCTTTTCTAATGAAGTAATGTTTATGGGTTGTTCAATTTCAGCATAGGAGTTGAAATTGAACAAACATAAATACATCCTACGTACAGATGAGAGCTTTTTCTGATTTAATAGAAAACATATTGTTATAGTAAGTGCTGTAATAGGCATTACCATCAAGCATATTTACAGGTCACTCCGGGAAACTACTCTGGGTTCAGGTGTTCTATGAAGATTGTCTTTGGTTTAATATTCACTGTTAATTTTCTAAACTCTGATAACTGACTCCAATGCAAAATAATGGTGCTTTACTGTAACAATTATAATCAGTACAAAATACTTGTTAGTACTTACAAACAATGCAAAAGAAAATAAGCCTCTCTAATTGACAAATGCTTGTGCAATAATTTAATTAGCAGCAGTCAAATGTGTGTAGCTAGAACATGTCAGACTGTTTTTTTGCTTTGTCAAAAGTGTTTACGATGGATGTTGGTGAATAGAGAATTTCACCAAATATGAATTATCATGTGTGTCTTACTAGTATTTTGCATTGGCGCATTAAATCCATAGGTAGGCTGATCGAACCCATTGCTGTCAAAAGGCTGCGACCCCCCTTGACTCATCGGGCTGTTGAACGAAGAGTCAAAGGACGAGGCTTGTGGATAACCTGGTCCCGCCGTTGGCGCCATCCCCAGGGCAGCCACATCGCTCACCCGTTTTACTTTACGTCCTAGTCCCGCTGAAATATATACAAAATATATACTGTAGCCACTATAAAACATTCGCAACATCTAGCGATAAACATTCTGGAAAAAAACCTTTACCATTTCTCGATGGACCAGCCTGATTATAACTCATTTTTCTACGATATTTCAAGGCTTTTAGTGGTCAAATTATATTTTAAAGAGAGGTAAAACGATAAATATTGAACTTACACATCACCACTCAATTGAATCTGACATTAATGTTTTTTTTGTTTGTTAGGCCATTGAATGATTGAATTGTCACTATAAATTATAACCCTTAAAATCAGTAGGTACCTACGCACTATTTAAGTGTATCGCGATCAACATGGCACAAATAAACTTTGTTTTAGAACTTTAGAAGACGGATATTGGGAAGCTACTTCTCATGGTTCTATGATATTCCTATTCCGGTCAGAAACTATTTTCCTACTCTAAAAAATAAGTACAAACTTCGAGAGTACTCTGAATGGAAAAGATCTTCTCTAACAAATAGTCACCATTCACCAGTAAGCATTAATTCAATCTTCTATTTCTTTAAAACCATGGTTTCATAAATACTCTTTCATGTCAAAAAATATATATTTCCCCCATAAACCTGTAGATACTAGTTGACACTTCGTTGCTTCAGTTCGTTTTGCACAATAGACCATTTTGAGAAAAATTGTGTTAAGTATGCAGAAGTTCTCAGAAAGCCTTTATTTTTATAATACCTACGAGTAAAAAAAATATTTAACGGGTTTCTAAAATGGAAGTTGTCTTAAGTACTACAAAATTAGACAACATTCTGAGCGTGTTTATTCAACACCCACACGTTGGACAACAGAGCACCTCGTTTTTATATCGGTCGTCACGTATACATTTCATAGTAATTTGTATAACATCCATAGCAATATAAAAGCCTTAGGGCCAGTTTTATAAACGATGTACCAAATTTCAGTTCCGTAATGAATCGTTTTTCAATATCGGATTGTTATCCGTTCGTAATCTTATTTTGCGTTTTATAAACAACTATTATATTGATATATCTTTTGTAATATCTATAAGTAATGACCGAATTCACAGACATACTTAGTTTCTAAAATGTGCATTTCAAGTAATAATAATTCCCAGACTAGACCGGCCATAAAAATTTTGCACAATGGCTAGCTGCGTAGATTGTTGTTCAAGCCGGAAACCATTGTAAAGTACTACATTATAAAGGACAGCAATAAAACCTAAAATGAAATAAGCGTGTAATAAATGAGCGGCCCGCCAAACAATACGGGTTATAAAAAGATCCCTGCAGATAGACAGGCGACAGGGCTCTCTGAAGAGAGGTCAGTGAGTTTTAGTCTTCCACCCAGGAAGGACAGTTGGCTTGAAGCTTCCGTCCAGGAAGGTACCTACTCTCGCCCCTCGGAGAGGCCGCCCAGGTCCTCTGACGACAGTGATTATTACGCTTCCATCCCAGAAGGAAATACGTTCTCCGATTTTCGCAGATCTACTTGCAGAAGTCGCCCAGGCTCTGCACCGCGAGTGAGTTTTACACTTCCGTCCCAGAAGGAAGTCTGGTCTTCGCCCTTCGGCGATCTACCATAGAAGTCGCCAGGCTCTGCACCGCGAGTCGACCCCCCCGCTTCCGCCCAGGAAGTTACTGATCTTCGCCCTTCGGAGATCAAACCCCGGAGGCCGCCCAGGCCCAATCAGAGTTATCGCCGCGTTTGTACCTACTCCCGATCCGGAGGTACTTGGATACCTAGTGCGAACGCGAGGACTCTGCATACAAAGCAGCCCCTGGACCCTGGACAGCCATCAGTAAAGGGAAGTGCCTCTGAACTCTCATGATAATACTTCCACCCTGTCAGCCAAGTGAATCCCTAACTTTAAGAATCAACTTTCCCGTATAATTAAGCCAACTGAATATCTAGTTTTAAGAATCAACTTTCTCGTATAATTAAGCCCAGTGAATCTCTAGTTTTAAGAATCAACTTTCTCGTATAATTAAGCCAAGTGAATCTCTAGTTTTAAGAATCAACTTTCCGTACTCTTAAGCCAAGTGAATCTCTAGTTTTAAGAATCAACTTTATCGTATAATTAAGCCCAGTGAATCTCTAGTTTTAAGAATCAACTTTCTCGTATAATTAAGCCAAGTGAATCTCTAGTTTTAACAATCAACTTTCCGTACTCTTAAGCCAAGTGAATCTCTAGTTTTAAGAAAACAAACTTTTACGTAGAGTTAAATGAAGTGAATAGTTAATTTTAAGTACAAAGACTTTACAAGAAGATTTAAGTACTTGCCTATCTAGTTTTATTGAAATTTTGTGTCTATTTAAGATTAACTTTGGTTTAAGACTAACCCCACGATTATCAAAATAAATGACCAGTTGTAAATACCTAAATTGCTTTTCAGTTCCTAACCTTTTTGCGTTATTCCTAGAATTGTAACCCACTGCATTAAATTAGCGTCTTATCAATATATATAACTATATATATATATATATATTTATTACTAGCGGTAGTGGTATATCTATGCTAGCAGTTATCGGCTACGCTTGGTCCGAAAGTTTTTATGCTGGCAATGTTTTTGGTGAATCTTTTTGGTGAAGTTTTTTATCTCTGATATTGTTTTCATCTATGGATTATCATATATTTACTTGATATCTCAAAAGTCAGTTGCAAGATTTTTATTTCGAAGTTTTAAGTCTAACTAACTTAAATACCACATGTATGTACATAATATGAAAGTTTATGTTTATAATGCAGTGGATTAGTCACGATTATAACGTAGTTTTAAGTGTTCTAGGCATGAAATAACCTATATTATTATAAGGTTAAATTATTATTTGAACACTAACATTATGGTGAGTTTTTATTGTAATTTTTCAGAAATCGACATGAACAAAAAATATAAAGTCGAAATGTTACTACGGATGAGCTCTATAACCTACCCAACATAATTGAGAGAACGCCAGCATTAACCTCCAAAAACACTGACTTCTTCACAAATACGGAAAAGGATGCAGTTTGGGGCCACAATTAGTTGAAAATGCCGACAACGGTGCATTTACCGAGATGTATCTCAATTAATATAAAAATGCGACAGCCTGAACAAGGCTGCAAAAAAAGCTAGCAATGGAAATAAATGCCAATAACAGGTGTGTATCTTACTTTTACATGATTTTCTTTGAAATATGTATATGATACCCTCCCTTTCATGACTGCTAATAACAATAATAACTTTTACCACTGTTTACATAGTCATAAAAAAATCCGAATAAATAAAATACCCAAACTGAGAACCTAACAACCTATTTAAAAAAAATCCATTTTATGCAGTTAGCATTTACGGACAAATGTCGCATCATATTAGAGGAGAGTCGTTCCGGCCGGACCGACTCCCATGAGTCCGACTCTGGTGGGTCCGACTCTGAAGGCGGTGGACTCGGTCCGAGATCACTCGGGACACACACTCACTCAAGGTCCGACTAAGGTATTGGATCGGATCCAGAAACGTAAAGTGGCCTTATTCAATACTGTAATATGTACAATTTTTCGATCCGGAATCGTCGTCACCACAGAGCAGTCGGAGCCATACACAAAAAGCGACCTTATGCAATAGTGCAATATGTACAATTTTTCCATCCAGAATCGTCGTCACCACAGACACAGAGTAGTCGGAGCTATAAACGAAAAGCGACTATTCAAAGGTACATATGCGCGATTTTTGCTTTCGGAATCAGTGACCTGATGATTCCTGTGGTTCCACCGGACTCAGCGGAACCGCCGGACCTGTCGGGACCACCGGACCCATCGGAACCGCTAGAACCAGCGGACTGAGCCGAGGAGCAGAATCCGTTCGGCTGAACTGGGAACCTTAAACGAGTTCGTAAAATAAGCAGAACGACCCACTTCTACAACGGAGCAGTCGGAGCCATACACGAAAAGCGACCTTATACAAAGGTGTAATATGTACGACTTTTGCTTCCGGAATCAGAAAATTACCAGGACTTACATCAATTTCGAACTATTAACTACTTGGTAATTGGAACTACTGTTAACTACAGCTATGACTCTCACCGTTTCACGAAACACAGCTCGTTTAAAATTATTTAGTTCGTCGAAGAAAGCAATCTCTTTTGTGGTTTGACATAAAATTTAAAATTAAAAAATCTTTGTCTCAAGCCATTTTATTATTTTTTATTAGCTATTTTATATGTTTACAGTCCTGAAGGAGGTTGAATTTAACCGAAACCGGTCGACAACGCATAGATATAATAGAGTGGCTTAACAAATAAATTTTTGATTAATATTATTTAGCTTCTTAGTTCCCCCCTTTCAGACATAGCATTTTTTATACAGAACTCTTTCCCGTAAAATAATAATTAAAAAATATATAATAATACCTACTTTTCCTTTCTTTTCGTGGGATTTTATACCTTAAAAATAAACGTTCGTAGTTATCATATTTGATTGGCAACAAAATAATAAATCTTCGTGCTTTTAGTTTCGCAAAGAGCAGTCAAAATGCGATGTAGTGACGGATTTCCCAAAAGTTTTTTTTTCAAAAACTCCAGCACTAGAAGTTCACATTGTACACCAACGGTTCTATTTCTAATATCTCCCTTTTCACAATCAGAATATCAGCAAACAAGAAAAGTGAAATTTGGAAACATTTTACCGTATTTAATAGGAATGCAAAATGCGAATATTGCTCAGAATTTATCAGTTATGTTGGCGAAGTAATTGAAGCGAAGTTGGCGAAGTAATTGTTCAAGAAGTAATTGAAGCGTAAACATTCAACCGTGCCCATTTTAAAAAACATGTATTCCAGCAGATCCGGAACAAATACGTTCATTGTACCAGCTTGCAATGTTGATAAGACAACAAATTCTGATCGTGCCAACACTCCTGCATCGGTGATACCAGTAAGTGAGCCTTCCACTTCCTCGGATCCATCCAGAAGGAATATTAGTGTTCATACTTCTCAAGTCAGTATCACGGATTACGGCACTGTAAAAAAAACAATTTCTGTGAGTAAATCTAAAGAGATCGATGAGCAATTATTAATCATGATTGTAAAGGAATATCACCCCTTCAGCCTCGTCGAAGACCCCGAATTTAAAAAGTTGATTGCTTTGTTATGTCCTGGATATAGCCTTCAAGCAAGAAAAACTGTAGGCAAAAGCCTGTTGCCTAAAATGTTTAATCTAACAAAAGAAAAGGTAGCAATAGTTTTGAAGCAAGCAGAAGCCGTTTCTTTGACAACGGATGGGTGGACCTCTCGGACTAACCAAAGTTACTATGCTCTGACATGCCACTTTATAAATAATGATTCTAAATTAACCTCCATTCTGCTGGGAGTATTTCATTTGATGAAAGACACTGCAGAAAATATTTCAGTATTCCTAAAATCACTGGTAAATGAAAGGAATTTGACTAGCATTAAAATATCATCTGTTATCTCGGATAATGCTGCTAATGTTGTAAGTGGAATTGGTCTGTGTGGTTGGCCCCATTTTGGTTGTTTTGCCCACACCATTAATTTAATTGTTCAGTCAGGGCTGGACAAAATAAAACCGATTTTGCTTAAAGTTAAAGCAATGGTGGAATATTTCAAACGCACCTCCCATGCTTTGCTTTGGCTAAACTAACCACGAGACAAAATGAATTAAACTTGCCCCCCCTTAAACTAATCCAAGACGTCACCAGATGGAATTCCACTTACAACATGCTGTCGAGGATTTATTTGCCGAGGGATGCTCTTATTTCAACATTGGCCGTGGAACAACCATCATTAAACTCCTTAACTCAAAATGGATGGAGTATTATTGAATACTCCATTCAAATATTAAAAATATTTCTTGACATTACAAACGATGTGAGCAGCCAAACAAATATATCTTTTTCTAAAATTTTGATTTATATTCAGGCTATTGAGACACACTTGTTTCCATATTGTGCGGATTTAGGAGATCAATTTCCATTTGAAGTATGTGAAATGGCACGCTTTTTAGATAATGATGTAAAAAAAAGGTTTTCCAAGCTTCACCAAAACAAAATAATTAATGAAATTATATTTTTGGATCCAAGATTTAAGCAATATGGAGGTATGTCTGACAGCCAGTTTCAATATACAAGGCATGACATCGAAAATAGAGCAGCATATTCGTCACCCATTGTAATAACCAACTGGAATGTATACGATAAAACAGTCAGTACTGTGATGGCTCCGACAGTGTCTAACTTTAAAGCGGTTGCATTACTGGAGGTCAAAAAATACATCGAGGAGCCCATCATGAACAGAAAAGAAGATCTGTTGAAATGGTGGGAAGAGAGGAGGCGGGTATACCCTCGTCTTTATAAAATTATGAAGACAAGGCTATGCATACTTCCGACTTCAGTCCCATGTGAAAGATTATTTTCCAAAACAGGGATGATAATCAGTGATAAAAGAAGTAGGCTGAATCCTGAAAAGGTATCCCAGGTGATGTTTATAAATGCCAACATGAATTTAATTTAATAATTGTCAGATTAAAATGTAATAAGAAATATTTTTAATATGTGAATGGAGTGTTCAATCTCCGTTCATTTTAAGGTAGTTGTTTCACATCTAACGTACAATGTTTTTATTATCAAATATATGCAACAACCTGCGAGGCACCTCAACATTGTTCTATTCTATAATTTCTAATTTTTTACATGCTGTTGTTTTGTTATATTTTTATTTGAATTTATATTTACATTGTTGCATTAGTATATAACATATGCCACTGTACTGATAAAAAAATGTTAAATGTGTAAAGCCCAAATTGGGCGTAAATAAATAATTATATATAATTAGTAATAAACTTATTATTGTGTTTTTCTATTTTGTACGTTAACGTTCTTCAATTACTTGGACCGAAATTTTGTTGAACTTGTTATGCAAAATATTATGATGATCTCCTTGATATCTGCGGGCATTTTTAAAATTATTTAAGTGCTACTATTATATTAAGTCTATCCTCACTGTAACAAACCTGTACTAGTGATTTTGTATTCTCAATTTGTGTAATACCTGCTGGTATTCTGATTATATTATTAAATCGCTATTATGCACATGGATTCTCTTATCACAATAACAAAACCTCTATTCTTTTTTTCAACTTGTGTACATTGATCACAATCTGCATGGTACGTACCCATATTGTACTATTATTTGTATGATTATTTTTGTTTGTGTATTATATAATATTGTTGAACTAAATTCCTGCTAATAAAATACTTACAGTAGCTTAGTGGGTGCAAATTCCCATTCTATGTATTTAATATTATACAATAAAAAATTATTATAATATAAATGCATTAATTTGTTTTAAACCACTTCAATTTAATATTCTATTCGTTCGACCGGTTTCGGAAGTACCCTTCCTTCGTCAGGAACATATTAACACTAAATGAACTAAGATATAAAATAATGACAGACATACATGATATATGTATTTAAGTGTTGGAATGGAAGCCGACAAAAAGGGAAGGGGTAATTAGCGGATTTTCTGAAGGAACAAAGGAAAAATATCTAGGAGACTATACAATAAATTTACTTGGTTATTCAATACACTAGAATTATTATTTAGGGATTTTCTAATTTCCAGTGCTTCTAAATTATCTAATTTTTTGTCTTTATTATTACAGTAAAGAATTTGAACTCCCGTATCTTTATTAAAAATATTATATTGTAACACTTGAACTTATTATGTGGGGGAAAGTCAAGTAATAGACTGTAATTTTGTAAGTCTCTGTTTATTTCTCAATCTTAAGCACAATTATCTTTACGAAGCACAAGTTCACGTCGCTCGCAGGTAGGTGCAAGTGGCGGGAAATCATTCCCGCCTTGTGCTCGGAAAGCCTTCTTCTTCTAAATATAGGCTGCTGGTTGCGTTGCATAGCTGGCCATGTACATCAGCTTTACAATATATTGAAATGAGATGATTGATTGAGAAAGTATTGTTATTTAAACATCTTTAGTGTTCTGTGACTCCGATATTTACATTACGGGATGTCTTACCTATGTAAAACGAAGACAGTCATTACAACATAGTTTGTAAGTGCCTGAGTAGCTTAATTTATGATCCCTATGTTTAGTGTTTAAGATTTTACCTATGGTATTATCTGTGTACATATCTGTTCCGAAACCGGTTAAATAGAAGTGCTTTAAAACAAATGTATGTGTTTATATTATAATTATGGCAAGACACAAAGTAAATGCTTTTTAAGAATATAAAATATTTTATTGTTTTAACTGACATATTTACTATACAAACTGTTTAAAAAACTGTAGCTGTAACAGATCTTGTAACCTTAGCGTTGACTCAAATATATGCCTGATTGATATTCAAATTTGTTTAACTAACCCAAAAGACACAAAAATATAGAAAGAAACAAAGCGTATAAAATGCAGCTGGGCAGGAGCTCTCATCTCTAGTTGACTGCTACTCGGTGGCCTCCTTGTTGTGTCACACCTCCTCGTTCAGCCGGTCCTCGTTCTTGCATCCCTGAACCAGCTGCTCGCAGTGCTCGTATTTGCTGGAAAACACACAAACTCTATTATTTAATTACCACTTGGAAATTACCTACTGAAAAGAAGCAGAAAAGAAACATTTAGTGTAGAGATAAAATTGATTACCAAACTTATTGCCTTCTAATATCTGCAAATATAATTTACAGCTAACAAACCTGAAAAGTATTTGTTTAGTGCTATAATTTTTATTTATTAATGTTCTTCTACCAGCTGTCTTGCAAGGTCTATCAAACTTTTAAATTTACATGGCAATACCAGATCTGACAGCGAGAACATATTTATCTAAAAAACATTGTTGAAATATTTTTGACCTGAGTTGTGCATCAAACTCTAAACTTTACAATTAAAAATTAAATGTGCAGATCACTATGTACACAAATCAATATATATGCTATAGTTAATGTAGGTACATAACCTCAATGATGGGGCTCATTTCATCATTGGAATATCTAATAATAGACTTCTACTAAGATCCTTTTATAAGTATAAGAGAAGATCAGCCGTATTACAGTTAACAATAGCATATAATTACTTCAATACATTTCTATAAATTGCATTTTGAGGTTTCATTCTTTCAATTCTAATACTAAAATACTGTCAGAAGCGAGTGTACATTATGAAATTACACGACAACGTAAACATTAACATACGTTTAAAACAAAATAATACAAATTCGATCTCAAAATAACATCACAGTTGCAAAGGGATCGTTTCAACAGTACGATAATTATCGAAATTCATTTAGGTTATGTGTCATCGATAAAATCACGATTTAGTTGTACAATTTTATTGAAAACTGCATAAATACAAACACATTGAACTTACCGTTGAATTTTTGGTCAGCATAAGTCACATTTAACTGCATTTATCCATTTTCGACTGAATATTGTATTTTTAAGAAGTTAGTCCTCAAAACAATATATGCTCGAAACCGATGACGTTCAATGATGGACTCGGTAATATCATTGGATTGGAATGATCATATTGACAACATTAAAGATTTGCTTTGTTTTCTATGTCCGTGTCAGCATTTCTTCAAAAAATTAAAAAAATCGATGTTTTACAAAAAATTTTTTTAGTAAAAAATCGAAGAAAAAACAAAACGTGACTAACCTTTCCAGTTGTCAAAAACAAACCACTGATCCAAAATGGCTGATAATGCTAACATATGTGTACCAAAATAACAAAAAAAAAAAAAAACGATAATTGAATGTACACAGCCCGCGAAAATTCAAAATTCCCCTTTTGAACACACCTCGTATACAGTATAACCCCGTGCCCGGAATTCACGTTTTCCCGCCAATTGCGTGTATTTTTTTTACTCCTGAGGTATTTCAGTACATTTAATACCCGCATTTACGTTTTTCTTTCCTGCGATTTACGTCTGAAATATTCAAAATATGGGAGTTCTGCACGCTTGACAACGACAGAGTCGTGACATTCAAACGGCGTAAGGTGATTGGAGGGAAAACTCCGTGTCTTTAGAACGGCATACGGTGATTGGTGGGCGAACTCCGTATCTTTAGAACGACGAACGGTGTTTGGTTCGTCAGTGCTCGGGGCAGTAATATTCCCGTCGGCGTTACTATCATTCGTGAAAAGGTGCTGCGCATCGCGAATCGACTATATATTGAAGGATTTACTGCATCAAATGGATGGATAGATCTTTTTAAGGAGAGGCTCAATGTGGTCTACAGATAAATTTGTGGAGAATTGCAAAGTGTTGATTTGGACATTGCTGAAAATTGGAAGCAGATAGATGTGCCTACATTAATTGCAGACTACGCTTCCAGAGATATTTTCAATGCCGATGAGACTGGGCTGTTATTTAACATTCTAACTTGTAAGACTTTCAGCTTCAAGGGTGAAGCCTGTCATGGAGGAAAATTAAGCAAGGTTCGTCTCACTGTTCTCTTGATTACAAATTCAGATGGCAGTGAGAAGCTTCCCCCGTTAGTGATTGGGAAGTCTGCAAAACCCCGCTGCTTCAAAAAAACATTGCCGACAAAATATGCAGCCAATAAAAAGCCTGGATGACATCAATCTTATTTGAAAAGCAGCTTACTGCATTAGACGATTTGATGGGAGTAAAACATAAAAAAATATTGCTATTCCTCGATAGGTGCCCAGCTCATCCCACAAACTTGACTTTGAGGAACATTCAGTTGGTATTTTTTCCTCCTAACTGTACAAGTGAACTGCAACCCCTGGATTTAGGGATTTTAGGGATAGAAGAAACGTGGTACAGAATTTATTGTGTCAGTTAGAACGAGGTGAGGACCCCAACAAATTTAAGATGTCCATTTTAGATGCAATGCATTATACCATTAAGGCATGGGATGAAATAACCGACTCTACCATCAAGAATTGTTTCCGGAAAGCTCGGATATACAAGGAGCAGGATGAAGACGTACCCAGTACCCAAGAAAATATCCAGTGTGATGTTATAGAAGGCTGGGAAAGGATTTCAGATCAACCCCTGGAGGATTATGTAAACCTTGACTCCAATGTTATGACATCAAATTTGGTGGAAGTTGATGACAGTCATTTAACACCAGCAGACTTTTCTGCTGAAGAACTGTCCAATGAAGAAGAAGCAATGAGGTTCATCGAGGGTTTAAATACCTACTTTACAAGCAATGGTGATATTCAAGATGACACTTTTAAATGTTTATTAGTCTTGAGAGAGAATTACATAACAAAAAAAGAAAAATGCAACAAACTAACGTACATGATTTTTTTAATAAAAAATAAAATAAAATTTCAATAAAAATTTAATTTGAATGTTGTTTTTTAATAAAACATAATTTTTTCAGGAACATAAAATTTAAATGTTCTTTTCTTCCATACCCCCCCCCCCCCCTTTTTACGTTTTTCCTCCAATTACGTTTTTTTTTCAGTCCCTTAAAAACGTAAAATAGGGGTTAATACTGTATATATAAAACCATATATGATCGTGTGAAAAATGTTGAGATTCGTAAAGAATGCAAGGCTGATGTAAGCGTAGTGAGGAAGATTAAGAAAGGGACGCTTAGATGGTTTGGGCATGTGAGTGAATGAACGAAGAAAGGAGTGTAAGGAGAATATATGACACTAATGTGAATGGAAGAAGAAGCCAGGGACGACCGAGGTAGACATGGCATGATCAAGTGAATCAAATACTTGAGTCGGGCCATGTCAGAAGTCGGAATAACAGAAGAGAATGTATCAGACGTATGAAAGTGAATGAAGCAAGAAGTGTATGCCAAGATCGAGTTGTTTGGCGGTCCGTCCTCTCTCCCCACCCTTGCGGAGAAACGGCGTGATGGTTAGTTAATTAGTTAGCATTAACATTATCATAAGTGATAATTGGTTTGTTCATGAATACTCTAATTTCTTTCATTAATAATATTTTGTTTATATTGAACAACAATTATAGAGCTTAAAGTCACCCAAATTAAGTTTAAATTTCACCAAAACTGAAAAAATACAAAACATAATCGAAAAATAAAAATATTAATCAAAAAACAGAATGCGCATGTGAGTGACGTCAGATATTCCAAATGCAATGGTACCAACATAACAAGGTGTTTTCAAGAGTTGTTTTTTTATTCACTTTTAAATAACAATTTATAAATAACAAAAGTTATATATTCAGAATCGGCATTTGCTTATCAACATGAATATATATTTTTAAAGCCATTATATTTTTCATTGGAGTTAGTTACTTATTGAATTTTTCAAAAGTTTACTAATTTATTTGTGAAGAAGCCAGTTTTATGAAGTACTTATACGCCTCCCACATGATGGTCCCACTGGTTTGCCCGATATTAAAAAAGTTATGCAGTCGAAAGGTACGATTAACCCGTCGTCGTTTCCTGTTGAGGTTGAAGTTGGTAGGCTTGACTTTAGGAATGGACTAGTGGATGCCATGGCTTTTTTAGTATTGGGCAAATCAGTTGTGTGGAATACCTATTAATAATATCATACAGCGGAGTAATTACTACAACTTGGTAACTCCAGAGGTAAGCTTCTTCGAGTTACACACAAAACCATACCTCTATTACCTCGCCCATGTACGCCACAACACATAATATGTGTTTGTGGTGTACATAATACTCACCCATGTACGACACACACAAAATAACTGTTTTTTTTTTTACAGTTAGTTGTCATAATAATAATAATAATTAGATGATTTGGATAGCACCATTTTAGTGAAAAATCACCTCAAAGGCACTGTACAAATATTACTTCCTCTTCTTTATCTAATTATATACAAAGAGATACAGAAAAACATACTTACCTGCAGCTGGCATGTCCCTTCAGATGAACACACTTTTATTAGAAAATTTAAGTATAGAGATGAAAGTTTTACAGTAGCTATTTTATCCTCCTTTTCTATTGATATTACATTTATTGGAAGATTGGTGGCACAAGAAGAGTTGGTATTTATTGAAATATTTACAATTTTTAGGACTGGAAAATATTTATAAAATGACCTTAAAAAGTGTAAGAAGCTTTTAATAGATATTATCATTTTTTATTTATTTTTACACTTTTAGTTATTTACAGTGTTGCGGGCTATGGACGCATTTGCGCACCACCGATGTGTGTATTTTTAAACTTTTTCTATTTAATGACTAGGTAAGCACTAACCAACTGGCCTAGTTCAGCAATTTACGGTTGCATTTCTTCAATTTATGGATATGATTGTTTGAAAAGATGAGTTTTAAGTTTAGTTCTGAATTCTGTTGAGTCTTTGATAATTCTTAAGTCATGCGGCGGCTCATTCCAGGCTTTAGGTCCTGATACTCCGAAAGCACAATAACCAAACTTAGTATTAGGTGTGCGCTTTGGTTCCTTCAACCTCCCGATAGCTGATGACGCTGCTGACCTAAGGGTGGACTGCCGTGAATTGGTATTTTCATTATTTTCATATTATTCTCACAAGAGGCCCTGAGGGAAATAATTTCCTTCAGGGCCTGTCATCTTTGTGGATGTGTGGAGGGTCTTTTGGAGGATGGGAAGGAGTGAACCTAGGTCTATTAATATATCATTATCTATACTATTTATATAGCGCAGTTTGGTGAAGGTTTATCTCAAGTGTACTTTTCACCAACATAATGTGTTGTGGTATAAATGGGCGAGGTAATAAATGTATGGTTTTGTGTGTAACTTGAAGAAGCTAAATTCTATGACCTATGCCATATTAAAAATAATGAAATTTATTAGATTATGTAAATAGGAAAATATTTTAAAGTGAATTCTTACATAAAGGACTACCTTTTAAAAGGATGTTAAACATTGTAATGACAATATTATTAACATTGTAATTTAAAAACAGATGAGGCAAAAAATGACAGCATTATGATGTGAGTTAGAAGTCTCAATAATATAAATGACAACAAAAAAAGGTTGATATCCACAGTGCAATCAATTCTGACGACGTCAGTGTTGACATCGAAGTTACCTAGTTGTAAGAATTACTCGACAATACTTATTATACAATACCTAATCGTTATTTAAGAATGCTCGCTTTGAGAAGCGCCAATAACAATTAAAACAGCAAGATTTTCAGTACAATAATTACATTTATTCATAATTATTAGGAGACACATTTATTAAAAATAAAATCCAAAAGAAATTTTTACCATAACTTAACCAAGTAGATGATATTTTCTATACAACCGAGGTACATGAATCGTTTTTTAGCAAACAATTTAACTATTTATTTTAATATAAAATATTCATTCGTCAAAATTATCAAAGGCCATATCTTCGATTCTTCCCAAAAGTAATGAGGGCACTGCGCTTTCCAGAAGCTCTTCTCTGTATTCATTGGTGAAGT
Source organism: Halesus radiatus (assembly GCA_022606495.2). Classification (NCBI taxonomy): domain Eukaryota; kingdom Metazoa; phylum Arthropoda; class Insecta; order Trichoptera; family Limnephilidae; genus Halesus; species Halesus radiatus. Next base: position 275,513 of record JAHDVE020006182.1, read on the forward strand.
CATCGGGAGTGAAGTGATCCTCACAAACTCGATACATTTGCATTTCATTTAATGTTTTGTTGAGGTACTTTAAGCGGCCGAGGCTCTGTATCCACTGCTTGCACTTCTCCTGGTTCGGAGGAAAGCCAAAGAAGTTCTTCTTTTGCTCAATGGCCTCCCAGTCACTCCCGTCCCTGTAGTAGGCATTTGAACAATCCATGGCAGAGCACAATATGGCATACTTGTGTTGCGGTAGAAGCTGGGCGGGCCGTTCATCGTGAGACAACACATAGGTAGGATTGTGCTGCGGTATTCTCTGAACAAATAATTGCACCAATGTCGCGAAGCTTAATCCGGGCGAACACTTCTTGAAGAAGTCTTTCATTTGCTGTTTCATGTCTGCCGCATATGCAACATCATCAGGAGTCATCTTCTTCCCTAAAATATTGACTAGAGCGTTGGGGTTTTTTAGGTTTACAGTTTCATATTCATCGTCGCTTTCTTCATCAGATTCATCGAAGAAATCATCCCTGATCGGGGCTTGGGTTCCGCCGACGGTTTCTGTGTTTTCTTCTTCCTCCTTGGAATAAGCTTCCAGGTGGAATTCACTTTCTACTCCTGTCATGTCATCAGTACCCCCCTTTTCGGCAGATTGGACGGTTTCTTCGTCGGCATTCGTCATTTCATGATCCCAATTTCCATCTTCTATCACGATATGTGACTCAGTCTCTTCTGCTTCCTCAGCCAAATCTATATTAGAAGCAATTGATGTATCTGTCATCTTGATTAAAAAATATAAAGGGTCCCGATCATAGATATGCCACTCTCGTCCCAATAATATTATAAACTTAATTTGTCGATTTCTGTTTACAACTGTCCATAGATATACCACTCACCAACTGTCACTACCTTGCCCGTTTGCCGCATTCGTAATGTTTGGGAATAGACAACAATCTGTTTTACTTTTACTTTTTTTATGGCTTTTCACCCTAAAGGAGCGTTCTAGCCACATTAGTTAGTGGCAAGTAATAGGTACAGCCTGGCAGAATATTGTTGACAAATAATAAATTTTGAACTAAGCATGTCATTTCTATAGCAACCCCAAGCTCTTTGACATATCATTGTTGTTTTTAAAAACTACCATAACCTCAATGAGATTATAATTCATCTAAGCATAATCTATCATTACTGTTTGCTTTAGTAATTTATCAATAGTTATATAGCTTGGCAGAATATTCTTGACAAATAATAAATTTGAAACTAAGCATGTCATTTCTATGGCAACACCAAGGTCTTTGACATTTCACTGTTATTTTTCAAAAAGTATCATAACCTCAATGACATTATAATTCATCTAAGCATAATCTATAATTACTGTTTGCTTTAGTTATTTATTAATAGTTATTAAGATCAATAAACAGTGGAACGAGGGAGGTTATTTACTGTGTATTCCGGCGCTTTTTAGATGAATTTCACGCTAAGAAACAAACGCTAAGAGTCTAACTTTAAGGATGTTTACAAACGCACTGCTGAAATGACTGGTAAGTTATAATGATCTGTTGACAAATTTCGCCAATTTAGTAATTATTTAAATAATATTTTTGTGGATTAATGCTCATTTGTAAAAAAATGCAATGTACATTCATATTTGAGGTTAGACTTCATTTGACAGTTTATTGTAAACAAAAACGTCCAGAAGAATAACGATTCAAGTGAAATTTTTTAAATATAATTTAAATTTCGAATTGCTTTTTTTTAGTTGGAATCGAAAAATGGAAGCGGTTAGCAGGAAATATCGGGAAACTGGAAACGAGAAGCAATAAGAAGAAGCGAGAAGCGACGAGAAGAAAAACCAAAACATAAATGTTAGAAACTGTAACAAGAAGAAGCTGGAAACAAGAAGAGGTGGGAAACAAGAAGAAGCGGGAAGCAAAAAATTAAAACCAACGCTCAATCCGTTCCTTCAGTCCTATCTATCCTACATTTCCATATTGGCTCTAGGTTGCCATGTAAATGGCCATGTAAAATGTTGCCGCCACTTAAATTATATCCTCCTTCCCACCCTTAGAGCATGTGCTAGAAATTCTAGCTTAATCAGTGCTCCCTGGACCTTGGTGTTCTGGTGGGACTCTACTGCACTCTTACTTTGGTCTCTTATTTACACTTTCTCTTAGCAATTTTTTTTTTAATAAATATTTTTTCAATTACTGCAAATTACGTACTTATTTAATATTTTCCTCATTCCATCTTTCAATTCACATTTATGAACACCGTTTGTATAGAGTAAAAGTGCAAATTTTTTTGTAAGATTCTTCAAAAATATTTATGTTTTAAGTTTGTTGTATATGTTTTTATTGGGAAGAGGTGATTAAATACATATTTATTATATATTTTGTAACCTTACCTGTAAATTTTGAGTTTTGAATAACAAGGTCCCGTTAGACAAACTACAAAAAGTAGTTTATCTGGACTTTTTTGCATTGCATTTTTTCTTTTGTAAAATGTAAATAATAAAAAAAAATACGTCTTCAATAACTATAAATTCACTGTGTGGTATCATTTTAAATTAAATAATACAAAAAAATACTTGGACCATTATGCCCATGAGACATATTAGTGTTGCTATTTGAAACCCTTCGAACGACCACACCGCCATCAATTTTTGGCTACCTTTAATTGTCAGACTGTAAAAATCATTTAAAATGAATAGGCCAATAAACAGTGGAACGAGGGATGTTATTTACTGTGTATTTCGGCGCTGTTTAGCTGAATTTCACACTAAGAAACTTTTGTCTAACTTTGAAGACGCTTACAAACGCATTGCTGAAATTACTGGTAAGTTATAATAGTATGAGCACTTTCTTTTAGCACAATTTTTTTTTATTACAATAATTTTTTTAATTACTGCAAATTATCAGAATTTTCATCAGTACCCCCTGACGGGACTCTCTTACTTAGTGCACAGTTACTTAGTCTCTCTCTTAGTAATTATTATTTTTTTTATTATAAATATTTTAGAAATTTCTACGAATTATCAGAATGTTCATCAGTGCCCCCTGGACCCCGAGAAGAAAGAAGAAGCGAGAAGAAAAAAACACAACATAAATGCGGGATGCTAGAAACTGAAACAAGAACAAGTGGGAAATAAAACGAGCAGGAAGCAAGAAATTAAAACCAACGCTCAATCCATTCCTTTATTTCTATCCTATCTATCCTACATTTTCATATTGGCTCTAGGTGTCCATGTATACTGCCTAATTAAATTCTATCATCCTTCTCATCCTTAGAGCATGGGCTCCAAATTCTAGCTTAATCAATGACCCTTGAACTCTGGTGTTCTGGAGGCACTCTTTACTTAGTGCACTCTTACTTACTCTTTGTAACTTTAAAAAAATTTAGTATTTATTAAATTAGTACAAATTAACATATTTAAATTACTACAAATTAAGTGTTTATTTAATATTTTCCTCATTCCATCTTTCTATTCACATTTATTAACACCGCTTGTATAAAGCAAAAATATACATATTCAATAACTTTAAATTCACTTTGTGACATCATTTTAAATTAAATAATATAAAATATTCACTTAGACCATTGTGCCCATGAGCCATATTCGTGTTACAATTAAAAACCTTTTGAATGACCACAGCGCCCTCAATTTTTGTCTACCTTTAAATGTTAGCCCACTCTCTGACGGTCCGGTAAGGAACGAACAAATCACTCGTTACTGCAGACACTGCACAGTAAAGTCAAGTTTTCTAAAGTAAGGTAACGGTTTGCAACGCAGTCCACTGTGGGACTTTTTTGCGCAGTGTCTCCAGTGGCGAGTGAAAAGTTCGTTCCTTACCGGACCGTCAAAGAGTGGGCTTAGACTGTAAGTAGATTAAAATGAAATATTTGTAAGTGTGAGTTAACATTTTAGATAATATAGATTGACACTTAATTGTAGATATTTATTATTTTGTAACTAAAAAAGATCATTACTATGGAAACACCAAGCTACTCACTTCGTCTTTGATCTGTGTTCTTCACGTTAAATTTTTTTAGCAAGTTCGTTTTTAGTCAAGCCGACGAACTTTAGGAAAGGACGACCGGATGGTCGAATCTTTCGACGCCATGGCTTTTTTAATATTGGGCCGCCCGTGTGGAAGGCTATTATGGACCCACTACACGTTGGCCGTTGATGGGCCAGCGCTGGCCATTGGTCGGCAAAGTGCGGCTCCAGAGCCGCATGCGGCTCTTTGGCCCCTTAAGTGCGGCTCTGGCACAAATATCCATGAGCATACACAACAGTCTTATCTACAGTTGTCGGCGCTTTTCGTGCCTGTAAGTTGCGCGCGCGTTACAAATGTACCTTCCTGAAGAATTAAGTTGTTGTATTCTCATCCAGCTGCACATCCAACGAGTATTTTTGTCATCAATTTTAAAATGGCAATAATTTTGTATTGGTGGCTTTTGAAAAAAATGGAATTTAAAATATTTTTATAGGTGCCCTATTTGATATGTCTACCAAAAAGAAGCAAAGAAAAACGGAAGATGAAAACCGTGAACTTAGAGATGAGTGGAACGAGACTTTAGCGTTTATTCGAAACTTAAATGACCATCGGACATGTCGTATTTGTAAGGAACAATTCCCGCATAACAAGAAGTCAAATTTGGAGATACACTTTACAGTTAAACACGCGTCATTCATTTAGCACAAAATATCATGTCGGTGATGCAATGAAGAAAGCAGTTGAGGAACTTCAGAAGAGTCGAGAGACATCAAATTCTGTATTTAATAACTGGATGCAATTTTCCAACAATATTAATATGTCAAGTTTTGTTGTTAGTCAAAAGATTGCTAAGAGGGGGAAATCATATAAAGACGGTAAATACATAAAAAGTTGATTTATAAATGCATCTGAAGAGCTATTCCGGAATTTAAAAATTAAGATTTACGATTGTCTGCCAAAACATTGAATGATACAACAATTAAAATGTCTTCGAAAATTCGCCAAAACCCCGTTAATGCTACGATAACAGATTTGAAATTTTCTCTTTTTGGCATTGAAATATAATTACTGGATTTGAAAAACAAGGAAATATGGCTAAATTTGAAAGTCTTTGTGTTGATTTGTAAATACTGGAGAAGAACAAATGGGAACTTAGTTCACAACACAAGTGGTTTGCTTTGAAAGACCTGGATAAGGAAGAAATGATCATGTTCAACGCCTAAAATAGTATTCCTGACTCTTATGATCAGCTGAAAAAAACTCACATTTTGCTGTTCTTTTCCTTTTCGGTTATAGATATGTATGCAAACAATCTATTTCAAGCATGAATTTTATCAAGAATAAACTGAGAAGTCGTCTTATTGATGAAAACCTGGAATCGTGCCTAAAATTAAAAACAACAAGATACAAACCTGACATACTCAAACTTTCCAAGGAGATGCAAGGACATTGTTCGCATTATGTGTTTGTCAGTCATTGTCTTGATTTAAATTTATCGATACCTTACTTTCATACTATTTTTTAACAATAAATAAAATCATTATAAACTATGAAATCAAGTTTAATTCAGCGCAGCCTTAATTTAATGAAGATCTAAAATAATAATAAAGGTTTACAAAATTAATGAACAGATTTGACTCAATTTTTTTTTAATCGTTGTAATGTACATATTTGGCTCTTTGGCGAAAAAGTTTGCCGACCACTGAGCTGGGCTGGCTTGGCGATTTCCGGCGAGCCACTACACAATGGCGACGTTCAGTTCTACCGAGTTCTACTTTCAACGTGTCTCCGGGTGGACATACCGTTGCGGCAATATATTCGGTTAAAAAACGAGATGATTCGTTTTTATTAGTATATTAGGCAATGGCATTAAAAACAAATGATATGTATATGTAATTTTATGATATTATATGCTACCTAATATACATACTACCTAAATTAATTTCGGATATTCAGGATATGTTTTTTTTAATTTATTATTTGTTATAGTTTTATTTTTCCTCTTTTCCAATAACTCTACCCCAATAAAAATAGGGTATAAATGCAGACATATTTATTTAAAAATACTTATTTTAAGTACAATATTCGGAGAAGCACAATTTACAAAAATACCTATTTAGCGTTTATTTTTGTATTTGGGATTTCATATACATTTATCAAAGGAATGATTCGATGCATTTTATAGTTTCATCATATGTTCAAACTACTGCAATTACGTTAAAAATGTTTCAAAGCTACGTAAATATTACTAACTAGGACGTCACCTCCAAAGCACGTTCAAGCAGACACTGAACAGTTCTCCACGTATCGTGTAGTGGGCGCCACCATCACCATCCTTTGATATGTGTGTACGAAAAACCGACAATGAGGCCATCCCGCGCCATCACAGGCCAGCATACGTCATCATCCGCCACTTTGCCCACTACAGGATGGGCCATACGTAGTTGGCATAGTGGCGTATGATGGTGCTTGATGGGCCATCATCGGCCAACGTGTAGTTGGGCCATTAGATATTCCACTCACGCACTGGCCAAAGAAAACCGGTGGTACCTGATATATCCTTTTGTAATACGAAAATAAATGACTAAATTCACCGAAATACTTTTCTAAAATGTGCATTGCAGGTAATAAAAATTCCCAGACTAGACCGGCCATAAAATAATTTAGCACAAAGGCTAGCCGAACCTATTGTTAGAAAAATTGTAACTACTACATCGTAAAATAAAATAATCTTAATTGCTATTTTGGAAAGTCGGCAATTCCTTTGAGATTTTATGGGACGGCAATAAACACCTCAAAGGAATTGAGCCGCCCGACGGAACGGCCCGCTGAACAATGCGGGTGATAAAAGAATAACTACAGCTAGACAACGAAGAGAGGGCTCTAGGAGACAGTCGCGTGCAGTCTTCCGTCCAGGAAGCACGAGTCGGTTGCAAGAGTCCGCCCAGGACGGAGAGTCGGTTGCAGTAGTCCGCCCAGGACAGAGTCAGGTTTGAACTTTCCGCCCAGGAAGGTTCCTATTCTCGCTCCTTGGAGAGGCCGCCCAGGTCCTCTGACGACGAGTGAATTTTACGCTTCCATCCCAGAAGGAAGTAACTGATCTTCGCCCTTCGGAGATCAAACCCCCGGAGACCGCCCAGGCCTCTGATTATCGCCGCGTTGTACCTACTCCCGATCCGGAGGTACATGAATACCTAGTGCGAACGCGAGGACTCTGCATACAAAGCAGCCACTGGACCCTGGACAGCCATCACAAAAAGGGAAGTGCCTCTGACTCTAATGATAATTCCTCCACCCTGTCAGCCAAGTGAATCTCTAACTTTAAACAACAACTTTTTCATACAAATAAGCCAGTGAACCTCTAATTTTAAGAATACAACTTTTTGTGTAGATTTAACGAAGTAATTAGTTAATTTTAAGTACAAAGACTTTACAAGTAGATTTAAGTAATTGCCTATCTAGTTTTATTGAATTTATTATGTCTAATTAAGATTAACTCTAGTTTTAAGACTAACCCCACGACTATCAAATATAAATTACTTGTTACTACTTAGCATTTCTGTTCCTCACCTTTTTGCGTTATTCCTAGAATCATACCCACTGCTCTAATCACCGTCATATCATACCTACTTTCCACCCTTTTAATAAATATTTATATCTATGCTTTTCATCGCTAGCTCAAAAAAAAAAATATTTATTACAAAAAAAATTCAAAATTATAACATATACATGATTTTTTTTACTTGTTATATTCTGTCTCGATAAGTTGAGCTCCAGTCGTTTTTCGTTTATGTCATCCGATAGTGGTATATCCATTATCTATGACATTCATGTGTCATCCGCTCGCTGACAGACGCAGTGTTTGTGAAAAACAGTGTTTTCGAATAATTTTACTTCAGTTAAAGCCTTAGAATGGCTTTGACAAATGTTTTGTTACTAAGCCAAATAGCCGGTTATGTCATTGGCCTTATTCTATCACTATGCATTGTTGTGCCGATGAGTCTGCACCAGGATGAATTTAGGTATGTAGAATATATATAATATCATGTACTAACTAAGATCTTATAGGTACAATAACATTATATATGCGACGTTTACACGGAATGACATTTGCGTTACAAAGCATATTTGAGATGATTTGTTATTGTGTGCATGGTCAATGCATTTATAGCTGTTTATTATTGTTTTTTTTTTTAGGTTTCCAACTCTTGTTAAATGTACACTTTTATTTACGCCTGAATTAAACACAGTTAATTTATTAATTATACCTCAAAACTAAGACTCTTGATTATGATAAATTTCTATTTTAATATTTGAACTAAAACCACAGAGCTATACAATTACGGTAGGCAGCCCATACAATGGTGACTTGAAAATGTGCACCATTTGGTTCGAGGGGCTATGTGGTGGGGAGAGGATTCTTGCGTTTGTAATGCTGACATTGTGATGACATTAGCCGACGCTTGGTTCAGCTCCTTTCGTAACATAGACCATCATCATCGACAATCTTCCAAGAAACTGGGTGTGTTGCTTAGGGCTAGCATATTCTCCAATATTGATGAACTGCTAATCCTATACAAATCTCAAGTATGTCCAAAAATTTAATTTGGAAGTCACCTATGGTGAAGTCTGTTGGAGCTAGAAAATATTTGATAAACCTGCTTGATTCTGTGCAAAGGAGGGCGGTTCATCTGATTGACAATCCATTGTTAACAGACCGACTGCCATCTCTGATGCACAGACGCAATGTAGGTATGCTGAGTCTGTTCTACACATATTTCAATGAAGCCTACTCGAAGGAGCTAGCAGCATTGATCCCCCTGCGCCGGTGCACGTGCATGAAACTCGACGGACACGAACAGAATAGCCGTTCACAGTTGATGTCAGCTTCATGAGAATGGGTTGTTTCGCCGACTCGTTTTTGTGTAAATCGATTCGTATATGGAACGAGCTACCGGCATCTATTTTTCCCCCTACATTAATAAATCCCTTCCTACAGCCCCCTCCTTAACCCGCCTCACATCGTTGCCCAACCGGGTAGCAATATAGTTCCTCTGTACATACAGGGGCGCACTTGTGAGGTGTCACATAAAAAAACATTTGTGGATGTAAGTACATATTTGTGTTTAGCGAACATAATATTTTGAGATAAAAAAACTTATCATCACTTAATTAGTACCTCTTTTGATGATATAAAAACAGTTTTTTGAGGAAAGTTAATAAGCTTTATTTAAACTTTTGTCGTGGTTTTTGCAGTAACGCAACACACAGGCGTTGATTTATACATAGGTCAACTGCGGTCGATGGTTGTAGTTCCATTAGAGTTGAATTCACAACATACAAGTGTCTCATCTAATCAAATGAATAAAACTCCAATTCTAATTGCATGTTAGTCATTTATATCCCACTGAGTCAACACTCGTAATCACACGTAGTTTGTCATCTACATAACTACTATTCCTCACTTTGTGTGTCCTTGCTAACTGATAATTTAATAGTTTTATCATTACAATTAGAAATTTCATTATGAAATACATTGCTTATTCATTTCATGTTTCTATATACTTATCTTTCCTTAGTTGAGTATTTATCTTCGTTATATTTGTTTCCACTATATAATTGTTATTCATGTTTTTGTATACGTAACTTTCCTTAGTTGAAACATTGAATGTTTTTATTTTATATATCATTTTAGGCACCATAAAAATTGAAATTGTGTGGGGGATCGCAAAAGCCGCAGTTTGAAAATGGCTTTGAACGCCTAAATAGCTGTCACAATAATACAAACTAAAATACTTACAGAACTTAATAATAACATTATTTAATAAAAATATTAAATGGAGTTCTACGAATTAAACACAAAAACAATTAATAAAAAGGATAATACTTTTAGTTGTTATTTGCAACTCTAAATATTTTTATTTTTAATACATATAGTTATATGATGTGTGGTTGATTGGTTGGTTTGCAGGGGCCACTGCCTGCTGTTCTCCACGGGGGTGTGGCAGGAGACGGACGGACAGTTCAACGTGACGTGGGCCTCGCAGGCCTACTGCAACTACACTATCTTCGTGGGCCTCATGCTCTTCATCGTGTCGGCCGTCCAGATCTACAGGTACCAGCCATGTCACAACAGTCCCCCAACGTAAGGTGTCGAATCTGCAAAATTTCGTTTTATTGTCTTTTCAACTCTCCAATTTATTCAATATTTTCAGTGGGTCAAAAAAAAGTTTCCTCTAAATTTTCCTTTTATTGGAATGAAAATGATCGATAATACACGACTCATCCCACAAAATGCAGATTCGACGCCTTCATCAGGACCGGCGTTATGTTATGTAAGATACTACACGACTCATCCAACAAAATGCAGATTCGACGCCTTCATTGGGACCGGCGTTATGTTATGTACGATACTACACAACTCATCCCACGAAATGCAGATTCGACGCCATCATTGGGACCGGTGTTATGTTATGCAATTAGCATACACCTGCTGACATATTTTCATTCTGTAGATTAAATTCATCATCACGGCCCTAACATCCCAAGATAGGATTCGACCTCCGCCACAAATGCTCTCCACTAACTGTAGTCCTTCACCATTCACCTCCCGTTCTGCTCCAATCCTCTTCCATGCAGTTTGTATTCCTCGGTCTGCGTCTGGGTTGCTCCCACTGCGGTACCCACACAGTCATTCTTTCAACATTGTAACGATACAAGTACTTACCCCTCGGCCTGCTCCATGATATTCGGCACCTCATATAATGCGACACCATCCTTACTGACTAGAGCAATGCTCTAGGAGCTTCTCGACAAGACCGGCAGTCTTTGGTTGAAAGCGTCACAAGGAGTGTTCCAACGAACAGACAGCAATATATTCAATGGTGGCCATTGGAATCCAGACACGGACTTTACGAGTTTAGTATGTAGTCATTTTCCCGGTTTACCCACCCTTTCGAGTTTCATTTAACTATTACTTTAATGGCGCCCTATTTCAGATGTTTATTGAGACAATGTATTCATGTTTGTAGATTTGCAATTACCTTCTGTTAATGTTGCATCAGCCAAATCTGAATGATAAATAAACGATTATTGTTTTTTATTGTAAATTATGGCGAGCCACAAAGTTAATGCTTTTTACAAATATGATAAATAAACTATTAGCAAATTCATCTTAGAGATTTGCTCACACCCAAGTTTTAGAATCATCAGATAGTAAATAAAATACATACACCATTCCACTAAATCCATTTATTGGCAAATTTATGTTCAAATAAACTTTTATACTTTACAGAATGTTTTTCATTTCTAATATTAAAATGATAAAGAAGTACTGGTAAATAACCTGGTTAGAACATGTCCAGATCATTAGTCTTTGGAATCTACCTTATAAATAGATTGTTATTGATGTAATTCTGTGTTGTTTTGATTTCAGACTGTCCATGTTCATGTACAAGAACGTGGATAGCTCCTTCCTGTCAGCCTTCATCGACGTGTTGTGCTCCGTCTTTATGTGCGGCTTCATCGTCATCGCTGCCATCATGATCACGCTCGGTTTCATGACCTGGTGCCAGGACATGACACAGAGGTTCCCCTCGTAAGTGTTGTTACCTGTTGATTTACTTACTAATAATAGTTACTACTGAACTTCACCAGAGTTTCAGCACTAACTGATAATCTGCTTTATACTTAAGATCTATTTAGCAAATATGCTTTTACTTACAACTGTTACACTTATGGATTCCGCACTCTATTTGTTTCCACACTGGTGCCATTATATGTCCATGCTCTGGGCACCTGGTCACTGGATAATTCAACACGCGTATGAATCGGGACACTTTTTAAAAGTGATATAAAGTCATTAAAAGTATCAAAAAAAAAAAGATTAATTAGGTTAGTAGATTTTCAGGCTAGTTTTTTTTATTTATCCTAAAACACGTGTGTTGAATTGTCACGGAACCGGGCACCACCTATACCTAGAATTATTATGCTTTACTTACTGCTGCCTGTTTGTAACATGCGCAGGTGCGAGATAGCGGCCGGTCAGGACATCGACAAGAATGACAAGATTGATACGGCTGGATTCTACATTGAACTGGGAACTGCACAGGTTTGAAAATGAATATTTTATTTTGATATTGTGACTGAATAGAATCAATTCTGATGTCGATATACGGGTAATCCTCATCCGTTGACAACCGAGTTTCGTACCTTCGACTAGGTCATTAGGCGAGGAGCTTCATCGATATTATTTATTCAATTAATCGTAATAACTCTCATTTCCGCGGTGGACTCTGTTCTACATTATGATAGCTTTTTGCTCTTGGTGAATACTTATATGCATATTTTACATATAATATTATGTAGTACATTATTGCCCACCTAACAACGGGTCCCGAGAATCCTGGTTAGGTGTTAACTATTAATCCATCTGTATGGTACAAGATCTGTAAACTCTTGCCGCACATTTAGAAGAAGAAGATGATGCTGGCCACTTCGACACTTCAGAGCAGGTTAGGAAGTAAGGGGGAAGGTGTATGCCTTGAGGGGGGGGGGTGCCTTGAGAAAGGCAAACGACTTCTTGCAAGGAGGTGGTGAAGGTGAAGAAAAAGTCTTGATCGGTTTTCAGGCCGGGTGAAGATGCAGGCGAAGTAGGCAGATGAGGTGTTGAATCCGTGAGAATACTCTAGCTTTTTAGAATTGCAACCGTCGCTTAAGTACTCCGTAGTAGACCGTAGAAGTGGCGGGGGTCGGAGAAATGTCCCGTTAGTGGCCAGTGGCGGCTAGGCACGAAAACGACATTCAGGGGCTTAGAAAAACGAAGACGATAATGTGCACTTTTTACCGTCCTCTTCTTCTCCACGCCCGGAACTCCGCTTATCGAGAGCCATATGAAATGAAATATGAAATCGGGCATTGCACAAATCATCATTTGTACAGGCATAGTTCGATATAGAGATTTGTATCTAAGTCGCGTCTCCATCGATGAAAATAAAATATGAAATCGGGCGTTGCACAAATCAACATTGTGCAGACATAGCTTGATAGAGAGTTGTATCGAGTCGCGTCTCCATCGAAGCTGCACGAACCCGATAGAGAGTTGTATCTAGTTTCGTCTCTATCGAGTTGTGGTCGGGCCGTCTGTGTGAGCCCGACAGGTACTTCGTACGAGTTCGATATAGAGGATTGTATCTAAGTCGCCCCTCCATCGAAGATGCACGAACCCAATAGAGATTTGTATCTAGTCGCGTCTCTACTGAGTTTTGTACCGGTTTGATGTTATGCAAACGGAGGGTATTACAAACTTGAATTCACGTCTGGTATACCATCTATAAATCATTAGAATAATTGAACAGTTAATAATAATTTTTGAATGATTCTTTCAAACTATGTACCTACGACAAATTTGAATTCATAAGAAAAATTTATTAAGAATATTTTTGTTGCCTTCACCCCCAATTTCAGCCCTTCACTGCCTTCCATTTGTCCTTTAGAGCACCAACGCCCTCTTGATTCTCTCCAATGCCCCTTGGGGTGCGATATTGCCCGCATTGGGAATCTCTGCTTTAAAGTCATCTATCATACATAATTAATTCATTAATGAGACTGACTGAGAACAGGCATTCCCTGTCTATTACCAAATCAACCGAAATTAAGTGAATTTTACGTTAAGTCCGAGCAGTCTTACGAAGGGGAGCACTTTTATTTAACAGCAATGATTATTAGAAGATGGTTTGCATCACTCATCCCACAATAATAGGTCACCTTTATATACCACCGTTCAGCAATAAGGAACTCCAGTCCAATTTAATTTTTTTTTTTTATCAATAATGACGCAGTATAATTCGTTATTTTTTTCTAAAGTTAGTTTTCATAGTTAAAATAATGTTCTAAGTTTCAATTTTTCAAAGTCCGCCAAAACGTTCCAAATCTATGGCCGGTCGGTTTGATCAGTTTTGAGGTTAGAATGTCAAATGTCAAAACAAGGATGAGCTTTACCATACATCATTTTACATTTTATTCATGGTAAACCATAACTAAAGAAAAGTAATAAAATTATGTACGTTTTAGAATCTTTAACTCAAACAATAATAATAGTATTGGGCATTAACATTATCATAATATCTGTATTGATAATTAGTTTGCCCATGAATACTCCAATTTCTTTTATTAAAAATAACTTTTTTTTATATAGAACAACAATTATAGAGCTTAAAGTCATTTAAATAAAGTTTAAATTTCGCCTAAACAAAAAAAAATACACATTTAAAATACAAAACAAAATCGAAAAATAAAAATGTCCATACTAATCCAAAAACAGAATGCGCCAGATGATATCAGATGTTCCAAATGCAATGGTACCAAGATAACAAGGTATTTTGATGAGATGATTTTTTAATTAATTAAAAAATATACTTTGTTTACACCACTTTATAAATATACGTCATCAGAAATATATGAATACTAAAAAGTAATTTCAAGTGGAGACAAATGATAAAAATTAGAACATAATAATTTAAGAATTGACAAATTATAAACATTAACAAAAATTGATTAAAGTATGTAAGTAATTAATCAAAAATGCTAATAAAAAAAACATTGAATAACAAATTTAAATTAGAAATTAAAAAAGAAAATATTATTATTATTAATATGAAAATTAATTCAAGAGGTAAATATTTTAAAAAAATTGTTTAATTATTAAATTTAATTCACTATTAACACATTTCCCTATTTCTAAAATTTATCTAATTGTAAACCGGTTGTATTTGTATGTAAAAATTTTAATCGTTTATTTATATCAAATGAATAATTTCTAAAATATGATTTGCAAATTCTGAATAATTGTTAATAATAATAATACTTGGATGACTTGTACAGGGCCATTTTTGTGAAAAATCAACTCAATTATTAAATTTGATTTACATTATATTTAAAAAAAAAATTAAATGAAGCTACAGGTATTAAACACAATAACAATTAATACCTCAAGGGCGCTGTACAAATACTACTTGCTAGGGTTTATCTTATTATGTACAGATACATACTTACTTATTTATTATTACTTAAACACCTTAGATGTTCCTTAACTCTAATACATTAAGTATATTTTATAATTAATTAATTAATAATGATGCCACAAAGTGAATACCAATCGTTAGAAGAAATTATAAAAGATGATTTGTTATTCACTTTTAAATAACGATTTATAAATTCTACGTATAGTTATATATTCAGAATCGGAGTTTGCTGATCTATATGAATAGATATTTTTAAAGCCATTATGTTTTTCACTGGAGTTCCTTATTGTCATTTCGAGGGTGCTTTACACGGATTATATCCTTTTTGAAAGAAATGTGTTTTTTTTACTTTTAAAGTGAAAGGCCCTGTAATAACTGTTTAAATGAAGTTTCTGCAATTTTTACTTTTATGACAATGGATTACAAAAAAAACAGTTAACCATTATATGAATAAGGCAATGAGAAGTCCATCACAGTTTGAATTTACCTGACCTTTATGGTAATTTTTTTACAACAGTTTGGAGCGTGGGGTTCGTTTGCCACGTGGGTGGGCCTATCCGTGTTCGCCATGCTGAAGCTGTGCCGCTACCACCAAATGGAGAATGTGCGGGTGTCCATGTACCGCGAGCGCCAACGGCTCATCAATGAGGGCGGTTCTCCCAGTGGCTCTCTGCAACGCGACGAGCCCCCCGCATAGCTCCCGGGCTTCACTGAACACCCCACTGGCTATCCCACTGGACAGGCTAGTGAGGGGTACATGTGAACACAATACACACCCTGTGTGTGTTATTTAGTAATTATTTGTCTCTATATATCGTCACAGGAAAGCGACACTGCTGTAAGCAAAATTATTTTTGAAAATTACTTGTGAATTTAGAAGCCAGTTGTAATAAAATCTTGCAGAACCACTAAATCCAGATAGATCAACCAAGAGGCGAAGGTTAAAATAAAGGTCGTGGCAAGTGGCGGTTACAGCAGTAACGCTTTGAATAGCTGTGACTACATTCTGTAAAACTTTAATATTTCAATTCCTAAATGTTTTTAGAGATTTCATGTGAATATGAAATTAATTACTGGCCAATATAATGGGAGACACACACAATCCCCATGCAACTGACGACCGAGAACACAATAGATTCATTTATTTCCACATATTTTATTTCATCAGTGGCGATGTTCTGATTTTGTTAATTCAGGGGTATAAGAAGCTAAGGCAGCAATCTCCCACCGACCTAAATTATAATTATGTGTCTATTTGTAACATGAATAAAACATTTAATTCCCCATTCTTCGATATGATGATAAATTTGGAGATTATTTTTTAGAATAGTTTGTAGTTTAATATTTGTAAGTCTTCATTTTAACACATAAAGCTCTGTTTCTTATTTGAAATTTGACAATGCCATAAAAACTTTTTGGATATTGCTGCTTTGCTTTTTATAACGTCAATTATTTTGTGTAATGTTGAAAATTACTGAATATTAACTTTTTACAGTACATATTCTCAAAGATTGTTTCCATTTCTGTGTAGGGTTAGTAATACTTACATAAGATGCGTACAATGCTCACTAACCAGGTATGATGTTAATCTGCCTTTTAAACACTTCTTATAGAATAATGATTAGATTGTGCAAAGGTTTTAATTGAATGCAAATTCCTGGCATCACTTTAACCCACTATTTTAAGGCATGTTGTTTATATTATATTTTATAGAATAATTAATTAAGCAGATTGAATGCAACTGACTTGTTCCGTGTATGCGAGTAATTCATATTTCTGCAACCGAGTCCTATGTCCATTTTACCAACTTTAAAACATATTTCATATATCAATACTTTTTTTACTATTTATATCATTTTAACGAGTGTTTGGTGTTTTCAGACATAAGACCATCGCCCCCTCAGTTACAGAGTTTTCTAATAACTTTTATTTGGTTTGTTATGGAAAGGCAGTCGGCACAGACAGGTTTCTTTCAAACTTCGGCCCCCTGTTCTGGCAACATTCAACACGTGGGCTAACTGTAAGAAATAGGATATATCTATAAGCTCCTTTGTACTTTTTTAAAACTTATTTGTACAATAAAATTTTGAATAAAAATATCCTATGATTTGGCAGGCCTTACAGTGTAGGTAACAAAAGTTTAGAAACACACAAATGTTCCCTCACGGTGTTTTATAATATTTATGCATGCTTCTATCTAATTATGAGATTGATGGAGGTGCCTGAGGAGGCTATCATGATTATTAATATGTACTTTTAATTTCATATAATTATTTTGAAATATAAGCTGTGATACCAATTAGGTAGGACTTAACTGTGGAAAAATACAGTCACCTGTGCTAGGGTTAAGCAGAGAGGAGGAATCCTTTCGAGGAATCTTTCCCGGCCGATGCATCTCATTTTCAGCAAACTCTATCTGTGCTTTAATTAAACAATAGTCCGTAATAACATCCGAGGTACAGAGACAAAGAAGAAAGTTTGAGAATCGGCTGCTAGATTATACTAATACATTCATTATTACGAATAGATTTTTTATATTAGTATGTTTCTGTTGACGTTGAGTCTATCAACTTGTTACAGGTCATTTTGTATATTGGATAATAGTATAGACGTATGTATTTTATAAATGAATGAATTCTTCACATTAAAATATATGTATGTAGGCATAGTATAAACAATTTATTTATATTTCAAATGTGATTATTTATTACATAAGAGAAATATGTAAAAGGTATGTATAAAGATTTAAAAAAAACTTACTTTTCTTGGTTGGTAACAATTTTTAATCTTAAAAATATTATCTCAAGTGAGAGTGATTATGTATTGTAATATTATGAATTTTTCAATGAAATAAAATTACTTTTTAAGGGCCATTTAGTTTTATTGTAATGTAAATATGTCAAGAGATCCAACTGCCCTGAGCCAGTGAATCTTCGGCATCCCCATTTGGAATGTGGTGAGAAATATGCGAAGGGTGGAAGGTGGGACGGGGAGAGGTTGCGATTTAATTTCCTTCATTATGCAATAACATACATATATATCCACACCAATTTTTTTTATTTTATACACATAATATACTCCCAGGGGGCTATTATATACATTTTAAAGTTGACAATCAGTAGTTGTTCCTTTGTAAAATTATGACAAAATAAAATAAAGCAGTTTAAGTGATAAAAAAATATATACAAAAAAGTTTGTAGAGGCATCTAAAGGTACATTTAGTCTTCCCCTACTTCGGCGATATTCTCTTGGTGTAAATGCTTCTTGTCGAGCGAGCGAGCATTTTACAGAATGCTCTGGCTTCCACTCTACGTTCTTCCTCATTTGGTTTAAACACACCTCGAGATTTTTAAAATTTTATATGAATACCGCACAAGAGTCCCAACTGCTCCCAACCGTCTGGAACCAGTGAGACTATGGCATACCTAATTGGGTAATATTGTGATGCTGAAGGTATTGGGGAGAAGGGGAAGAGGAAGGTGGGGAAGTACCTGGCTATTCAGATCTGGTCACCAAACACGGCTAAAAGCCATTTCAAGCAACGTTTCAATTCTGAATGGTGGTCTTTCTCCAGGGCGATACTGAGAGTATCTTCCACTCTAATTAGATAATGTATTTTTAGTGTGATAAATTTTTTTCTTCTCGTTTATTTATTTTACTCCTACATTTAAAATGGAGGAAAAATCTAATATAAAGTAGCTATGAGGTATACATTTTAATTTATATATGTAAAAAGATAACAACGCCATCTGGCAAATTTTTTTGTAAGCCATCATCAATCTGTATAAACAAAAACTCTAGAATATGAATTCCTCCAGCTACTGACATTTGATGGCAACAGTAGTGTCATCACATGTCAGGAGCTGGAGGTATTGTCATATTTCGTATAAATGACATTTTTTTAGAAAAATCAATGTCCTCACTGTAAGTGTTGATTCAAAAGAACTTTCATAGACAATAAGCTCACTTAGACAATATATTTTTGATAAAAAAGTCTCCCAGAATCATCTCACATCTTCTATGATAATTTAAAACACGTGTGATGAAAAAAAAAATTATTTCTAAAATGAAAAATAAAAAAAAAGTTTTAAAATTTAAGTACAATGATGGTACAATATTTTTTTTTAAATTAATCAATGTCACATGAAGTTACTTGTCCTTACAAATAAAAAAGCGAAAGAAAGATCAAAGATTACTTTCTCAATTTTGAATACTTTTTTAATGTTATTATGTACAGTGTAATGATGCCAAAATGTATGTTTAATACTAGTTAAAAGTTTGAATATGATAAACCTTTTAACAAAAAAGATGGAAAGTTTTTTTAATTATCTCCAAAGTAACTTGCACGGACAATGATCTTTCCGCCCCCTTACCCTTCAATACATTATTTACATAAGAAACTAGGAAATTGGAAGCAAAAGCATGCATTATAACAGGTGATCCTAAAATTTGTATATACATAATAGAAATTGAGTTTGGTTTTTTGGTATCTGTAGTTAATGCCTTTTTGTAGCTTGATTCTGAACACTTCAATAAACCCGATGTCTCGTGTAAACTAGGTACAAGCGAGTATCGGAATGCCTCAATCTCAAGGAACGAGCATCTACTCTCTCATCCGAGTGTTCTCTAGCATGAGTAGTTCCATCACTTTAGTTCTGAACACTTCAATAAACCCGATGTCTCGTGTAATCTAGGTACAAGCGAGTATCGGAATTCCTCAATCTCAAGGAACGAGCATCTACTCCCTCGTCTGAGTGTTCTCTAAGCATGAGTAGTTCTGAACGCTTCAATACAGTGAAACTCGTTTAAGAAGTTCCCACTTAAGAGGTTTTCATGTTTAAGAAGTTTGGCTTCTTCGGTCTTAAGAGTCAAGGTTCTTAAAAGAATTTCACTGGATACCTTTTACCTCTGTTGTTTTGTGTATTTAGGTAGAGGCGAGTATCGGAATGCTTCATTACGGCCTCGAGGAAAGAGCAACAACTCTATCGTCCGAGCACGAGTAGTTCTATCAATGGGTAATGGTTGGTACTGCGATTGGATGATACTTTTGATTACAGAACATGACATTGATCTTATTGATATTTGACATACATAATCATTATTTCATTTAATTTGACATAATTATTATTTTATTGTATATTTGACGCACATATTATGATTTACTATCATTTTTTTTTTGTACATTTTCATTCTTATTTGTATTTATGCACATATATACTTTATGGCAGGGGTGTCCATCTGTCCATCTGCCCATCTGGCCATACTCATACTCACAGAGATTGACTTCAAATTATTAGAACTCACTAGAGCTTGGACACACTCAACTTTGAAAGTGGCTAAAGGTGGAAATGGCAAACGAATTAACCTTTAAATGTGTTTCCCAATTTTTTTTGGCTCACTGACAACTTCCAGGTAGGTATATTTTATATAAACCTCATTGTAATATATTTCTGAATCATTGAAGATAATATTAACAACTCTCAAAATGAAACTGAAAAGACACATAAAAGAAAACAATAACGGTAACAACTGGGACTCAAACCCAGGATCCATAGTGTATCCGGGACCGTTTAACGAATTGGGGTAGCTGTAGCTCCATGGATTAGTGCGCAAAGTCCCGTATAGACCATGAAGTCCTGGGTCGAATCCCAGATGCTACAGCTATCTTTTTCTTTTCAGATTCATTTTGATTTGTTGATATTATTATTAATGATTAAAAAAAAAAGTGTATTTTTCAGGCCTTCAATGAGAAAAGCTCTACAGATGAATTTTTCGGGCCTTCAATGAGAAAAGCGCTGCAGAGGTATTTTCAGATCTTCAATGAGAAAAGCGCTGCAGATGAATTTTTTTGAGCAGTAAATGCCTTGACCTATGTGGATTTTTTTTTTTCATATGCAGTTTCAACGTAAATGTTAGATGTGATTTTATTTGCTTAAACAGGTACCGTGGGGTACCACTAAAAACACACGCATTCACAATACCTAAGATCAGGTTTAAAAAAATATAAAAGAAAAATGTGAAACAAAAATATTTATACCGAAGACAAAGTTGATAATTTAATCCACTCCGGCATTTATAAACTTAAGTGTAGCGATTGTCCTGCCTTTTATATAGGAAAAACAGCATGTGATGGTTAACATTAGAGTTAAAGAACAGTTTCGTTGTTTAAATGGTACTGGTTTTTCTCAATTTGCAAACCACCTAATCCCATCTGACCATACTTACAATAAAACCACGGGAACTAGTCTTTTACATAAAACACGGTATAGAAATTAGATTAGACAACTTAGAAGCACTAGAAATTAAAAAAATAATTAAATATAAAATGATCAGATAACCTACTTAATAACCAAACAAATTTATCCTGTAGTCCGATTTTAAACATGTTTCCTGTGAATCCTTCCACATCCTCTTAACTCATTAACTTTTTATACCTCTGTTGTGTTACCTCACTCACTCATCTAATTATAATTATGTAATCTTTTCCACAAATTTTCTTGTATAAATCATTATTGGATTGTCTTAATGACTTCATTATGTATGATTGTTGTCTCCCTCTAATATTGTATTATCTTTTCTCTCTTTTTTCTAATATATCCGTCTCACTCTATTGTTTTCTGTACCTATATATATATATATATGTATACGATAACTCTGTATTATTCTTTAGTTATTATATTTGCCCTGACGAAGCTTGATCTAAGCGAAACCGGTTGGCGTAAAAATACAATAAATTTGTGGTTTATAACAAAGTGTTTGTTTTATTTTAAAATAATTATGATTGACAATACACTAGCATTAGTAATGTTATGAAGAGGGGTAACAAAGAAATCGGTGGGTAAATGGAAGCATAAAAGCATGACATATGTTATGTATGTTATTTTCTGAGATTATTACATTGTCTTTCATTTCTTTATAGATTTTTTTTTAATAATGGCAGACACGGAATAATGGCTGTGATCGACCATGCTTTTTAAGATGTGTGCAATTACATTAACCTCCTCACATTTCGGAATAAAGAATAAATGAAAAATAAATAAAGAATAATGCCCGTATATAAATGCACGTGGGCAGAACCAGTCCACGTGTTGATATAGATTTTTAGTTTGATGTACCTATCAAAAATAGCCTACAGCATAAAATCATAATTTAAGCAAATAATTTATTACCGAACTTATTAAAACAATGAAAAAAGAAGTTGAAATAATAAGATTAAAAAATGTATTAAGAAATTAAAAAAGAAATAAGAGCTTACCTACACAAAAACTACAATAATTATTTTAACCCAAGTTCCATAAAGTCATTCAAATAATCATACATCATCGGGTTTTTCTAGTTTGGATCATATTCAACATAATAACCCAAATCCTGGCTAACTTCTTCCAGAACTCTTGCAGCCGGTGGGTTTTTCTTGACCCTTTTAGGGCGAGGGACAGTCGCTCCGGAATGGCGGTCTTCATGGCGCTTACAGTCCGGCATTTGGCGGAAACGTTGGCCGCACACGCTGCAGCTGAAGGGGCGCTCTCCCGTGTGGATTCGCTCGTGGGCGATGCGAGTGTCATTCCTGAAGAACATGTCCGGGCAGTGGCGACAGGCAAACCGGCGCACCACCTTCCCATGCTGTTTTCGCAAGTGTATCATCAGATTATTTTCGGTACTAAATGATTCCCCGCAAACTTCACATTTGTTCGGACCGTTACTAGACTTTAATTTAATTTTTTTCTTACCGCGGCATGTCTCTGTGTGTTTCTTTAAGTAACTGGGGAAAGGAAATTTCCTCGGACAAGTCGGGCAGTCCACAAAGAGGTGCTGCTCGTGAACCATTCTCCGGTGATAGTGATAATGCTTATAGCTTTTCTGCGTTTCGCCGCATATGGCACATTGAACCGAAGTGTCTTTGAAATTCTTATGAAGTACATTTCTGTGATATTGATATGCGCTCTCCGATAGAAGTTTCCCACAAGTCAGACAGAGCTTCTTCTGATGCGCTCTGATTATATGCCGAGATAAATTATTGGCAACTTTTCCACAATGAACGCAGAGTCCTTTAGTGTTGTTGAGCTTTAGTTTATGGTGAACTTGGTGTAGTTTTAATTTTCTCATTCCCTTGAACTCCTTGTCACAAGTTTCACATTTGACATCTTCCTCGGATAGGTGCCAGGACAAGTGTATCTCTTTCTGTTCTTTGGAATGGAATATAATGGCGCAGTACCTGCAGACGCCGGGGTGACAAGCTTCCGCATGATTAACCCTCTCTTGGACCGTACAAAATAAGAGGTCGCAATGTTTACATTTACGTGGGGTGTGTTTGTCATACAAGTGTTTTACTATTCCTTCAAAACTTGAAGACTTAGATTTACAATACGAACAGGCTTGAGTTAAAGGACTAGTCAACAAGTTATTCAGGGAATGAGACTTACTGTAATGACTTTTAAGCAATTTAATGTTTCTACATTTGGTTTCACAAACTTGACAACATTTACCAGTACTGAATTCCTTTAAAGAAACAACTTTAAATAATTCATCGATCTTACTTTCATGCTGAAGCAGCGCATTAGAAGTAGGGGTGGCGTTCTTTTGAATAGGTGTTAGATCTACAGTCTTTACTTTTTTAACACTCCTGGGCTTCTCCCGTCTCGGCTCGGGCTCGGGCTCAGGCTCGGGCTCGGGCAGACTCCCTGCTACGGAAGTGTCGCTGTCGGAGGATAGGTTTTCAGTAGAAAGCTTGAAATCTGGAGCACATGTCACTTTTATAGGAATTAGATGTTTGTCCCAGGAGGGAATTGACAGTTTGCAATCGTTACACATTATTTTTTTATATTTAGGATAATAGGAATAAATACTTTCCAAACTTTCCAAATACTCTTTAGAACAAGATTCACAAGTAAAGTCATGTTTCCTGCGAAGGTTTTGTTTGCCTTCACAGTGTTTAGTTAAAAAGTGAATTTTTAATGTTCCGTCGCTGGCAAACTGTTTATTACACTCCATACAGTTGTATATCAGACATGCTTTATAATGCGTTAGCAGAACCTCCTCAGTGGGAAACAATGTCTTACATTTTAGACACTTGAACTGTGCTTTTTGTGGAAGCTTGACTAGTGAGGAGTATTTAACATCGTCAGCGAAATCAGTGATTGTTGAAGAGAGGCATTGCTTTAAATGATTTGTATATACGCAAGGATTACAGAATATTTTATGGCATTTGAAGCACGTGTGGAAGTGTTTTCTGTTTGAAAGTGTTACAAGTTTATTGGAAATGTACGGAGATAACTGGCTTTCTGATCCATTGTCGTCAACCAAAACGAATTTTTGTTTATTTGTCATTTCCGCATCCAGTCCACCTACCGACTGCTGGAATCTGAAATGTCCAAGAAATTGTTTATGAGATGATATCTACTGCTGCCGGGGATTGAAGCAGATGCACAAATACTGTGTAAAATTAATATAGCTATTGGTCTATACTGGGTCCACATTACAACATACATAGATACTACATAACTCTACAATTTTGTGAATGAGAAACACAAACCTTAACGCATGTGTATATATTATATATTAAAATTATCATAATTCACAAAAAAAATGTATAACTTAAACGGCTCTCAGCATTAAATCTGCTCTTCGCATAATATGAAAATTTTGTTTCGTCAGCCCGAGTCCACCATGCTTTACTACTATGACATTGCTAGCTTTGCATGCATAATTTACTTGTTGGTACAGGGCCGGTTCTATTCAGGCGCAATTGGAGCAGTCTGCTCCAGGCGCCATCTTTCTAAGACGATGATAATGTCTAGCCCCAAATACAGCACCTTTGAGGTGATGTTACACAAGAACGGCATTATACAAATCGTCCAAATATTATTATTTTCAGTGACTACCTAGACGTCTATTAACGCGACAAAGCCGATAAATTAATTTTAAAAAGCCTGTGAAACTCAACACATGTTCCGCGTACCGCTCCGAACCCTGCGCAGAAAAATCCCACAATGGACTGCGCTGGATACCGTTTCTTACTTTAACAGACTTTACTTTTTTGCGCGCTCCAAAGCCTAATAGGCGCTAAGCAAGGTGAAAATAAAACTCGCATCAATCATTTCACACGTTTACAAGTATGTGAGTGAGACCGCGCTATAGGAATTATTAATATTGCTATCTCATTCTTTCAGCAGTTTTGGCAGGTCACTTTCTTGATGTGAACACACGCGAACGTGAAAACGAGACAGATATGCGGGATATGGGCGGGAACTGTGATAAATTCTAATTGAAGAGTGAGATGGTGCTAAATGAATGTTCATGATGCTATTTCATTCTTCCAGTGGTGTCAACCGGCCAAGAAACAAACATAAAACAATTTTTTTTTATTGATAATACTGGATACAGATGGCGTTAGTTCTGTTTACAGCTCGCGTACCAATCCCTCCAGCGTGTGTCAACAAATAGTATTAGTTTCGAGCCTTTAGTAGTTTAGATCCAAATCTAAAGCTTTTGTAGTTTTGTTGGATTGTACATTGTAGTATTGTACACTGTCACTGCAAGTTCGTTGTAGGCGATTTTTGTGTTGTTTATATTTAGGTTTGACAAGGGACAAGAGGAGGCAAAATTTTGAATGTGCCAGGTGCCGTTTAGCCCAGGGCCGGCCCTGTGTTGGTTCATAGCATTATTAGCATATTTAACCTCTCCGCGAGTATGGATGAAACGGTTCATCCAAATGAAAAAAAGTCCCAAAGAAGTATGGACGCACTAGGGCGTCCGCGGCTAAAATTCAAATGCTGTCATATTTAATGAAAATTTTAAGATAATTACCTATAACACTGTCTTCATAATTTGAGTCTAAAAAAATCTCTTTATGATTCAGTACAGTTAAGTTTGTAACTCTCTCGCCAGAGGCTAACAATGAGATATAAAATACCGATTTAGAATTTCTTGTCTTAATTCGGTGTCTTTAAAATTATGAAGAAAAAATAGATGAATGTTTATGTGTAAAATATGCGAGTAGTGGTCGAGTGGTCTCGTGGAAAATAACACACTCATTGAAACCTGACGCCTGATGATATACCACGACCATATAGATATCCCCGAGATATATAGAAGTGTGAGGTTATATTTAGTAAAATGAAACCCTGAGACCAACATGCAGAGAATACCCTACTCAAGGTATTATTTATTTACTCAATATGCAGTTAACATATTTACTCAATTTGTTAACTGCATAACTGGAAAACGCTGCCTTAATTGAAGTGACATTTTTATTGTTGCGTTTTAACTAACAGTAGACATAATATTTAACCCATTGGCCCCTGAATTATTAAGCCATGAAATCGGCCTTCACATCTGAATTAATTTGTGCCAAAAATTGGAAATATGCGTTGGTGTACTAAATCCGATATAATATTTTTAGGTCTATTTTCATCTACCGGCACCGTGCAGTGTAGAACAGTACAGTGGCAGGCACGGCACAGAAGTGAGTATTCACATTACACTGTGTGTGAATGTGTTCATGGACAATCTAAGCAACCAATTGTGCTGTGCCTGAAACTTTAAGTGTCTTCACTGTGCCGTGGTGGTGGTGGTAGATGTGAATCGAACTTAAAATTTATCTACTGTGTTTTGGTCAAAGGCCTTGTTCCGCGCCTTTTGGGAAAGGAACTTAGGCCTCAGTGTAAGCATAACGTTCATGTTGTTAATGTTAGAGTAAGAGGTTAAAGCAACTAGGCCTATTTTTGCTTACCGGAAAATGCGGAATAACCCCATAACACAGGCGATATGTTTAAATCCATTATTTTCTTAAAATTTATTTGTGTATTGGACCAAGGTATATATAAAAAAATTTGAGTTTTAAAATAAATAAATTTATAATTGTAAGAGTGGATATAAAAATTTCCCTTTTTATTTATAAAGAGATAACATAAAAAATTAACATTGATAAATTTTATAGGCATAATTTTTTTTCACATGTATATCGGCAAAGATTTTTCTAAAAATCATAGTGTAAGGGATGGGAGAATGTTGAAAATACTCTTTTTTTTCCTTGTACATAACTAAAATCTCTTATACCGACTCTCCTACATAAAGTATTGTAACTTTACAGGAGAGTGGTTTAAAGAGACAGGAGCCTGGTGTTAGTTGAGCTTTTGATCATTTTGGACCAACTTTGGAACGTAATGAAGGTGACAATGAAGGTCCCAAATTTGGTGCAAAACAACCAAAAACTCTACATGCACCGAACTTCTGTCTCTTTAAACCACTCTCCTGTAAATTTCTGATTTTGAAGTTGCAATACTTTACGTAGAAGGGGTAGATATGTACATCTAACTAAAAAAATAATTTTGTATGATAGTCCTCAAAGCACTCCATTTTTTGCATTCCTAGCGCCATTTTGAAGAAATACAATGGCCGCCGACATATCTATGAAAAAACTTTACAAACATATTATTGCCAATACTACGAAAAGAAAGCTTCATTATCTATAGAGTGATCGACATTTAAAATTTGGTTCACCGATGTCACTGGTGTGTCCGTTTTTCGTTTTTAGTCTGACCAACTTCTAGGCCGCCATAGAGGCAACAGATTTGTGCAATATATTGAGGGTTGAGAAATGATAACTAGTAAGTGAAATTTTTTTTAATAAAATTAAGTTATGTAGCATTTTTATTACAATGGCGCTAACGGCATTTGTCAATGAGAGTTAAAAATCTTATAAAATTATTTTGCTCACGAAATATCCAGCATAGTAAATGGGGAAATTTGTTTTCCTCCCCTTTTCAAGTTTTTAATTAGATACAAAGGTATCGTTTCTTAACCCTCGGTATATTATTTCCCAATGTATTCTGTTGCTTGTGCTTAGAAAAGGAGTGATCGTTAATATAAAAAAAACTGTACAGTGAAAACAAATATAATAAACAAGGAAAGATAGGTTTACAGTATAAGTATAACAATTAAAAAAAAATACTAAAGTATGTTAATAATAATTAGTGTTTTGCAGATATATAGAGAAAAGAAAAATAAATAATGTTTCAACTAAGGACGTACTTGAGACGCACACCCCCCTTGTAGGTGTGTTTCGGGGCCAATGGGTTAAAGACTAAAAGAATTTACAGGCTCAACCCTTCAATTACAGGGCATCATACGGTGGGCATGATATTTGAGCATGGGTCCGGCCCCTACAGGTTAAGTATGTTGGTAATCCAAAACATGTAAATGGATCAAAAATCGAATACAATGTCACCGGATTGAAAATCATTCACAAAACTTAATTATGGAATAACAATCTCATACTGTTTGGTTTGTGGTTCAGTATTATTTTTAGAACTGATGTGTCTATCCTCGTGTCGCTTGCAATCTGCAAAAATTCTAAAAGTCTGCCCGCAGAGTCGGCACGCAAAGGGCTGGTTCCCTGTGTGAACGCGCTCATGAGCCGCCTTGGCGTCTTTCCGCTTGAACAGAGCCTGGCAGTACTGGCAGCTAAACCTGCGTTCAGCTGTGCCGTGATGTATTTCCCTGTGATGCCGAAGCCTTCTTTCGGAATAGAAAGACTTGAAACATTGGTTACAGTAGAAATTAGTTTGCGCCAACTTCCTGCCTCTGCACTTCGGCAGATGTCTTCTCAGTAAACTCCCGAAGGCAAACGTCTGCGTGCACTTCTCACACTGCACGTGGAGATGCGGCTGGTGGCTCCGTCGGTAGTGCTGATACAATGAACGCTCGTCTTTATAGATCTTCCCACAGTCGTGGCATTGGATACTTGGCTCGGGGCGTGCCCCTCCGCTATGGAATGTTATCCGGTGGTGTTTGTAGTTTTTGATGGACAGCAGTTTTCCACAATCCTGACAGAGTTTTTTGCCCATTTTTAATTGATGATCTTTATTAATGTGGACAGTTAAATCCTGGATGGAGTTGTACATCACCCCACAGCGGGGACACAGAGCGGGACCCGATTGCTTTCGCTTATGATAATGCATATGCATGTTGAGCTTCTTTTGGCCAATGTAGATACTACTACAGACTTGACACTTGAGGGGTTCTGTGTTGAGATGCCAATCCTTGTGTTCAGCACTCCCAGTGGAAGTGACAAATGTAGCTGGGCAGTTGGAGCACTCGAACAGCTCTGAGGAAGGGTTGCTCTCTGCCAGTGCTCGGAAGCGCTGGGAGCAGAGCTCAGATTCGACGGAAGGACAATGTGTATCGTACAAGTGCCTGTTGACAGTTTTCCAGAATCGGCATTTGTAATTAGGACAAGACACGCACAACAAGTTGGCAGGATGGACCAATAGGTAATGAAGATTGTGAAAACTCTTTTTATGAGATGTGAGTGATTTTGAATTCTTATACGTCAAACCACAAATATCACAGATATTTTGCGACAAAAAGGATTCAACTGACTTCAATTTAAATAAACTGTTTATTTTCCTTTCATATATTTGCAGAGCATTTGTGTCATCAATTTCAATTAGTGTGGTGATTGGCTTCTTGGAAACTTGACTGTTCTTCAAAGGGAGAGCATTCAATTGAGGAAGTTGTTCTTTTCTTATGAATTCCCTTTTGTCTAATGCTAAAACTGTTTTACAATTGCGGCAAGAAATCTTGTTGAAGATTCGATAACTTTCGATCAAAGTGTCTAAATTTTCTAGAAAAGTTGAGGAACATGTTTCACAATTGAATTGGTGTTTCTGTTTTTGGATTCTTTTGATGCTGGAACAATGTTTACGCAAAATGTGAACTTTAAGAGTTCCCTCGCTAACGAATTGCTTTTCACAACTTAAACAATTAACTAATCTACGGCTACAGCGCTGGGAGTGGAGAGCCGGAGAAGGAAGTACGGTGGGGGGTGCGGGAGATGACTGGTGTTGCTCCCGGCATAGCTGTTTATGACTATCGAATAAGAAGCGATGGCAAAACACTTTCCTGCATTTGAAACATGCTTGAAAATGCTTTTTATTACTACGGACCAGAAGTTTTGTGGAAATGAAGGAAGAAATTTTGCTTTCCGATCCGTGTTCATCCACCAAAATGAACTTTTTATTGTTTTTCAGTTTGTTGTCAAGTTCATCTACCGACTTCCGGGATCTGAAATATCCAAGAAATGTTTCATGAAATAAAATAAAATATGTAATGTATTGCCAAGGTGACACTTCCCTAGCTTCAGTTGAATATGATTATTGGACAGTAGATGTGTTGCCGTTATCTGCACATATAACACGTACACATACATATTACACCAAAGTTTTAAAGCTTATTGTTCTGATAATAAAGAGAGAGACGTACGAGAGAGTCGTACCATTTGTTATACATTATTTGGAACCTATTTGATGGAATAACTCAGAAGGAATGAATTCCGATATCAATCGGGCAGAGTTCAAAAAGGAAGTTGTGAAAGAGGAATTGTGCTGTTTAATCCACAGTATTATTGTGTTATTAACCTTTTCACTGCATACGACAAAAAATCATACATCACCTCAGTGCTGCTCACATTCACCACCTTATTATTACACTATCATAGCCTTCAAACTGTTTTGTGTATACAAATAAGAATATTAGAACTAGTGAACGCCAGGTGTCAGTATGACAACGAAACAAACAATTTTTTAGTACTCTGCTAAATTCTTCACATATTTATGTAGAATAGAGCCACTAAAGTCAAACGCATAAATGTATGCGCGTGTAGCACTGGAGACACGTTTTATCCGAGCATACCACTGATATCAGAATTAATAGACTTGCCCTAAGTATGGCTTCGACGGCTGGGGGCAATGTTTATGTTACACCCATTTTGGCACCAGCTTTGATTAACCGCTATCCACGTTTGTTACGCGTGATTCTGGCTGGGGTAAGCAAATTACAAAACATTTATAAAAAGGGTCAAACTAAATACTCGTAACAAAATATTTAGATTTTGTAAACAAACTGAACCTTTTTACTTAGTTGCTAATTTACTTAATTGGCGGCACGTCTAGGCATGCTAGCTAGCTAGCGCCTCTTATTTTGGTTTCTTACTCTTGCATGTTAGGGCATCTCTATGTATTATTTGCTCTGTGGCGCGTACATATATGCGCGTAGTGACTTATATAGTTTAAGTATTACTCATTTCTATCAATTGACCTCTCATATTTAAAAAATATATATGTTACACAACTCTTTACGGGGGTTTAAATAATGAATGTAAAAACTATTTCTTTACTATCATCATTACTAGAATATAAGATAGAAGCTAAATGTTAATACATATGAAAGATTTTCAATCATTGTTGCAACAGTTACATACATTTCTTAATTTGTCTAGAGTTTGATCAACTTCCGCACAAATTATTTTCTCCGGCAGATATTAAATTACTATTTATTATAAACATATATTTCTAGCAAGCGATTTTATGTTTGAGAAAGACTGAAAACTTACTAATAAATTTTCCACCCAAATGTTACCAATGAATATTTAAGAATTCAGAAAATTCTTGCCAAAGAGCCAGGGAGTTAGAGGTCTTTTTCGGAAAGCAGGGTGAACTGGTGAAATTTATCAAAAGAACCAGGTTACTGTCGAAGGAATGAGGTAAAATGGGAGATAGCACAATGAGTGAGTGGTCACGGAAGCTATGCAAACCGTCTCCGTATCAATAAATAAAATGAATATCTAACCAAAAGACTTTTGCTGATATTTTTACGTTTTCTTTGTAAAAGAGTATTTTTAGTAGAAAAAGCAAGAAACCTCATTTAAGGTAAAACGTAAAAATTATTATGAACATTCGCGATCACAGATGGCGTTAATTTCAAAATTTTAGGAAAAAACACTTTTAGCAGGTAATGCTTTTAAATATTGAGATGAATTGTTTGTTAACGAGTTAAGCATGCGCTAGATTACCCCATGAAAACATTTCCACTTATCGAGGAATAAGTCCACCACAACAGGGACAATGGATTATTAAATTATAAAACTGCGGTTCCCTCGTAGTTTGTTATGAAATTTTCCTTTGCAAGCCTACATTATAATGTTCGTATAAACCATACAATAAAGAAAAATACAAGAAAAGCGATGTGGGGGTGTATTTAAATTTTGAATACAAAAAATTATTTCATCATCATTTCATTTTGATCAAATGGAATGGCAATATACAATGCAGGCAGTGTTATGGTAGCAACTGACTTCAGCATTCGCTCGTTGTGAACATGTTCCAACAAGAATATTCGCCATATATTCAATACAGCGAGCCGAGTCACATTTTAGCGAATCCTTTGTAATATTCGCCATTCAGCACATGCCAGTCACTGCTAGGCAAACATCGTCGCGAGCGCACCTCGTGCGGGAGTCAGTTTATTCACAACGAGTGAATGGTCAAGTCAATCGCCACCTTAAGAGAGACATATTTGGTGTTTTTTTTCATTGACTCTCGGGGTTAGAACAAATGGGTACTAAGTCAACGGTCCATTTAAATCTACGTGGAATGCACTTCTAGTGTGTATTCATTATTCTATGGTTAAACCTACTGGGTAATTCCATAATTTATTCTTCCAATTGAGCTGTGATATGCGACTTATAGCTTGGATTCGTATTCAACATAATATCCAAAATCCTGGCTAACTTCTTCCAGAACTCTCGTAGCCGGTGGGTTTTTCTTAACCTTTTTAGGGCGGTGGACAGTTGCCCCGGAATGGCGGTCTTCGTGACGCTTACAGTCGGTAATCTGGCGAAAGCGCTGGCCGCAAATGGTGCAGCTGAAGGGGCGCTCTCCCGTGTGGATGCGCTCGTGGATGATGCGAGCGTCATTCCTGAAGAACATGTCCGGGCAGTGGCGACAGGCAAACCGGCGCACCACCTTTCCATGTTGTTTTCGCAAGTGTATCATCAGATTATTTTCGGTACTGAATGATTCCCCACAAGTGTCACATTTGTTTGGACCGTTACTAGACTTCAGTTTATTTCTTTTTTTCTTACTGTTTTTAGGACCGTTTTTCTTGCCACCGCAGTCTGCGTGTTTCTTCAAGTAACTGGGAAAAGGAAATTTCCTTGGACAAGTCGGGCAGTTCACAAATAGGTGCTGCTCGTGAACCATTCTCCGGTGATAGTGATAGTGCTTATAGCTTTTCTGTGTTTCACCGCATATGGCACATTGAACCGAAGTGTCTTTAAAGTTCTTATGAAGTACATTTCTGTGATATTGATATGCACTCTTTGATAGAAGTTTCCCACAAGTCAGACAGAGTTTCCTCTGATGCGCATTGAGTATATGCCGGGATAAATTATTGGCAACTTTTCCACAATGGACGCAGAGTCCTTTAGTGTTATTGAGCTTTAGTTTATGGTGAACTTGGTGTAGTTTTAATTTTCTTATTCCCTTGAACTCCTTGTTACAAGTTTCACATTTGACATCTTCCTCGGATAGGTGCCAGGACAAGTGTATCTCTTTCTGTTCTTTGGAATGGAATATAATGGCGCAGTACCTGCACACACCGGGGTGACTAGCTTCCACGTGATCAACCCTCTCTTGGACAGTACGAAATAAGAGGTCGCAATGTTTACATTTATGTGGGGTGTGTTTGTCATACAAGTGTTTTACTATTCTTTCAAAACTTGAAGACTTAGATTTACAATACGAACAGGCTTGAGTTAAAGGACTAGTCAACAAGTTATTCAGGGAATGAGACTTACTGTAATGACTTTTAAGCAATTTAATGTTTCTACATTTGGTTTCACAAACTTGACAACATTTACCAGTACTGAATTCCTTTAAAGAAACAACTTTAAACAATTCATCGATCTTACTTTCATGCTGAAGCAGCGCATTAGAAATAGGGGAGGCGTTCTTTTGAATTGGTGTTAGATCTACAGTCTTTACTTTTTTAACACTCTTGGGCTTCTCCCGTCTCGGCTCGGGCTCAGGCTCGGGCTCGGGCAGACTCCCTGCTACGGAGGTGTCGCTGTCGGAGGATAGGTTTTCAGTAGAAAGCTTGAAATCTGGAGCACATGTCACTTTTATAGGAATTAGATGTTTGTCCCAGGAGGGAATTGACAGTTTGCAATCGTTACACATTATTTTTTTATATTTAGGATAATAGGAATAAATACTTTCCAAACTTTCCAAATACTCTTTAGAACAAGATTCACAAGTAAAGTCATGTTTCCTGCGAAGGTTTTGTTTGCCTTCACAGTGTTTAGTCAGAAAGTGAATTTTTAATGTTCCGTCGCTGGCAAACTGTTTGTTACACTCCATACAGTTGTATATCAGACATGCTTTATAATGCGTTAGCAGAACCTCCTCAGCGGGAAACAATGTCTTACATTTTAGACACTTGAACTGTGCTTTTTGTGGAAGCTTAACTAGTGAGGAGTATTTAACATTGTCAGCGAAATCAGTGATTGTTGAAGAGAGGCATTGCTTTAAATGATTTGTATATACGCAAGGATTACAGAATATTTTATGGCATTTGAAGCACGTGTGGAAGTGTTTGCTGTTTGAAAGTGTTACAAGTTTATTGGAAATGTACGGAGATAACTGGCTTTCTGATCCATTCTCGTCAACCAAAACGAATTTCTGTTTATTTGTCATTTCCGCATCCAGTCCACCTACTGACTGCTGGAATCTGAAATGTCCAAGAAATTGTTTATGAGATGATATCTAATGTAGCCGGGGATTGAGGCAGATGCACAAATAGTCTGTTACTGTATAATTTTACAAATGAAAAATACAAAGCTTAACCAAATAATGTGGATAGATAATACGTCCAGCTTCTGACATTTGATGGCAATACGCACACTAGCGGCTCAAGAGGTGAGTGCTGTATCAAGTGTTTTATTTCAATAGATATTATGTGGATAGATAATACGTCCAGCTTCTGACATTTGATGGCAATATGCACACTAGCGGCTCAAGAGGTGAGTGCTGTATCAAGTGTTTTATTTCAATAGATATTATGTGGATAGATAATACGTCCAGCTTCTGACATTTGATGGCAATATGCACACTAGCGGCTCAAGAGGTGAGTGCTGCATCAAGTGTTTTATTTCAATAGATATTATGTGGATAGATAATACGTCCAGCTTCTGACATTTGATGGAAATATGCACACTAGCGGCTCAAGAGGTGAGTGCTGTATCAAGTGTTTTATTTCAATAGATATTATGTGGATAGATAATACGTCCAGCTTCTGACATTTGATGGCAATATGCACACTAGCGGCTCAAGAGTTGAGTGCTGTATCAAGTGTTTTATTTCAATAGATATTATGTGAAATATATACTAAATAAATGATACAAATCCAACATTCATAAAAATAAATATTAGGTGCTAGGATGCTTTGAGGTACTAGCGTCATTAATCCCTTAGGCACCGGTGCGCAGTCAGGAAACATGCTAAACCCGCGCCCAACATTTGCACACGGTTGACATTTGCCACATGAAAATGGGTCGCTTTTACGACTCGTTCTTGTGTTCAACAACTCGGCTGTGGAATGATCTACCGGCCTCTGTGTTTCCTCCTTCCTACAACACGGGTCTCTTCGAGACCCAGGTTCACTCCTTCCTATCTTTTAAAAGACCCTCCACACAGCACCCCCAAAGATGATATAGGCCTTGAGCGAAATTATTTCCCTCAGGGCCTTCTGTGTGAAGTTGCTGTAAAAAAAAAGGTAACCTAATAATAATAATAACAAAGCATTTATATACCGCAGTTTCATGTTATTTCAAGTGCGCTTAACCTACATGAATCTACTGCTTTTTTGATCATACATGAAAAATATTAAATAGGCTAGGTCTGTAATAACACTTATAAGCCTCGTCGCTCACGCTCAGTTTATAGGTGATTTAGAAAGGGAATATAATATTTATTTAATAAATTGTGATGAACTTTCTTTAACCATTAATTTTTATTTATGTATGATTTAATGAGGACTCAAGTATTTGCTAAAAAAATTATTAATAAGAGTCATTGTAAACATCGAGCAAATTTTTTTTAATATTAAAATCTAACAAATCCAGTCTTAACATTATTTACATATATTCTCATATTACCATCAAGATTTAATACATTTTTGTAATATATTACTATTGCGCCAAATAAAAGGATTTATGCACTTAGTTGATTATTTTTTAGTAAACATTTAAATGTTCTCATTTATGATAAGATTGTGATATGTTAAGCTAAAAGGTGAAGTCTAAAACTCACAATTTATTAAATAGGAGGGCTGTCCGTAAAATAAGGTCTCCAATGATTTTTCGTAGGGTAAAACATGTTTATTTGCAATAACACATACATTTTTCGAATGCTTAGACTTTTTCCTATTTTTCTACATAATCACCATTGCGATCGATGCATTTTTGCATGCGGTGTACCATCTTTTCTATGCCTTTGTCATAGAAATCTCCCGCTGCGTTACACAGATAGCGCACGACATCTTCTTTCAGCTCCTCGTCGATACTGAAATTCATTCCACCCAGGTGTTTCTTCAATTCAGGGGAGAGATGATAGACACTTGGGGCTATGTTCGGGCTGTAGGGGGGTGTGTGATAGTATTCCATCCAAATTGGGCGATGAGAGCGGTTGTTGCACGGGCGGCGTGGGGACGAGCGTTATCATGATGCAAACGCATGTATTTATTTTAGAGCTCCAAACAATTATTCAATTCACATTCCTAGTGGTACATAGCATTATCAGCATATTTAAGGAGAAGATATGAAATATTGATTCATGGCTGTTGTCATGTGTATTTGTTTTAGAGCTCCAAACAATTATTCAATTCACATTCCTGGTGGTACATAGCATTATTAGCATATTTAAGGAGAAGATATGAAATATTGATTCATGGCTGTTGTCATGTGTATTTGTTTTAGAGCTCCAAACAATTATTGAATTCACATTCCTGGTGGTACATAGCATTATTAGCATATTTAAGGAGAAGATATGAAATATTGATTCATGGCTGTTGTTATGTGTATTTGTTTTAGAGCTCCAAACAATTATTCAATTCACATTCCTGGTGGTACATAGCATTATTAGCATATTTAAGGAGAACATATGAAATATTGATTCATGGCTGTTGTTATGTGTATTTGTTTTAGAGCTCCAAACAATTTTTCTATGCACATAATCACTTTAAATATTGATACTTTTGAAAAAAAAAAATTATTTTTACTGTTTTTCCACATAGGCGACGACTCTGAGGGAAATAATTTCTCTCATGGCCTATATCATCTTTGGGGATGCTGTGTGGAGGGTCTTTTAGAGGATAGGAAGGAGTGAGGAAACACAGAGGTAGAACATTCTAAAGCCGAGCTGTTGAATACAAGAACGAGTCGTAGAAGCGACCCGTTCTCATGTGACAAATGTCAACTGTGTGCAAATGTTGGGCACGCGTTGGCCATGTTTCCCGACTATGCACCGGTGCCGAAGGATCAATGACGCTAGTTTGTCAGAGCATCTTCCATTAAAATACCGGTAGAACAAGGACAGCATTCCCACCTTACGTCTGTGATCCAAAGATTGCAATCCGTTTGTTAAGATAAGCGAATCTATCAAATGGACCGCCCGTTTCTGCACAAAAGTCAAGGGTTTTTTTCACATATTTTGGGGCCCCTGACCAGAGGTGGCTGCCAAATTCTGCAGTGGGGCGCACTTGCGATTTGTACAGGGTCAGCAGTTGTATACTATGATGGCATAATAAATATTGAAACATGCGGGTAGTGATTTTACATAGTATAATATCTTCATGTATCATGTGGGTTTAAATAATCAATGTTAAAACGGTTTTATATTAATACTTTATTTTATAATCATACATATTTTGACTAGATCATTTAAGTATTACAATATAACAGTGGCATGCATTGCTCTATGGCCAAAGGTAGGCTGTGTGTAGTTCGGATATGAACTGTGTATTGAATATTTGAAATTGGTAATTTTATTATCATTTTCTGCTGATTGTTATGGCCAACAGAATAAATGAGCGCACAAGTTTCTTACCAAATTCAGGCGTAAAATTCATTTTCATCAGAAATCATTCGCTTTAATTTTATTTTTCTCTTATATTATTATGGTTCGATTTTTCTTAGGGTAGGCACAGCTTCTCAGCCTTTATGGACTGCACGCTATTGTAAGAAGTTCACTTGAGGTGTTTTTTCACGAAAATGGCGCTATAGAAGTAATCCAATTATTATTAAGTTGATTGTTATAATATAGAAAGATTTCAATAATTTTCAGTTACATATATATTTTTTTCTATAGTTTGATCATTTTAATTCTAGCAGAAATTTTTTTCTACGGCTCATATAGCTGGCAGACATTATTATTTATTATAATTTTTTCAAGAGATTTGTGTTCATTTTGTGGCGTCATAATTAATAAATGAATTAAAAATTACTTTGTATTCACCACTTTATTAATTATACATATCAACATGTTTCGAAAGTGATGCTTTCCTCATCAGGAAAATATAGAATACTAAAAAATAATAATATCAAGTATTTTTGATTAATTACTTTTTGTTTATGTTTATAATTTGTCTATTCCTACATTATTGTGTTCTATGTTTATAATTTGTCTATGCTTGACATTATTTTTTAGCATGCATATATTAATAAAGTGGTGAATACAAAGTAATTTTTAATTAATTTTTTCTTCAAAAATAGATTTTATAAACATTTATTTCCGACAGAAACGATTTTGCCAGAATTGGTCAACGTACCGGGCCAACCACATTATATGACTAGTTAGAGTAGTGTTTCTTAACCTATTTAGAAGTCCACGGTTTTGCAATATAACGTCTCAAAAACCCAAGCGTGTCTGAACTTGGCAAAAAAGGTGGTTAATGACTGTCTGGTGCAATTCGATGGGAGCACACTCCCCAGCAAAGATTCCATTGAAATGCTTGGAGTGAGTATTTCAGATCAGCTTAAGTATCGGGGCTCTATAGAACCCTCTAGTAAATCTGGCTTCCAAGAAACTGGGCGTTTTGTATAGGGCTGGCAGATTCTTCAATAGTGATCAATTGCTAATCCTATACAAATCTCAAGTACGTCCCACAATTGAATTTGGAAGTCACCTCTGGGCTGGAGCTCCCAAATACTTGATAAACCTGCTTGATTCTGTGCAAAGGAGGGTGGTTCGTCTGATTTAAAATCCGATGTTAGCAGACCGACTGCTATCTCTGATGTGCTGATATGTAAGTATGCTGAATCTGTTGTACAGATATTTCAATGGAGCCTGCTCGAAGGAGCTAGCAGCGTTGATCCCCTCCGCGCCGGTGCACGTGCGTGAAACTCAACGAACACAAGCGGAAAATCCGTTCATGCTTGATGTCGACTTCATGAGAACAGGTCGTTTTTGTGTAAATCGGCTTGTATGTGGAACGAGCTACCGGCATCTGTCTTTCCTCCTACCCCTCCTTAGCCCGCCTCACGACGTTGCTCAACCGGGTAGCAATATAGTTACCCTGTGCGTGATCTGTACATGCAGGGGCGCTCTTGTGAGGTGTCACATAAAAAAATGATCGGAAACAAGAATTTTATAAGTACACTCCAAAATGGTGTCCTTCAAATTGTGCCAGCAGATCAGACTGTAACTCGAATTTTACACCGCAATCGGAACACAAAACTGGTTTCAACTTAGTAAATCTGAATGCGAGTCCACCACAAGCTTAAATTATAATTGCACTCGGAACATGTAAATGGTTTTCCTCCCAACTGTGCAACATATCGTCTGGAACTAGAATTTTTTATAACTAAATTCGGAACACGAGAATGTTCATTCGAAAGAAAAATTTTGTCGTATTTTTTATTTTGTATTTGCCTGCTGTATTTTCAGCGGGCCAGACGTAATGCCTCGAGAACCGGAGGTTTCTCATCGCTGCTTTAGAAGAATGTTAAATGGAATCAGAACATGGGAATGAATGGTCTCCAGAGTGCTAAGTAATGTAATGTTTGAGTGATACTTTATTCATATTGTCCTGCGTCGTGAAACCAAAATTAGTACCCTAAATTGAGCATTTTTAAATTTTCTTTATAAAAGTTTTGTTGTAGAAAAAGCAAGATGCATTTAATTGGGAAGTCTGCCCTTTCAAAGAACTTCATTTTATCGCACACATTGCTAATAACCTATCAAGTAGTGACATATACCTAACAATAGTCACTATTATTTGACTATCATTTTTCCTTTGGACGTTGATGTTTTTTTTACAGTAAACTGTCAAACTCGAATGTGAAGCATAACATCAAATCTTAATGTACATGCTTATAATTATTTCAAAATGGGCATAAATTTAAATAAATATTGTAAATAGATACGAAATTAATGATATTTGTAAACAGAGAGCACCCAAGAATACACACTTTGTAGTCTGCTAATGCTAGAAATGCTATGAATCTATTACGCTTGTCAGGAAAATGTACAAGGTTTCAACAGACAAAATCCTCAAATTGTAATCTTTTAAATTCTGTTTGAAATACAAACTGAAATTTTAGGTAAAACGTTTAAAACTGCCTTTACTGGTTATTAAACTGATATTATTCATATTCTAACTATTTTCAGTTTCGGCTGTTGAACACAAGAACGAGTCGTAGAAGCAACTCGATCTCATTTGCCAAATGTCAACTGTGTACAAATGTTCGGCACGTGTTTGGCGTATTTCCAGACTGCACCAGTATGGAAAGAAGATATCAATGACATGATTAAAATAGGCGGATCTGCAGAGTCAAGGGTTTTTTTGGGGATGCCAAATTTTGAAGTGGGGCGCACTTGCAATTTGTACAGGGTACATTTCAAATTATCAAGGAATAAACCTACCACAATAAGAGGCAATGGATTATTGGAGCGTGCAATTGCGCTTCCCTCATAGTTTGTTATGCAATTTTCCCTTGCAAGGCTACATTATGTTTGTATAAACCTACTGGGTAATTAACTCTTTTTTTTTTCAAATTTAGTCGTGACATTGGCCTTCTCTAGCTTGGATTCGTACTCAACATAATATCCCAAATCCTCACTAACTTCTTCTAGAACTCTATCAGTCGGTGGGTTTTTCTTCACCTTTTTAGGCCGAGGGACAGTTTTCCCGGAGTGGCGGTCTTCATGTCTCTTGCAGTCGGTAATCTGACGGAAGCGCTGGCCGCAAACGCTGCAGCTGTACGGACGCTCTCCTGTGTGAATGCGTTCGTGAGAGATTCGAGCGTCGTTCCTGATAAACATATCTGGGCAATGGCGACAGGCAAATCTACGCACCACCTTTCCATGCTGTTTCCGCAAGTGTTTCATCAGTATATTCTCGGTACTGAAGGATTCCCCACAAGCGTCGCATTTGTTCGGACCGTTAATGTGTTCCGACTTTAACTTATTTCTTTTCTTGCCGCGGCACGTCTCCGTGTGTTTCTTTAAGTAACTGGGGAAAGGAAATCTCCTCGGACAAGTCGGACAATTCACAAAGAGGTGCTTCTCGTGAACCATTCTCCGGTGATAGTGATAATGCTTATAGCTCTTCTGCATTTCACCACAAGTGGAACACTGAACCGAAGTGTCTTTGAAGTTCTTATGAAGTACGTTTTTATGATATTGATATACACTCTCCGATAGAAGTTTCCCACAAGTCAGGCAGAGCTTCTTCTGATGCGATCTGCTTATGTGTCGGGATAAATTATTCACAACTTTTCCACAATGGACGCAGAGTCCTTTACTGCTGTTGAGCTTTAGTTTATGGTGAACTTGGTGTATTTTTAATTTTTTAATTCCCATGAATACTTTGTTGCAAGTTTCGCATTTGACATCTTCCTCGGTTAGGTGCCAGGACGAGTGTCTCTTTTTCTGTTCTTTGGAATAGAATATAACGGCACAGTACCTACACTTGGATGCGCCGGGGTGACAGACTTTCTTGTGATCATTTCTTTCTTGGACAGAACTAAATAAGAGATCGCAATGTTTACATTTAACAAACGGAGTATGCTTGTCATACACATGTTTTATTATTTCTTCAAAACTTGAGGATTGAGATTTACAATACAAACAGGCTTGAGTTAAAGGACTAGTCAACAACGTATCCAAGGAATGAGACTTACTGTAATGACTTTTAAGGAATCTAATGCTTCTGTATTTGGATTCACAAACTTTACAATAATTATCACTTTTGAATTCTTTTGAAGTAATAGTTTCAAATAATGCATCTATTCGGTTTTCATACTGAAGCAACGCATTAGAAGTAGGGGTGGCGTTTTGTTGAATGGGTGATAAAGCTAACTTTTTCTTTAATCGTTTAGAAGTTTTCCTCGGTTTTCCTCGCTTTGGAACATCGCCCAAGAAGCTGGGAATATCTGACTCTGTATCCATCAGCTCGGGAATACTGCCTGCTATGGAGGTGTCGCTGTCGGAGGATGGATTGTCGGTAGAAAGCTTTTTTACTATCAACGTTTTTGGCAATCTAATACCAACGGC
The DNA here is from genome assembly GCA_022606495.2 of Halesus radiatus. Classification (NCBI taxonomy): domain Eukaryota; kingdom Metazoa; phylum Arthropoda; class Insecta; order Trichoptera; family Limnephilidae; genus Halesus; species Halesus radiatus. The sequence goes on from JAHDVE020006182.1 coordinate 317,900, forward strand.
CAGGCTAGGTGGAGCGCATGTGACTTTTGTAGGAATAAGATGCTTGTCCAAGGAAGGAATGGACAGTTTGCAATCGTTACACATTATTTTATTGTATTTAGGATAATAGGCGTAAATACTTTCTAAGCTTTCCAAATACTCTTTGGAACAAGATTCACAAGTAAAGTCATGTTTCCTGAGAAGATTTTGGTTGCCTTCGCAGTGTTTAGTTAAAAAGTGAATTTTTAATGTTCCCTCGCTGGCAAATTGTTTGTTACACTCTGCACAGTTATATATGAGACATGTTTTATAATGAGTTAGCAGAACCGCTTCAGAAGGAAACAGTATATTACATTTCAGACACTTGAACTGTGCTTTTAGTTGAAGCTTGACTAGTGTGGATAATTTAACATCATCAGCGAAATCAGTGGATGTTGAAGAGAGATTACATCGCTTTAGATGATTTGTATATAAGAAAGAATTACAGAAAATTTTATGACAACTGAAACACGTGTGGAAGTGTTTTCTGTATGAAAGTGATACAAGTTTATTGGAAATGTACGGAGATATCTGGCTCTCTGATCCATCCTGGTTAACCAAAACGAATTTCTGTTTATTTGTCATTTTCGCATCCAGTTCACCTACCGACTGCTGGAATCTGAAATGTCCAAGAAATTGTTTATGAGATGATATCTACTGCTGCCGGGGATTGAAGCAGATGCACAAATACTCTGTGTAAAACTAATATGGCTATTGGTCTATACTGGGTTCACATTACAACATACATAGATACTACATAACTCTACAATTAAATAACAAACACTTGGTTTTATTATATGGTTGTGAATCATTGTATTTGTCAAAAATACATAATGACATAATTTACTAATCAAACAATATAAATCTTCTGTCCAACTTATATTACAACTATGTACGATCCGACAGTAACATGTGAAAATGTAATAGAGATCATGCACACAGCTGTTAGTGCCGTACTTGATATTAAACTGGCATTGTGTGTAAACAATTAAACGTATGTACATATCAATAATGTAAACTAAGTCTAAATAACAAGCGAGTCAATTTCCCCCGTCTGACTATAGATCCTCATTTTGCTCAAAACACAAACCATGACACTAACAGTACTTTAAACACAGTCCAAATATGCACAGAAAAAACCCCCATCAAAGGCTTTGCATGGATAGTGCTGATAGTGCTGTCTCACAACATGATGAAGATTCAGCCAGTAAACAAGATCAGTGTTTCCTAAACTATGGTACCGGGCCACGAAGGAAAAATGACAGGTCGTATAAAAAAAGAAAACCTGAGCAATTTAATTTTTTCTTGAAAATCAACAATATAAGTAATAACATTGAGTTTTTTGTTATCAACATGACACTTCCTATAATAGGCAGGTATACCGCTATACGAGGTGTGTTCAAAAGAAAAGGTGAATTTTTTTATTTGAAGAAAAATTTATTTATTCATCAATATCCATTTTTTCCCCTTCAAAGTAATCCCCGTCAGATATAATGCACTTCATGTCAGCGCTTCTTCTAATCCTCGAAGCACTTCTGGAATGCGCTTTTCGGTATGGCCATCAGCTAGTTCTTCGATTCTGACTTTATCTGATCAATTGTGGCAAAACGCTTTCCTTTCATTGGTCTCTTCAGTTTCAGGAATAGGAAAAAGTCACAGGGAGCCAAATATGGTGAATACGGTGGTTGAGGCATGATTACGGTGTTGTTTTTGGCAAAATAATCACGAACAAGCATTGATGTGTGAGCTGGTGCATTATTGTGATGAAAAATCCTTGATTTGTTTTTCCACAATTCCGATCGTTTGAGCCGTATTGCTTCATGCAAACGTTGCATAACTTCCTTGTAGTATTCCTTATTAACCGTACGACCCATTGGCAAGAACTCATGATGCACCACGCCATTGTAATTGAAGAAAACAGTGAGCAAAACCTTCACATTTGATCGAACTTGGCGTGCTTTTTTCGGTCTTGGCTCTTCTGGCCGCTTCCATTGGGATGATTGGGCCTTAGTTTCGACGTCATAACCATATACCCACGTTTCATCACCAGTTATAACCCTTTTGAGCAAATCTGGATCGTCGTTGACGTCATTCAACAACTCCTGAGCGATACTAATGCGACGTTGCTTTTGCTCAAAATTTTGCAATTTCGGAACAAACTTCGCTGCCACACGTTTCATGCCCATAACATCCGAGAAAATTGCATGGCATGAGCCGATTGATATGCTAACATCCTCTGCAACTTCCCTAATAATGATTCGACGATTTTCCAAAACCATTTTCTTCACTGTTTCGATGTTTTCTTCGTTTGTTGAAGTAAAAAATCGAAGAACACATAAAAACGTGACTAACCTTTCCGGTTGTCAAAAACAAACCACTAATCCAAAATGGCTGATAATGCTAACATATGATAAACATATGTGTACCAACATAACGAAAAAAAAATTCGATAATCGAATGTACACAGCCTGCGAAAATTCAAAATTCACGTTTTCTTTTGAATACACCTCGTAGATTGCTTTCTTTGCATTTTTGTAAGAGCAAAATTTTCATTATTGTAATACATTTATGAAAACCGTATTGACGGTTTTATTTAACCACGGAAGAGAAAAACCGATAGGAGTGCGTTATGGGTGTGTCCCTACGCCCGAAGTAAGCAAAATTTTTCCTTACTTTTAGTGAAATTGAAACATTTTCAAATATTGATAGAAACTCTTTCTTGAACAGAATCAAGTGCAATGGCCTATCTGTATGTGTATAAAATATGCACTTAGTCATAAATATGTATTAGTTTTAAAAATGTATTAAGTTTACATATGTGTTAGGTTTATATTCTAGTTATTCCTACTGAAGTCTAAATTGTAAGTCACTAGCTATAACTTTTAGTTGTAGGTCACTCGCTATAAGCCATAGATGAAAGTCACTAATTATTAGTCTCAGTAGTTAATCCCTAGCTATAAGTCTTAGTTGTAAGTCAATAGTAATAAATTTTAGCTGTAAGGAGGTATTAGTTATACGTCTTAGTGATATGTTGTATAAATTAATTGCAAAGCGCCCTTGAAGTGATTTTACCACGAAAACGGCGCTATGGAAGTAATCCAATTATTATTCATTCACATTCGTATATCGTCTCGTATACTCTTTTCTGTTATTCTGACTTCTGACATGGCCCGATTAAAGTATTTCATTCACCTGAATGTACCATGTCTTCCTCAGATGTCCCGGGCTTCTTCTTCCATTTACTTTCACCTCATATATTTTCCTTACACACCTATCTTCGTTCATTCGCTCTAAATGCCCAAACTATATAAGCGTCCCTTTCTTAGTCTCACACATTACGCATACATCAGCCTTGCATTTTATATGAATCTCAATATTTTTCACAGGATCACAGATGGTTTTACCACACATTCGCCTTAGAGATTCCATTTCTACAGCATTCAGTCTACTTTCTTCCTGCCTCTGCCAGTTCCATCACACACTCACTCCATTCATCAGGGTTGGTATCAGTACACCATTATGGACAGCTAGCTTCGCTTTTTAAGGTTTTGTGTCACACTTTTCTGCATTTTAAATGTTTTGAATCATCCGCCAAAATGACAAGCTTTTTTACATGTTCTTTAGAACGGTAAAAATGACAGCATGTTGTAGTTTGACCTTGAAAATGGAAAATTTTTCAACTGCAGCATTTTTGTGTTGCGATATGCGTCAAATATATTATATCGGAATGATATATTGACGACCATATAACTCCGTGCTCTGGGTACTCCGTCTGCCCCAAGATGTTCGTCTCGGAGCAGACAGGGCAGGGCAGGTGGAGGTGGGGCTCGTGCATGGTGCGGCGGTGCTGGTGCTTGGCACTTTTGAGCATACAATCGCAGATGGGACATTGAACTTGTCTATGGCAATAAAACTTTTCCACAAGTGAGTCAGGCTCTTGTCTTGTGCATTCTCAAATGCCGGAAGAGATCTTTTCTCATCACCTTCCAGTTTTGAACCATTTATACCTCGACCACATAATTCGGGTTGGGACGTTGGGCGATTGTGTAGTGACTATAAATCTGGCAACTACACGATCGGCCAACGATCTACCAATATTTATAGAAAGTCTACCAAAATTTATAATATTATTGACACTTGGGTGATCTCGGGTGAACTCGCCGAACTCAGCCAATGTTGGACCAACGCATACGTTAGAGTTGGGAGGTTGGGCGATTGTGTAGTCGTGGCATTAGATATGTGAAATTTCATCTTCGCTAAACCCTTTAATTCGTCTGTTGCGACCGTCACATTTCACCAGAGGTGCTTCATTTTTTGGAATTAGGTATCAAAGGAGAGCACGTAGTAGCAACACTTGAAGTAGTTCCGGTGACTAGCGCATGTGGCCCGTACAAAATAATAGAACCCAACAATTGCATGTTAAATAAGTAATGTGGTTTTTGTACAGGTGCTTCTCTAAATCTTGCAATATATGGACGGACAATGTTTAGAGAAACAGCCAGCAGATGCCTGACAAGTTTTACTGTCCGTTTTAATTATTTCTAATTTTGAAACTGTCAATGCATGGTGGAATTCCATATTAAAATGATTTTTTTTTTTATTAAAAAACCTTTGTAACTTTTTTCCACTTATTTATTTTCGACCGGACCGGTTTCACCCTATCACGGGCATCTTCAGACTGGTACAATGAATACTAAATCTATGGTATATATATAGCATGGATGTCGGGAGTGAGTTCCCTGCTTTCTAATATTATTTATTATTTGAAATATATTTTATTGCTGACGGTAGTTTATTATGTTTTTAAAAACTACTTTGGGGATAGTTTATTACCCTCTGGAAGATGGATTACATTGTGTTTATTTACTAAATCTATGGTTTTTTTTTAAAATTATATAAAGTCATTCTTTTATTTGAACAGATGGTTTTCTTTCTAATTTTGTTATTTCACTGTGATTTCCGTCTTGTTTGCTAAGATGAACTTTTATTGCAGTTTTGTCCCATAGTCCATGAACTACGGATAACCAGGTACATTTATGTTGGGTCTTTAAAATATTTTATTATGTTATAATAGGTACACATCAGGGTAATCTTCTTAGAGTTCGCCTTGGATGTCTGCGACAAAAATTCCCAGTTACATTTTATCCTGGTATTTTGCATGTGCTTCCTATTTACATTCATGGTTATATACTATTACTGCATACAAGTAAGGTTACACTATTAGCGGAGAGTCAGCCTTTTTCTCTATTTTTCTATTATTTTAGAGAAAAAGGCTGACTCTCCGCTAATATATCCATTATAGTGTAATAAAATAAATTTCAAATAATAAAAACAATATTAGAAAGCAGGGAACTCACTCCCGACATCCATGCTATATATACCATAGATTTAGTATTCATTGTACCAGTCTGAGGATGCCCGTGATAGGGTGAAACCGGTCCGGTCGAAAATAAATAAGTGGAAAAAAGTTACAAAGGTTTTTTAATAAAAAAAAAAACATTTTAAGTTTTACTGTAATATCTTCTCAATGAAATGATTGATATTTATCTTGCATTTTACATACTCAGCAAGAGAATATATTTATAAACATATTTAAATGGATTTCTTCAAGTAAATAAACTATTTTACTTTCATACGTAAGAAGAGAGTTAGATGTGGAAGTGGTGTTTTCTTTTGAATAAAAGTCTTGAGCTTTTTATTAGGCTTAAGAATACTCCCAGTACAGACGTGCCACTATCTGAGGAAGGAGGGATGGGAGAATGCGAATTGTTGCCAATTGGTAAATTACCTATTCTTTAATAAGCATTTTTTCTGGGCTTCTCTCGGAACATCCCACAAAACACCGGGCTAATTCATTAAGGCCAGTTCAGGAGTACTCTCTGTTGCAGAGGAGTCGCTGTCTGAGGAATGAGTGTCAGTTAGAAGAGTTACATCTTTCATTAATTGTTTTGGGAAAGTTTTTACGGGGGATGAGGTAGATGGGGTTGACGAGACATTTCAAGGATAGACAAATTTGTCCGAGGAGGAAATAAAAAGTTTTCAATTGTTACAAATTTAGGATAATAGATTCATTTTCTCCGAGAAGATTTTGATTGCCTTTGCAGTGTTTAGTCAAATAAATAAATTTTAACATTCCCTCGCCGTCAAACTGCTTGTTGCATTCGCTACGATTATATATCAGACATGTTTTATGTATAATGTGAGAGCATAACCGCTTCTGCAAACAATGTCTTATACTTTAGACACTTGAGTGGTTGTGGAAGCATGTCCTTGGCTAATGAGGATGATTTAACATTGCCAATGAAATCAATGGACATCGAAGAGAGATTGCATTATTGTTTTAATAGATTACTGTATAAGTGTATGTAAAGACAGAGTTGTGTTTCGGTCCATCCGCTAGTTAGTGTATAAGGATTACATGAGATTTTACAGCAATAGAAACACGCGTGGAAGTGTTTTCTGTGAAAGTTTTATAACTTCAGTGGAAATATACGGAGATATATATATCTGGCTTTCTGATCCATCCTTATCAACCAAAAGGAATCTGTTTATTGTCATTTTCTTATCCAATCCACCTACCCGACTGCTGGAATCTAAAATGTCTGAGAAAATGTTTTTTTTAACCTTTCCATAGGAAAATTATTTCCCTTAAAAATTGTTGAAATAGTATGTACTGCCGCCGAGCATTAAAGCAAGCAAGAATAGTCTGGAAAATACTGAAGACAACTATTGGTCTAGTAATGGGTCCCATTACAAAACAGTTAACGAATAAAAAGAGATTTTGTATAATATTTAAGTTTATTTATATATTTGACACAATAATACAGGGATGTACTGAGTTAACCAACAAATCTTATTATGTCTATTATCTTATAAAGTACCAAAGATTGAACAAATAGCACTCTATTGAAAATGCGAATGTAGTTGTACTGTGAGCGAGGTGTTTCCTGAACAAATGAATTGATTAAATATACATATGGGTGTTGTACACACTTAGTAACAGACTTTGATGGGCGCAAATTAAAGCAGAGATTAACAGAGAATGAGATTTTGGACATGATCTCATGTAACATTCTAATTGTTTCACATATGAGAATTATTTCAGTTTCAATAATTACATAGCACATTTACTTCACTCAAGGTTCAGTTTGCTAATATTACATACTTTGAGTAAATTCCATGTGTTGGTAGCTAGTAAACTCGAGTAATATGGAGTTTAGAAGTTGTATTAAAAACAGGAAAACAATTTGATTTATAAACAGGCTCATGAACAAAACATTTTAATGTGTTTATTAATTTATAAAATATAAATAAAGAGATTTAGTACATCAAACAAAAACATTATTTACCAATAAATATTAAAAATAAAATTGTATACCTATTACATACATAGAAAAGCGAATGATTGAAAATACATACACCAAAACGAAAAAGACATTCTTAGGTAATTTATATTTACATAATATTAGTATTATCATTGATGAGCTTACTCTAGTGGTGATTAGCATTAGTAATACAAATCTGATACCATTAAGTCTCTAATTAGTTAATATGTATTAATTGTAAAGTCACTCTTCTGGGGTTCATCCATCTTAACAATCAACATGGAAGATCTAAATGCTTAGCTCTTCGATGGGAACCAAATCTCTAATCTTCACATAAAGTAAAAAGTTACTATCACACCAGAGATAAATACAATATTAACACATTAAAATAAGATTTTACCAATGTATTTATCAATGTTGTTGACATTGGATAAGCGGACGTCCAGTTACACATCTGTACTATGTTCACGGAGTTATTGCACAGCACAGGTAGCAAGAATATTTACCGTAGTATTACCCCGGACGACAATATTAAAACATTACACTAAGATTTTACCCATGTATTTATCAATGTTTTGGATAAGCGGACGTCCAGTTACACATCTGTACTATGTTCATGGAGTTATTGCACAGCACAGGTAGCAAGAATATTTACCGTAGCATTACCCCGGATGACAATATTACCACATTAGAATAAGATTTTACCAATGTATTTATCAATGTTGTTGACATTGGATAAGCGGACGTCCAGTTACACATCTGTACTATGTTCACGGAGTTATTGCACAGCACAGGTAGCAAGAATATTTACCGTAGCATTACCCCGGACGACAATATTAACACATTACACTAAGATTTTACCCATGTATTTATCAATGTTGTTGACATTGGATAAGCGGACGTCCAGTTACACATCTGTACTATGTCCATGGAGTTATTGCACAGCACAGGTAGCAAGAATATTTACCGTGGCATTACCCCGGACGACAATATTAACACATTACAATAAGATTTTACCCATGTATTTATCAATGTTGTTGACATTGGATAAGCGTACGTCCAGTTACAGATCTGTACTATGTTCACGGAGTTATTGCACAGCACAGGTAGCAAGAATATCTACCGTAGCATTACCCCGGACACGTAATATACATTTTTGATACTAACAATTCGTGGTGGAATTCGATTTTTTTTTAAACTTTATATTTTTGGCCTGACCGGTTTCAACCTATCACGGTCATCTTCAGACTGGTGCAATTTTTCGTTAAACTATGGGTTAAATTGTGTTTTTATCAAGACGATTTTATAATGCATTCATATAATGAAGGGTTGGCGAAATCTGAATTTATTATGAGTTTTATTACTTTAGGGTTTTCCCATCTTAGTTGCTATGTCGTGTTTCACAACCGAATCATAGTTAAATTGTATATACACCATAGTTTAAGGAAAAATTGTATCAGTCTGAAGATGGCCGTGATATGCTGAAACTGGTCAGGCTAAAAATAAAAAAGAGTTAAAAAATAGTTTGAATAAATCATGTATATACATTTTGTACAAAATGCTTATGAATTTATGTACATACACGTAAAGCACGGTTGTGATGTAACATAATACAAGTACATAATATATATATATATATATTTTAACAGGATGTTAGCGATGAATGTGGATTAGTTTTAATTGCCATTGTGTGTGCCTCTTTGGGTTCAATATATCGACAGTTCCAATGATCAATGTGGGATGTGTAAATTGGTAACTTTGCATAAGAGCTGTAGTAGTTGCAATAATATGTTTTTCCAATGAAATAAATAGGGGTTTATGCAAAATATCAAACTATATTTCTTTATCTCAAAAACAATAAAAATGCAGACGTGAAACTCTAAACACGTACAAAGGAAACTTTAAACAGCTCTAATAAGAAGTTACCATTTGCACATCGAACATTGTTCGTTGGGACCGTCGCTATGTAGGTTGCTTTCGAAAAGGATTTCCTGACTGAACAGAGGATAGGTGTATGCAGTGATCTTGCAACGTCAGTTTACGGAGTTGTAATGCATCTAAGGACCATACCTTAACACTAACTGAGTGCAAGGACATTCAAACACAGAGATTTCGATTTTGATTAGCTCAATGAGCTCAATAATATATAATATGAAGGCATTTTCATTCAATAAATTCATGTGCTCTTTATATCGACTGGAAATATGCAAAAAAAAAAAAATCACCTCAAGCCACAGTTTCATTGAATAAATTCATGTGCTCTTTACATCGACTTGAAAAAATTGAAAATAAAAAAAATTCACAAGCCACATTTTCATTCAATAAATTTATTTATATCGACTGGAAATAGGAAAAAAAATCCTTGAAGCCACAATTTTTGAAAATCTCACTTTTTAATGGTTCATATAAAGGAAAAACAATTTTAGCTGTTAAAAGCGTTTTCAATGGTAAAAACTGAATTAAACAAGTAAAAAAGCAAACAGGTAAAATGAGTCAACCCACAAATTTGCATTCATTTGAATACTACTTATTTCAACCCAAAATGCTCAATTAGCTCAAGCTGCGAACTGTTCCTTCTATGGTTGAGGACTTGTGAGACAGGTATAACAAACCCATCAAGCCACGTGAAAATATTTTTGACGAGTTGTACGTTTCGGAGGTTCTTAATTCAAAAGCATTTTTTAAGTTAATAATCAGAAAACAGATTATAATGATTTTTTAAATTGTGTTGGGTAGATGTAGATGCCAATTCAATTAGCTTCAGGAATATCAATTAAGTCATTACTTGAAAAATTTTACATTGCACGTTGATATTTTGTTTACTTAAGCATTTCAACCAAAAAGAAGTAGGGTATTTCCGTATATAAACTGTTAAAATAATACCAAAACTGCACAATTAGCATTAATTTTAAATAAAAATATGCTTTTACCACTTTATGCTTTTGAATGAGCAGTGTTCGCGGGCGGCGCATGTGTCATATCGCGCCAACCCGAGCACTCCTCGCGTGTTTCGATTCGTTTGTGTTACATAAGATAAACAAACGAACTAAGCTTGCCAGTTGACACTTGACGCTCGTAGAGGTTTATGCAAATCGTTTCTTCTATTATAACTTATTGAAAAACAAGAAATATATTTCTAAAATTAGTGATAAATTGCAATTTTTTAACGACTTTTACTATAATTGATTTTTATTAATATATTCATATTGATGATACAATTCCAATAACTCGAAATAAAGACAGACCTACAAAAAGATGTGTGGTCTGCTGTTCCAAGTGAGATGACTCAGGACAATGAATCCGAAGGGAGAGTCGTTATTGGTGTGCAAATTGTGAAGTTGGTCCCAATTTGGAGCCATATTTCGAAATATACCACACTAAATCAAGTTTTTAATATTTTCTCGTGTAATTTATTATTTTTTCATTATTATATAGTTTAACAGTTATTATATTATTTTTTATTATCATAGTTAGATTTGTTTTATTATAATAGTTAGTTGTTTTTTTGAACTGCAGAACTATTAAATTATGTAAACTCTTTAAATAAAAAATAAAATAACCTGGTGTTTTTAGTTCTATTTTTATGAAAAAAAAAACTGAGCATGAAGTGGTTAACCATAAAATCTCTCATTTTACAGATTTTGTTCTGGGTGAAGAAAAAGACTTGAGAGCGCGAGTGAGTGAATGTTGAAAAGTAAGTAAGGTCAAACACCTCCGGCCACTTTTTGTTGTTGTTTTTCTTGAATATCTCTCTTAATCTTTCTTTCTTTATTAACTAACTAACCATCACGCCGTTTCTCCGCGGGGGTAGGCAGAGGACGAACCTCTAAACAACTCCATCTTGACATACACTTCTTGCTTCATTCACATTCATACATTCTCTTCTGTTATTCCGACTTCTGACATGGCCCGACTCAAGTATTTGATTCACTTGATTGTGCCATGTCTTCCTCGGATGTCCCCGGTTTCTTCTTCCATTCACATTTGTGTCATATATTCCTCCTTATACTCCTTTCTTAGTTCATTCGCTCTACATACCCAAACCATCCAAGTGTCCCTTTCTTAATCTCGCACATTACGCATACATCAGCTTTGTATTCTTTACGAATCTCAACATTTTTCACACCATCATAGATGGTTTTACCAAACACGTCTCAGAGATCTCATTTCTACAGCATTCAGTCAACTTTCATCCTTCCTCCGCCAGTTCCATGCCTCACTGCCATATTTTCTTTATTATATATAAAAATGAATGTTTGTCTGTCTGTCTTTTTGTACGAAGACAAATATATACAGGATTCTCGCTATCCGAGTCCCCACGCAGTTGGTGGGTAGACGTGCCTGCTGCCAAGATTTGGATAAACCTCACCCCATGAACCCGGGCACCCCTGCTAAGTCACCAAAGGTAGCGAACCACTTGAATGACCTTGACCTATGGCAGAGGCGTTGGTTATCAGACACACCCGACTCCCAAATTGTTTATTATTCCCAAACACCAGAGTTACTCGTTGACACCCTTCCTATCATGGAAGGCGTGGTTACACTGAAACCGAAACCGGACTCCATGCTGTTGCAAAGTAGGATGTACCAAAATTAATAATGTTTCCCTTACTCATAATTTTCTTAATCTTTTTTTTAAGGTACATTTCATAACTTAATAGAGGTACTGAAAATATTTTTTTAAATCTCTTTATATAAAAATGAATGTATGTCTATCTGTCCTCGATTTTCTCGAAAATTACTCGACCGGTTTCGCTGAAAATAGCGCAGTTTGTTCGTATTAGTGCTGGAAAAGTTTAGAGAGTAGTTGGAATGAAATCCAATATGTAAAACTGTTGCTATAATGTTTTAAAAGAAGTACGAAAAACATTGAACCCGCCATGATGTATTGAGGTTAGCCCTTAGATATACCACGCTGGTTAGCCAGAGATTACATATTCAAAAGAAGACAGTTTGTTTGGGTAGAATATTTTCAAAATGGAAAACACAAGTAGGGACCTACATAAGAACTTTATTATTTAGATGAAAAAATAAATATTTGTAAAAAAATTTTTTTTCAAATGAATGTTTATTTGTTCCGAGATAGTAATAGTCGTCACAAGGCATTACTTTAGCTGTGAAATCAAATATGGCACCCAAACGAGAAGTGAGAATTCACCACTTCATAAGTTTATTAAAAAAAAAATTAAAAAATGTCCCGGTCAAGGCCGGGTACACATCAGCTACTTATACATAGAAATACAATATTTTTACATCATCTAAGGAAAATAAATATTGTCCATCTGATCAACAATCAATATTTGAAATTGAGTGAAGGAGTCGTCAGATATATGTATTGTAAAAATTTTTGTGTACAGTGCCAGGGAACATTTCTCCCTCTTCCTGTGTCAACCGTGGTTAGAGGTGCATAAATGTGGAGATAATCTTCTCTACCCAGTGAGCGGGCCTGCCTATTGCTAGTGTAGAACTTTTATTTGAAAGAATTGTAAAGTGTGTTTTGGCACTTGCTGATGGCAATCTTATATTTAAGCCCGCTCACTGGGGGTCGGTGCTGGGGGTCCAGCGGCTAAGGTTGGAGATAGAGGGAAGGAGTCGTGAGATTTTGATTACGTGCCTTGAAGATATTTACCTATTTGCAGTTGATATAGGGAAATGAACAGATATGATTTACAGATAAACATTGACAACACTAACATTAAAACTAACTATACAGATCTTTCCAGGATGACCAAGAGTTCAAGTAAAAATGTGATTGATCATCTACTATGTAGGTATGTGTTCTTTACAGAAGGTTGTTAATGCGCTTTGTAAGGTAAAAAGTCAATTGTGATTCAGAGATCTACTTAATGTTAACTAATCTTTAAAGAAGTTTATCCTAAAGTACGGTGCATTATTAAATCAGGGATTGCCTGTTTTCAAGGCAGAGGGTTTATATTTAAAAGGTATTTTAACTTTTTTAGAATATAACTGCAATTTTTTACAAATTCACATTAAAAACAACTTTTTTTATGAATAAACAAATAAATATGAATAAGTACTTTATTGAAACTTATAAAGCTCATTGTAATATATTTTTTAATCATTGAAGATAATATTAACAACTCTCAAAACGAAACATGAAACTGAAAAGAAAAGATAACGGTAGCATGATAAAAAGGCAGCAGCCAAAAATATATGGGAATTAATTGTAGACGATATTGACAGTTCTTAGAAATTAAAGTATGATACTGACAAAAATGACAGAACGGTATGAGGTAGCAGTAGCTCAGTGGATTAGAGCGCAGTTCCCAGATAGACCATGAGGTCCTGGGTTCGAGTCCCAGTTGTTACTATTATATTTATCTTTTCTGTGTAATTTTGGTTTAATGTCTCATTTTGAGAGTTAATATTATTGTCAATGATTTCTTTAAAAATTTTATCAGTTATATGAGGACGAACTAAGTGAGATGTCATAATAAATTATTTATCTTCAATTAAAAAGTCATTCATGGCAATGTCACGTGTTTGAATTACACTCTGTTATGTAAATATTTTAAGGCCATACATTTTTGGCTGTACAAATAATTATTGGAATTTTTTTTATCATATCATATAATATGGTTGCCTTTCCTTACTTCCAGATTGCTCTTCTTAGTTTCAATGTACTAACAACTTTTCCAATTACCTAACAATACTTAACATCCATTGAACAGAAAATATTGTAGCATAATGTTTAGTACATTCAATGAGGAATTACAGGAATAAGTTTAGTATTCTTGCAATGAATCGTTAGAAATAACTAAATGCTCAATATTTGAGAACCCTATGACAATTAGAATGAAGAACTGAATTGGACACATGTGACCCTACATTTTCCCCTCTCGTTTATCTAGGAATGGAGTGGTATTATATTATACGGCCAGTAGCTGTACATGTCTCTACATATCATCTAATTTCTTTTGATTGGGTTCAAACTCTACAAAGTATCCTAAGTCTTCATTGACTTCCTCCACCACCGAGTCACGGGGGGTGTGGTGCCTCACCTTCTTGGGCTGCTTGGGCACCACCTTGCCGGCGTGGCGGTCTTCGTGGCGCTTGCAGTCGATGAGCACGCGGAAGCGCTGGCCACACGTGGTGCAGCTATAGGGACGTTCGCCCGTGTGAATGCGCTCGTGCGACAGGCGCGCATCGTTGCGGAAGAACGTGTCGGGGCAGTACTGGCACGCGAAGCGGCGCACCACCTTGCCGTGCATCTTGCGGAGGTGCAACACCAGTTGGTAGTCTGACTTGAAGGACTCTCCACATGTCTCGCAGGTGGTCAGGATGCCACACTTGCGCGCTTCCAGGTGCTTCCTCAGATGGTATGGGTAGGGGAACTTCTTGGGGCAAGTGGGACACTGCACGTACAGATGCTTCTCGTGGACGGCTCGGCGGTGCTGGTCTAGATGCTTGTAGCTCTTCTGCATCTTCCCGCAGGCGGAACATTGAACGGCAGTATTTAAGTAGTTCTTATGTAGGACATTCTTGTGATAGTTATATACGCTATGCGATAGCAGTTTTCCGCAAGTGAGACATAACTTCTTGCGGTGAGTTCTCTTCAGATGGCGGGTCAGGTCATTGACTTCCTTGCCGCACTGGCCGCAGAGTCCCTTGGTCCTCTTCAGCTTCTTGGTGTGTTCCCGTTGGTGAATCTTCAGCTTCCGTATGCCCAAGTACATTCTGTTGCAAGTCTCACACTTAACAGATTCCTCAGTCAGATGCCAGGATATGTGTTTCTTCTTCTCGTCGTTGGAATTAAGCATTTTGGAACAGAACCTACACTGAGAGAATTCAACGTGACTCAATTTCATGTGCTCGGTTCTTTCTATTCCCGTGCAGAGCAACAGGTCACAATGATTGCATTTCAAGTGTGGGACGTGGCTGTTGTAGAGGTGCTGGCTTATTTCCTTGAAGCTGGTGCATTTGGATTTGCAAAGCACGCAGGCATGTGTGGTGGGCACAAACAGCACTTTCCGCGCCGCTGTGCACTTTCTGTTGTGTCTCTTAAGACAGAGCAAGCTCCTATACTGGGCTCCGCATACTCGGCAGTTATAGTTCTTTTTAAAAGTCTTCAGAGGCATCTCTTCAAACAGTGCATTTATTTTACTTTCATATTTAAGCAACGCATTTGAAGTGGGGGTTCCTTGTGCTGGAACAAAAGATAAATCCTTTTTCTTCAATCTTTTCTTTTTTCCCAACTTTTTGGAAGTTTTTTTGGAAGTTTTCTTAGTCTTCAGTTTTCGTCTCGGAGCATCTGGCCAAATGATAGGGACTTCCGAATAGAGGGGCTCGGCCTCGGGAATACTTGCCGGCATGGAGTTGTCGCTGTCCGAGGAAAGAATGCCGGTGGAGAGTGTTTTCTTGATGGACAACTGGATTGGGAAAGTGGCTTCGGGGGCCGAACTAGGCGGAGCGGATATGACATTGGTGGGATTGAGAGCTTTGTCCGACGGGCAAATGGACAGTTTGCAATCGTTACACATTATTTTATTGTATTTAGGATAATAGGCGTAAATACTTTCTAAGCTTTCCAAATACTCTTTGGAACAAGATTCACAAGTAAAGTCATGTTTCCTGAGAAGATTTTGGTTGCCTTCGCAGTGTTTAGTCAAAAAGTGAATTTTTAATGTTCCCTCGCTGGCAAACTGTTTAATACACTCTACGCAGTTATATATCAGGCATGACTTATAATGCGTTAGCAGGACTTCTTCCGAGAGAAACGATGCCTTGCACTTTAAACACTTGAATGGCTGTTTGTGTGGGAGCTTGGCTAGAACGGAGAGTTTGATATCATCATCGGCCAAGTCGGTGGATGCGGAAGAAAGGTTGCATTGTTTTAAATGATTGGTGTATAAGAAAGAGTTTGAGAATATTTTATGGCAATTGAAACACGCGTGGAAGTGTTTGGCATTTGCGAGGGTTAGAAGTTTAGAGGAAATGTACGAAGAGATTTGGCTTTCCGATCCGTCCTCGTCTACCAAAATGAATATCTGTATATTTTGCTTTTTCTCATCCAGTCCATCTACCGACCGCTGGAATCTGAAATGTCCAAGAAAGCATTCATGTAATAATATCCACCAAGTGTGGGCGCTCCAGAGGGTTGTATGGTTGGTTGCATGGGGTTATACTTATACTGGATGAGCTTCAGATGTAATCCACCTCACCACCCTTCTACCAATAGCTATAGGCCATTCTTTTCAATGTACAACCAAACTACATTAGACAATTCATCCTGACATATTTTAATAAATTATTCATCGTGTTACATATTATTATAACAGTATTAGCCCGGTAGAGTTGGCAGAGACGCAAAATAACTATTGTTGATAATGAAATGTGAAGGAAAAAAACCAGTAGTGTACAAATTTAGTGCTTAAGCCAATTCTTTCTAAACAGTCAGTCTAATAAATAGTTGGAGATAAATGTTTCAATTTCAACTTTGTTCGCTCTTGTTCAATTCCTCTCACTCGGCCGTTTGTCTCGGATGAAACAATTATTGTTGTAAGGGAGGTCACCTCGAGTTCACAGTCAATTAGTATCAAATGAAATATTCAACATACACCCTATCTTTTAACTTACTCGGGGAAGGAATGGAAGGTTTCAAGATGTAATAGTGAAATACATAGTGGTGTATCACCATGTTAACTAACTGCTAACGTGTCTGATGCAAAGACGCACAGACATCATCAATGTGCGAGTCATAGGACAGTAAGCCAGCAAGGAAACACCGCAGTAATCACAGTGTGAACTTCCTTACGAAGCATTTGGAAGTTTTTCATATTCGACATAGTATCCTAAATCCTCACCAACTTCGTCTCGACCACAAACAGCCGAGGTCTTTGTCTTCCTCTTCTTGGGCCGAGGGAGAGTTTTCCCCGAGTGGCGGTCTTCATGACGCTTGCAGTCAGTAATCTGGCGGAAGCGTTGGCCACACACGCTGCAGCTGTAGGGTCGCTCTCCCGTGTGAATGCGTTCATGTGACACTCGAGCGTCATTCCGAATGAACGTGTCGGGACAGTGGCGGCAGGCAAACCTACGCACCACCTTTCCGTGCTCATTCCGCAAGTGCTTGGTGAGAATGTTCTCCGACTTGAACAATTGACCGCAAGTGTCGCATTTAACACTTTTGGCAGTCGAGATGACCTTACTGCTACTATTACTACATGATGCCGAATGCTGTTTTAATTTATGCGGGAAAGGAAATGTCTTGGGGCAATTTGGACACTGAATAAAGAGGTGTTTCTCATGAACCATTCGTCGGTGCAGATAAAAGTGTTTATAACTCTTCTGCATCTTCCCACAGGTGGGACATTGAACCGAGGCATTCTTGAAGTTTCTATGAAGTACTTTAGTGTGATATTGATAGACACTCTCCGATAGCAGCTTTCCACAAGTCAGACACAGTTTCTTGCGGTGGGTGTTGTAGATGTGTCGTCGTAGATCGTTCACTACTTTTCCACATTGAACGCAAAGTCCTTTGGTCGTCTTCCGTCTTCGATGATGGAGTTGGTGAACTTTCAGTTTTCTTAAACCCGTGAACATTTTGTGGCAAGTTTCACATTTTATAGATTCTTCGGTCAGATGCCAGGTCAGGTGCTCCCTTTTCTCTTCTTTAGAACGCCTAAGGGCGACTGTGCAGTACCGACATATTTCCGAGTGACTTTCTTCTCTGTGACGGGTTCTGTCTTTCACAGAACAAAAAGTAAAATCGCAGTATTTACATTTTAAAAAGGGAACGTGATTTTCGTACAAGTGATGTCCTATTTGTTTAAAACTTGCGCATTTAGAAATACAACAAGTACAGATATAAGCTAGAGGGATTTTCAATAAGGAATGCAACGAATGAAACTTACGGTAATGCCTTTTAAGGTATACAATGTCTCTAAATTTGATTTTACAAACTTGACAATATTTACCAGTTTTTAATTGTTTTAAAGAAATAACTTTAAACAGTCCATCTATTTTACTTTCATACTGAAGCAGAGCGTTAGAAGTAGGGGTGGCATTCTTTTGAATTTGTGATAGATCTATCCTCTTTACTGATTTGAAAATCCTCCTCCTTCGAACATCTGCCGACAAGTGGAGATTGTCCGTATGGATCAGTCCAGGAATACTCCTCGCAACAGAAGTGTCACTGTCCGAGGAGATAATCTCTACATGCGTATTTTCTATAAGCGAGGTAGGAGGGGAAGCATTGTCCCATTTGCAATCGTTACACATTATTCTCTTCAATTTAGGATAATAGGCATAAATACTTTCTAAACTATCTAAATACTCTTTGGAACAAGATTCACAAGTAAATTCATGTTTGCTTTCAAGACTTTGATTGTCTTCGCAGTGCTTAGTCAGAAAGTGAATTTTTAATGTTCCCTCGCTGGCAAACTGCTTGTTACACACCACACAGTTATATATCAGACATGCTTTGTAATGCGTTAGCAGGACCTCTTCAGAGGAAAGCAGTGTCTTACACTTTAGACACTTGAATTGTGCTTGTTGTGGAAGCTTGACTAGAGTGGGTGATTTAACACCAGCGGAATCGGTGGACGTTGACAGATTGATAACTCGTTTGCATCGCTTCAAATGCTCCGTGTATGACACAGGATTACAGAATATTGTATAGCAAATGAAACACGCTTGAAAACGTTTAGTATTTACAAGAGATAGGAGTTTTGTGGAAATGTACGAAGAGATATGATTTTCTGATCCATTTTCATCTATTAAAATGAATTTCTGTTCATTTTTCATTTTTTCATCCAGTCCACCTACCGACTGCTGGAATCTGAAATTCCAAGAAATATTTTAATGAAATATCCACAGGTTGTAACGGAAGATTAGAATTGATTGTACATGGTTTTCTTATGGTGTTTTTCCCACCGAGTGCCAACCAAACCCTTTGAAAAACATGTTTCTTGCAAATTCATTGAAACAGTATGAAAACAACCAAAATCCAATAGCATTAATTAGCTAGGTGGAAAAAAATCTTAATAAAAGGGTGTTTTTATTTATACTTAGCAGCATTTATTAAATATTTTTGTCTGTAGATACAACAAAAAACAATATTTCAAACTACACTAGTAATAAATGATAATCGATACCAGTAATAAAGGTTGAAAAATTGACCACATTCACCAGTTTACAATTATGTATACACACTCCTCACCACAGGTGAATTCTTAGTAGCATATACACTAATACATGTACCAAACAAATTTAACTAAGAATAAGCGCAACCTCCAATATCCCACTGATGAATAATCATGTGCAAGTATAGAAAAGCCAAGAGTTCCAACTACTCGAGCAATGATTACGCCTCTTTCTTGAACCAACCTTCGGGATAGTGTTTCGCTGTCACCGTCCATAACAAAGCAAATAGAAGTGTTTTCATAGAGAAATCAGGGAGGAGGAGGAAGACTATTGACTGTCTTATATTATTAAATAAATCTATAGGTGAAAAGGGTCTACTTTCCATTAAAAGGGCAAGTAGATAACGACTACTGATAAATAATCGTAATACCAAATAAATCTATAGGTGAAAAGGGTCTACTTTCCATTAAAAGGGCAAGTAGATAACGACTACTGATAAATAATCGTAATACCAAATAAATCTATAGGTGAAAAGGGTCTACTTTCCATTAAAAGGGCAAGTAGATAACGACTACTGATAAATAATCGTAATACCAAATAAATCTATAGGTGAAAAAGGTCTACTTTCCATTGAAAGGGCAAGTAGATAACAGCTACTGATAACTAATCGTAATACCAAATTTTCGTTAGAATTGTTATAATGCTCTAAACCAGAGATTTCCAACGTGGGCGATATCCAAGGGGGCGGTACAACGGCAAATGGGGGGCAGTGAAGGGCTGAAATGGGGGACGAGGGTGACAAAATACTTTTTTAATAAATTTTCATTTTTCGAGGGGTACATTGTTGAAAGAATCATGCAACAAAATGGTTCAATTATTATTCTATTCGTAACACCTAACCAGGTTTCTCGGGGCCTGTAATATTGTTAGATATCTTTGGTATAAATGAAACCCTTTCAGTACAGCTCAATACGTTGTGCATTCAGGACAAAACATATACAAATGCCTGGAGGCCATAATCGTGCGGTTGTGTTTTCTAAAAGAAGGTAATATATTTTATGTAAGTATACAAGAAAACAAGAGTTTAAAAAAGAATGTCAGAGTTGAAAAGGTTAATTTGACCGGCGGATATTTAGATTTTGGACGTTGTTGCACAGTAAAATAACAGAACTCTGAAACTTGTAACATATACTCTAGTTATTATTGTAGCATTGGGATTTACAATGATTGTTTGTTGGGGATTAGTATGTGTATGAAAACACTGTGACACATCTTGTAAATGTTCATAAATAGATTAAACTAAAATAAAAACAAAATATACCAACTAATCAACAAACTGGAGGGCAGAATGTACACTTTTAGAATACGATTAGGGGCGATTTCACTATATCTCAATAAACTCTTCATTAACTGTTTGTTGAATATCCTTAATCATATGAATAAACCGGCGACCGTTTCACCATAAATAATATGATCCCAACTAGTTATTGATGAGCTAGCTTGGCAACATGAGTATTTTCAAACCATTATCCCGTCTGCTGCAACGCCTGTCTATTGTTTCTATGAAATCACAAACGTCATATGTCAAACATGCTCCTGCAATAACTACATTGTTAGTGGTGTAAAACATACCCGCCTCCCAACTTGAAAGGTGAATATGATGCGAGTAAGTACAAATATTTCGTGATATATTTTAGAGGCGTATATTAAAATTACGGTAAATGTGCAAAAGGATACATACCGAGTAGTCCTTGAACAGATTTTATCTTTGATTTGGTCATGGATTATATTCACGCCATTCTTCATGAGTTGAAATCGCGATCCGCAATCCACGTTGTCTAATACCTCCAAAAAATTAACACGAGGTCTTGTTTTGACGCCATCTTTAAATCTGATAAATAGCTGCTATTTGTCGATTTGAGCTCGAGTTAAGTCATGTTGGACTTTTTATGGCATATAGCGTTATTGAGAGTATGTGAAACGTTAATATATTTCTATTCTACAAATAGAGCTTATTGATAACTTATTGAGATGCGGTGAAATAACCCCTTAATCTTAAAAGATTAGGAACAAAAATCTGTTTCCAACAACAAAATTGAAGAGAAATAACCAATTGAAGGAGATTTTCCATAAAAAGTACTGGGGAACTGATGTGGCATATTAAAAATACAAATGTGTTGGGCAACTCTTTGCATAAAACAATATTTATAATGCATTGTATGTCGTAACTAAGTAACCATCCATCACGCCGTTTCAGAGGCACCGTACCTAAAGAGAATGGACCGCCATACAACTCTGTATTGGCAAACACCTCTTGCTTCATTCATACTCTTCTGTTATTCTGACTCTTGACATGGCCCGACTCACTCGATAGTGCCATGTCTTCCTAGGGCTTCCCCGATTTCTTCAACCATTCACTTTCACATCATATATTTATACTTAAACTTCCAACTCAATTCATCTGCTCTTCAGTCACACATGGTTTTAGCACACATATGCCTCAGGGATCTCATCTTTATAGCATTCAGTCTACTTTCATCCCTTCTCTTTTCACTTCCATGCCTCAATGCCATACATCGGAGTTGGTATCAGCACACCATTGCGAACTGCTAGCTTCGCTTCTCTATGTATGTAGCAATTATTCTTAAACAATATAATGTCAGATGTGATGTGATGTGATGTACGTAACATTTTAATTCTAAAATATATATGTAGTTGCTATTTTCAGTACATATTATAATGAATTTATACTGGCGTTCCTACAATAGTTGGTGGCATAATGGTCAGTATATTGCCTACCAAGCTGTTAACACGTTGACGTTGGCTGCTGACAACGCATTCATACTAAACAAATGTGTGCAGTGTCTCTGGCTCATTTGACACTCTCATTTATAGCATAAGCATGGTTCACACAAGACAGGTGATATTTTATGATTATTCATTTATTTTATATTAATGGTACTTACTTTTAAAATAAAAAATTTCAATTTTAAAGGTAAAATATTTCAGCAGCGAATGTGTTAAATCGGGGTTCGATTGTCGGCCGTGGCACATTTATTTTAAAAATTAAAAAAATATATATTTTAATTATGTATACGTAATACCCCATGATTTTTCACAGGTCTCTGTCTGCACTAGATTGAAATAAAATAAGAAGAACTTCAAATATCAGGCATATTAATGTTTGTATTTCCTATTTGCTTTGTTTGGTTGATTTTAATTACTTTTATGTTGGGATGGTGCTTTTGTACGTGGTTGATCAATTCGTGTCCCTCTTTTACGACTTTAAAACAGTGGCTGCATTTTAACATTAATGGCTTCATTTTCTTTTTCTGTACAGATAAAGGCTCCTCACAATCTTTCAGCGCGGGAGACTCCTGAACCTCATCATACTCTTTAGTTTTCTCTTTAACTTTCGGTACAGAAGATTTTGGTACAATGGAATATTGGTCATGCTTCTCGATGGGTTTCGTTACGAGAGATTTCAAGACTTGATACGGTTTTGGCATTTCAATATGCCTTAATAAAGGTGTTACCATAATCTTGTATGGTATCGTAGGCGTCTCGTGACATACTACAGGTCCCGGAGCTTTATTGTGCTTCAATACATGATATTCCAGGTCCACTCCTGCTGGCAATATGTCACCACAAATGAAGCACATATTGGAATTGTCACTATTGGAATCAATTGACTGCTCCAAGTCGGGGTGAGCGTTAGAGAAATGTTTATACAAAGACTTTTCACAATTGAACTGGAGAGAGCAGTTCGCGCACTGGATCTCGTAATGATACTTTAAATGTGCAGATATTTGGCTGAAGTTGAATTGCACTCTGTTTCCGCGCCTGGTCCTAGAATAGCAATCCCAGCAACGTAGGTTTTTAGGAAAACAAAATAACTTAGACACACGGTGATGTTTGTTATAATGGAAGCGTAAGCGTTTTAATGATTCATATCGGATTTCATTTTGCACGGGACAAATAAGGCATGTCGGTTTAAACTTAAAAGAATTTTGGTAAAGTATAAATAGGTCTTCAATCTTTTGTTCATATTTGTCGAGGGCATTTTGAAATGGTTCCGATTCTACACTATGAAGATCAGTTGTGACCGGTGACGGTTGTACGGCAGACTTGCGGGGAAGTGGCGTGTAGCCACCCTCGCCCGGCCCGGCCACCTGCAGGTTATTGAGCGCGCCCTTCTCGGCGTCCATGGGGTGTACCACCATTCTGGCTTCCATATGGGAGATGCACTCTCCGCAGATGATTCTGTTGAATATATAATAGTTGGAATAGACGAAGGGCATATCGGTTTCGAAGCTGCACTCACATTGCTCACACTCCAAGTCAAATAATAGGTTTTTTTGGATTCCTTCGTTTAAATGTTGCGCAATCTGGTGAACTTTGAAAGTGCTGGCTGATTTAAAGATTTTGTTACACTGCGTGCACCCAAAACTGTTGGCCGCACCTTTCCTGGATTCCTTATCCGCTAAGATAAAGTCTTCACATAGAGGACAGACATTATTGTTTAGGATGCAGCCTGAAGAAAGGAAGTGGTCCTTAAATTGTTTATAGGTGGCGAAGTGGCGGGTGCAGTTGAAGCACTGGAAGCTCTCGCCCTCCACCTGCTGGCACTCCATGGCGTGTTTGATGAAACACAGGCGGTCAGTGGAGTCTCGCAGTAGTAACAGTGTCTTGCACTGAGGGCAGCTGTGGTAGTGCAGTGAGGTGGCCGGCTGCTCCACGCCGCTTCCATTTCCTGGCTTCCGCTTTCTTCTTTCTACTCGCTTCTTAACTTGCCACCTGGAATGTCCACAAATATTGCTTTATATGGCCAGCCCTTCAAATCAGAAACTCGTTGCACCCATATTATTGATTATTGCATATCAAATCATTTAGTGCCTTATGTTTTCATGCCTAATTTAAATGTACTTCCAAAATTTGCTGCCATTCTCTGTAGAACGTATCTGCATTGACAATGTAAGTCCTTGAAATATTTATTTTAATACAGAACGGTTTTATGTTTTATAAATAATGCATTATCTAAAGTAGTTGATTATAGACAACCTTGGAGATGTCCATCATCAGTGCAAAAGTATGTGTAAGAACAATGTAAGGCTGAATTCCATAATATTCCGTGTGGCTGAGGAAGGAAGCCAGGTAATTCTATTGAACGGCTTTAATCGGTACCTAGCTCAATTGATTAAAGCACAGGTCCCGGATATACCGAAAGGTCCTCGGTTCGAGTCCCAAATGTGACAGTTACTGTTTTTATTATTTGTGTCTTTTCTGTTCCATATTTCATTGGAGATTTGTTAATATTATCTTCAATGATAAAAAAAAAATAAATACAATAAGGTTTACAAGCAATAAGTTAAATGATATGTGTACATTACTATTTGTTTCCAATATAAAACTAGAAATAGATAATTTTAACATCTTCAGCGAGATGTGTATTGTGTATGTAATACCATTCTAATAAAGGGAACAATACCAAACCTTTTGCCTTTCGTATCTTTTTATGATCTGCGTCTTGTAACTTATTTAACCAGCCAGCAGAGTTAATAATAGATTAATGAAACTTAATACTTATTAATGATTAAATTTATTTTATAAAGATTGACACACATCTTGATACAATAATTAAATGGACACCAAAACATTGGTCGACTGCAGTTTAGATTGGACACAATGCAATATTTATTTAAGTGATGGTTCCTATGTAACGGACTACCAAACCTATGGACAAAATATAACTAGGCGGATATTGTACAAGCATACATACATACATACATACAGTAGCAAACCAACCAAAAATATTATTTTCAGAAAACTAATTTAATATATAAAATTTTAAAACCCAAATGGTGGGAAAATGATGCTTTCTATTTCACTCGTTCATATTCTTTCACTTCAAAATCATGATGCAAAAAGTGTAGGTCCATAAAGAAAACGAATTATTCAACATCAAAAAGCTAACTATTTGTTTGATCTTATTGAGTAAATTGATAGATATTTTGTTTAAATATAACACCCAAGTAATTTTAATATAAATATTAACCCATACAGGCATGCCGCTGATGGCTCCATTGTAACCTTGCATATTTGCATTCGGCGGCAAGACCAGTGATAAAATTGTTGGAAGAACTAAAACTATTAAAAGGGCCACTGACCGTGTGTATAATGTACAGGGTTCGAAGGATATATAATATCACTATTAATTGTAATTGCGTTTAATTCGTAGAATCAAATTTAATAATATTATTCTTAAGTTCTGCTTAGTATTTCAGTTTTTATTATTGTGACAGCTCCTAGAAAATGGCTTTGAATATCGAAGCAGCCGTTGCAGATTCGATATATATCAATGATATTTATAATTTAGTAGGAGTTTTGTTTTTATGGAATATTCCGGTGTTTCTCAATGCTTAACTTTTTTGGGATTTCTTGGGCACCGTCAAGTCGTATGTTTGGAACTGAACATTGCCCTCAGTAATGTAAAAATCTCAAACTGTTGACCATTAGAAAAAAACAAATTCATTTCACTGGTCTTGCAGTGACAGCAGCTCTAGAGAGATATTTATAGATCCGTATTTAAACTGCATTAACATACATATTATACATGGATATTTTGATATTTTCGAACCCTGGTTACATGTTTCATTATCATTCGAACAAAGTAATGGGGGAGATTAGTTCTGTACGATGTAGCTGAGGAAGGCGGCGGCCTGGTTGTCCTCGCCGGGCACTTGTAGCAGAAGGCCGCCCTCCTGCTCCACCACCTCCTCGATGACCACCTCGGGCAGCGGGCGCGGGCGCATGCGGTGCGGCTTGTTGTACCGAAAGCCCGGCATACTGTGCTTGGCTTCATGTCGCTTGCAGTCCGTGCGCTGCCGGAAGCGGCGCTGGCACACCCCGCAACTGTACGGCCGCTCGTCCGTGTGCGTACGCTCATGCACAATCTGTGCGTCCTTGCGCTTGAACTTGGCCGGGCAATATGAGCATGGGAAGTTCCGCTCCCCTACATGCACCCACTTGATGTGGCTGTTGAGAGAGCCCAGCGTGGTGAAGGTACGGTGGCAGAAGCCACAGCTTAGGTCCGGCTTGGGCTCCGTGTGGCTCGTCATGTGGCTCTGCAGCTGGCGGATGAAGGGGAATTCCAGGTTGCACAGGTCGCACTTGACGTGTAGGTGCTTCTCGTGTGCGATGCGGCGGTGCGTAGCTACAGCACGACTGGACTTGAGCGTCTTGGGACACAGTGGGCACTGGAAACCTTCCTCCGCATCCAGCTTGATGGGGCGTGGGGTGCGTTTATGATATGTGAGACGGTGCACCGAGTACGCCTCGGGGGTATCGAAGTTAACGTTGCACATCTTGCACGAAGTAGTATTGTCGGAATGGTAATTGCGTTTGTGCATTCGCAGGTTGCGTACCTGCTTGAAGGCTGCGGGGCACTGATCGCACTCGTGAGGACGCCCGTCGATGTGGGTATCCATGTGTTGACGCAGCAGCTCCTTGGCGAAGAAAGAGCGAGTACAGATATGGCAGCGGAAGAGGTTCCCCTGGCTGTGCATACGCTCGTGATGCCGATTGAAGCGCCTCACTTTGACCAACAGACCACAGTCACCGCACAGAATGGTTTCCTCATTTCCTCCTCTGTGGACGTATCGTAAATGGGCTTGAAGACTCGACCTGGATGAAAGCCCCTTGCCACATTCGGGGCAGATTATTTCCTTATCCCCTTGGTTTTGGCGAATTCTATGATAGTTCATGTGTATCTTGAACTTCTTTTTGCCTTTAAT
This sequence comes from Halesus radiatus, assembly GCA_022606495.2. NCBI lineage: Eukaryota > Metazoa > Arthropoda > Insecta > Trichoptera > Limnephilidae > Halesus > Halesus radiatus. Next base: position 345,138 of record JAHDVE020006182.1, read on the forward strand.
TTTTTTATTGCAATCTCTGCACTCGATAATTTCATGGAACCAGTGCCAGGAGCAATGCTGTTTCAATTCATTGTGCGAAGTGAACTTTAAGGCACAGTCCAAGCAAGAGAAGGCAGGCTGGTCGGGATGGTGACTCAGAATGTGAATCTTCTTTTCTCTCTTGGTAGCAAACAGCTGGTCGCAATGTTCGCATTTGATGTTGGATTCGTGGCGGGAGTACAGGTGCTTGTTCAGGTCGCACAACGAGTTGCGGTCCACCCGGCAGTGCTGGCAATGAAACTGTTTGTCCAGGCCGAACAACAGATGCACCTTGTGGGAACGGAACGTATGCTTTCTATAAGTGACAGATGACTTGAACACCTTTTCACAAACTGTACAGGAATACTGCGTTTGATTTTCAAAGTCCATGACAGACACGGCCGTATCAAACAGCTCGTCTATCTTATTTTGGTATTTTTCTAAAGCATTGACCCAGCTGTCTTTCTCCAATTGGGAATCTGTGGACAGTTCCTGTAGCTGGAGGTTATGGGAGTCCATCAAGTGCTTGTTCAATTCGTTGAAAGAATTGTAAACTCCTTTGCAATAGCAACATTGATACTGCATGTTAGCTTCCTCTCCATCTCCGAAGGAGCTATTTTCTGGCAAAATAGCGTAAAATGCATCTTCTTGCGACATACTATCTCCCTCGTTGTCCAATGGATCGTCGTTCAGCTGACTAGCTTCCAGTTTGATAGGGTAAACTTGGTTCTCTACCTCCACTTTGATATGCTTGGCGTTACTCACATTCATAGGCACTTGTTCAGTCTCGTCTTCCGGCTCCACTTCGGATTCCCCCAGAACGGTGTTTCTCTCGCACAGATCGCAGATGACTTTACCTTTGGTTTTGGCGAACTTGTTTTTCATTTGGTCGATGGTATACAAGAACACTTTGAGACAGACATCGCAGTCAAAGTTGTGATAGTCGGACTTGTGGGCATAGCACTCGGCGTCGGAGGTAAAGTACGCAAGGCAGAAGTGGCACTTGGCGGTGGCATGCTTGCTGAGCTGGTGGGCGGCCAGCGTTTCGTGGCTCACAAAGCGCTTGGGGCAGGTCTGGCAGGCGAACACGGCGCAGTCGGCGCGGTGGGTGCCCAGCAGGCCGGCGCTGGAGAACTTCACCTTGCACTTGGAGCAGACCACCTCGGCGCACTTGGCAGCGTGCACCTCCAGCTGCTTGCCACTGATAAAGCTCTTGGAGCACAGGTGGCAGGTGACCACACTCTCCTTCTTCTTGAACAGTTCGCGGAGCTCAGCTCCGGAAAGGGCGCAATGATTTCGAAGGTTTGCGGAGCTTTTCTTTTTGACCCTTTGATTCGAGGGCGAACTTGTGCTCCTTTCCCTTTTTACCCCCACCTCTAAATCGAGCACTTTGTCCTGCTTGCGCTCAGTGTCCTGCTTCCTCTTGGCTTTACTTCCACATTCTTGGTATCTGCAAAGTGGGCAACACATTGATGTTGAATATCTCATAGTGATTGTTTTACATTCAAGTTCATTTATTCAACCAATCTATATTATAGATATAGATTGCTGGCATTATGGAAGTTTAGTGGAAGATTCATTTCATGTTGAGCTTGTTTTAACCTAATATTTATACAAGTTAACAAAAATGACATTTTCAACAAACGCCAATTCATTTATTATATATACAACTTGCACGCATTGGATACAAACAGGTCTTTCAGCAGGCACATCTTCCTTACAATAGGTTTGGGTTGTTAGTACTAGTACGTGGACTCTCCATACCAAAGTGAAATTGTCTGACTTGCAAAATATTGCCCACATTATCTTTACAGAGATTTCATTAGTTTCTTTTGATATAGTAACTTTAAATTTAAAAAAAGCAACCTCTGCCCGTTACATTAACTGGGACAAGTTTTCTAGAGGTATTCTTTCAATGGAAATGTTAATAAATATTGTATTTCATTAGAATTCATGTTGAGTTCTACCCTCAGCAACAGTGTTGAAATTTATTAAATAAAGAGTTGTATGCAGAAAATGTATCAAGTCAATAGTTTTGTTCCTGACTGAAAGGTCACTCCTGTGATGAGAAGCTGCTCAGATAGAAAGGGGTATTTGAAGGTTCAAATGAATAAAACATAAACATTTTGTGAAAAAGTTTTAATTACACGAATTGAAGTTAAAACATGAATGTTTCAATTAAACATAACCTACGGCTACGTGACCAAATGCTTTTTTTGGGTATGGATCTTCAGATATCTGGCTTGCGAAAAGTTGGTTCCGCACTTGTCACACACGTGCAGCTTGGCGTCCACGTGCAACTTGACGTGCCGTGTGAGATCGTACTTGACGGCAAAGCCCTTGTTGCACGTGGGGCAGAAGTATTTTTTATCTTTAGTGTGACTAGCGATATGACGCAACAACTTCTGCTTCCAGCGAAAGGAGCGGCTGCAGGTGGTGCAGGTGAACTTTTTGCTTTCGCAGTGAATGTTTTTGTAGTGTATGTAGACACTGGCTTTGGAACGGAACTGTTTGGAGCACTGCGGACAGGAGTAGGGCTTGTCTCCCGTGTGCAGCGTGAGGTGAGCTGTGAGCGCGCTCTTCACGGCAAAGTGGCGCCCGCATACGCCGCACGTGTGCTCCTTCACGCCTTCGTGGAAGTGCTTCTTGTGGTAGTAGTAGCTGGAAGGCAGGCGGAACTCTTTAGAGCAGATGGGGCACACGATGGCACTCGGCTTGCTAACCGCGACCGTGACGGGCGTGGGCAGATCTCGCGGGGCGGTGCCGGCGATGGGATTGGAGAACTCTAACACCTTTGGCAAAACATTCCCTACCGAGTCACTCATTTCCTCCGTGTCTTTTATGGCTTCAAACACGGAGTCGGGGATGGGATCGAAGCGGTCTTTAGAATGGCTGGATATTGAAAAGGCATCGTCGTTGGGTTGAGGGACGACTGCTAGAGAAGCTTGCTCTCCTTGCTTGCGACTGGCCTCCGCCTCCGCATACTGCTCGGCGTGCTTGGACATGTGAGGGATGAGTTCCTTCCTGTCCAAGTAGGAGCCGCACACGTCGCAGTGGAATAGTAACTCCGAGTGGGAATCTAACAAGTGCGAAGTGAGCAAGTCTGAATCTCTGTATGAGCGATAGCAGTAAGAGCATTTGAACGGGTTGGGCGCGATGACTTCCTCGGAATGTTTCGAGAGTCTGGGAGGTTTGGGTGTGCGTGAGGTAAAGGAAAGTTTCTTGCGTTTTGTTGACTGTTCAGTGGAGTCTGGACGCGCGGGTCTTCCGAGCAGTAATCTGGAAGAAAGGATGCCAATCACACTATGCGCACTTTCTTGTATTAATTACAATGTTCTACATCAAGTTGATCTACAGTAACCACGGATTGCTAGCTAGCTAGCTTGGTAGCCAACCAACCAACTACCACAATAGTTCAAATAATGATGGCCAGCCTCTCTGCGACTGCCAATATTCACATGCAGTAACATATCATAGGATTGTCTAAAAACAAGCTGAACCGACTGAACTTTATAATGGTATCATTAGGTGAACTGGGAGAAAGGATCTTTTATAGAAAACGGAAAAACATTATTAAACAAAATTCTAATTATTTATTTACAAAAAGAAATGATAAATTGATGTTTGCGTTAATTCTTTAAACGTGATGAATCAACATAATTAAAAGTCTATAGTCATTATATTTGTTTATCTACATACAAATAATTGATATGTAACCTTGTGAAAAAGTCATGACGGCAGTAATTTATGTTAGAAAAAGCATTTCGATCCCGTGACAATTTTTAAGATGAACTTTTAAGTTTTTCTTGTGGCGGAAGCCTTTGTCACATTCAGAGCAAGTGTACGGTCGCTCTTCCACGTGGATCTTCATGTGCTGGTTCAAGTGAGACTTGATGGGGAAGGCCTTCCCGCACAGCTGGCAAGCGAAGGGCCGCTCCCCCGTGTGCTGCACCATGTGGTAGTTGAGAAGGGACTGGATCTTGAACTTGCGAGAGCAGTGCAAACACTTGAAAGGGAAGTGGTCCGAGTGAATGCGACTGTGCACAAAGAGCGCGGATCTTTGCTTGAAGCTCTTGCCGCACTCGGGACACGTGTGCGGACGCTCGCCCGTATGCGTGCGGCGGTGCTCGACCAGGTTGGTGCTGGTGCCAAACTTCTGTCCGCACACCTCGCAGCTGTAGTTCTTGATGCGCTCGTGGGTCAGCTTGAGGTGCACCTTGAGCATGGGCGCCAGGCGGAAGCTCTTCCCGCAGAGGTGGCAGATGAATTTCTTCTCCCCTGTGTGGATGCTCATGTGGCTGATGTAATAATTCACTCGTGTCAATTCTTTGCTGCATATTTCACATTTGTAAAACACTGCCCCGTTGTGAATGACTTTGACTTTTTCTATGGCTTTGTAGTCTAAATATCTGCGTTCACCTTTTCTCACGCCGTCTTCAGGATCTGATGCGGGCTTGGAATCTTCGTAATCTTTCAGGTCGTGTTTATTGTTCATAGAATGAATGTGTCGCAGGTGGTTTTTCAAAAAGCCTAGAAGTCTAAATTTGCGGCCACATATGTGACAAGGGAACAGCTTCTGGCCAGAGTGTATGGTCTTGTGGGTCACAAAGCTATATGCGCTGGTTAAATACTGATTGCAAATGTTGCACTGGTATCGAACCTTTCCTTTGTCTTTTACTTTAGCGGAGTTCAGTTCTAGTCTGGTTTGTTTGTCATAAGTGCGGCGACTGCTTCGTTTGAATAGATTATTGAAGTCATCGTGCTGGTCCCGAGTGTGGCTCTCCAGGCCGTCCTTGTCTTCAGCTACAAAAGTGCAGCGAGTGCATGGATATGGCGAGTGGAGGTCCGCTGCCAGTGCCTGAGAGTCAGTACCAGTGCCTGTTATCAACTTGGAGAGTGGTTCGTTATCTTGGTGATCATCATCATGGCTAAAATGATCTGCACCATCGCAGGAGCAGGGGCTTTCATCCGGTTTAAGTACACCGTCTCTCAACAAGTCGCCAGTGGGCTTGTCTTCCCACTCGGTGTCCACGGGATTCAATATCCCCAAGGGGAGAGAATTTCCATTGAGGGGAAACAAACCTCGGCCCGTTAACAAGTTATCACAGTTTTGGAAAGAGGAGACGTGGGGCCTATGGACAATAGAGCCGGGTTCAAGTTTAACATCGGCGCTGAGAGAAGGGGGGGCGGGGGCGGCGGGGGCGCCGTGGACTCGGTGGAATGAGCGAAATGACAGGCGGTACCTGCAACAAATTGCTCTATTACACCGCTTCCCCTTTTCATCCTAACATTAATATACTTATTTGAATTTTGTACCAATATCGAAATCATCAAAGATCCACAATAATTGAACTTTGGACAGTCTATGCCTAAGTTGCATAAAATTACCCTGTAACCTCTGGTCTCTGATGTGCCATGTTCTCGCCAAATACAAAACCCCGAGTGTGCCAGCCATAGACTGAAGTGTTGCGCGACATGTGCTAGCTGACAGTAATTTCGTTATTACTCCCTGTTGTTTTGTAAAATGGTGTTTTTATAGATTGTACTGACTTACTAGATAATGTGTTTATATATTTATGGCAATTGTATATAGCACCATAAGCAGTTTCCCCAATAAAGCTAAATAATGCCCTTCACAATTAGAATGAAGTGATATTTTACCTAAATAAATATAGTGCAAAATGAAAGGCCGATGACGCTTTCACAATGCCGACGCTCTCTTTCACAGATGAAATAAATAAAGTCATTTAAAACAAAGAAATTTTAAATTTAAGTATAATGTCAAGCCACAAAGCGATTACTTTTTTGCATAATTTAAAATAAATGTGTTAAAAATGACAAGTGACGAATCGACAAGATAAAATAATATTAAGATAATATTTCCTTGCGAAATGAATCAAGTATGCTAGGAGCAGTTAAGGTTCAAAATGCAATAAAATCTTGTTAAGTCATGCGCGTTGCTAAAGAATGCCGGACCGGTATCGCTGCCACATGACGGGTATGCCAGAGTGCCGCTCAGGCATCGCCGGCACACAAACGGTTAAGGTATTTTATGTAGGATACCTCGTTTTTAGAAGTGTAAGATTTACATTTATTTCGGTACACATACGGTCAAGAAAACGACAGCTTTAAAAATATATATATATATTTTTTTTTATTTAAAAATATGCAAAACAAAATCAAAGTAATTTGATAATAATACATCAATAGTACACCTTTTGACCAGGGTGTCGAATAATAATGTCTTCATCCTCACAGCAGAGGGTTAATAATAATAAATTGCAAATAACAAAAATATTTCTTATAATATGTATGAATATTTCATGGAATATTTTGATAAAAAAATGGTAGGCACTTTAAAATCTATGTGTTAAAAACAGAGATATTTGGTTACTTCTTCGGGAAGTACAGAAATTTTAATTTCAAAATTATTGGATTCATCGGATTAGGGGTTCCCAACTCATAATGAAGAATACCAAGTCTTTACATTTTGTGGCAGTTCTTCAGGTGAACATTGAGATTGTTACGATAACGAAAGGCCTTGTCGCACACTCTACATGGGTAGGGTCTGATCTCCAGATGGCACTTTCTGTGCTGGTTCAAGTGGCAGCGAGCGGGGAAGGCCTTACCGCAGAAATCGCAGGAGAAGGGGGTCTCGCCCGTATGCTTGATCATGTGGTAGTTGAGTTGCGACTGTATCCGGAACTTGGCCTCGCACTGCCCGCACTTGAAGGGGAAGTAGTCCGTGTGGCTTCGGTTGTGGATGTACAGGGCGGACTTCTGCTTGAAGCGCTTGCCGCACTTGGAGCATACGTAGGGCCGTTCGCCCGTGTGAATGTGCTGGTGTTCCAGGAGGTTGTTCTTGGTGCCGAACTTGCGCGGACACACGTCACAGCTGAAGTCCTTGATGTTCTCGTGCGTGACACGCATGTGCACGCGTAGCATGGTCACCAGGCGGAAGCTGCGTCCGCAGTGGTGGCAGATGAACTTCTTCTCACCTGTGTGGACGGTTATGTGATTGAGATAATACCTGACTCGGGATAGTTTCTTGTTGCAGATCTCGCACTGGTAAAACACTTCTCCGTTAATAAGCACTTTTACCTTTTCAATGGCGTTGTAATCGAAGAACTTGCGTCCTCCCGTTTTAGCATCTTCTAATTGTTTATCTTCAGCAGATTCAGACTTGGGATGGGCTTTCTGATAATTTAACAGTTCTTGTTTACTTTGGATGGAATGAATTTTCTTCATGTGATTCTTAAGATATCCCAGGATCCTGAATTTGCGTCCGCAAATTTCGCAAGGGAACAGTTTCTCGGAATGTATGATCTTATGCCTCAGGAAGTTGTTTGCCCTGGGGAAAGCTTTGTTGCAGACATGGCACTGGTACTGGATCTTTCCTCCCACTTTCACCTTCACCAATTCCAGCTCGGCTTTGGTCTCCTTGTCATGTATACGAGGCGGTCTTCGTTTCGCAACTTTATACTTTTTAGAACTTTTATGACACCTGGAAACGTGTTCTTTTAGTCTAGCAACAATCTCTTGCAGCAAGACATATTGCTTTCCAAAGTCTTCATTCTCCGATTTGACTTCTGCCTCGGCAGGATTGGGGTTAGACTGTTTATCATTATTATCGCCATCATCATCATCGTCGTCGTCGTCATCATCATCACCAACATCATCATCAGTATTATCATCATCATTATCAAGGTCCTCCCCCTCGTCATCTTTGTCATTGTGACAGTAATCATAGGCCTGCGCAGGAAACAAGATTTCGTCCATAAAGAAATGATCATTTTTGAAAGTGGTAGGGTTGTGCCTTTGGACATTAGAATCGGGTTCAAGTTTAACATCAGCGCCGAGGGGAGGGGGGGCGGGGGCGGGGGCTGAGGCACCGCCGTGGGCTCGGTGGAATGAGCGAAATGACAGGCTGTACCTGCAACAAATTGCTCTATTACACCGCATCGCCTTACAAAGATGTATTGTATTTATTACTATCCTAAAGTTTTGAAATGTTGTTGGCCACTTTTAATAGTTGGGTCTGGTATAAGATTGTGTTTTTTAGTATCTTGAGAGGATTGCCTGTAATTATTGTTATAGTTTATTTTCACAAGGGGCAGGTATCAGTTGCTTTTAAATTTCATATTAATTTATTTGGGATCTCTTAGATATTCAAAGAATGGCTTGTCAAAAATATTAATTTATTATAAAATAATACACGTTTTCTTAACAGCGCTGTTAAAATAACACATCAAATCATGTTTCCATAAAGTCTTATTAAACCTCAACCCAAAACCAGTAGCGTATAATAAGAAAAGCATATGTATTTAACTAGATTAATAGTCCATCTTGTGACAGTTCTTGAGGTGCACCTTAAGGTTGCTGGTGTGGCGGAAGGCTTTGCCGCAGAGCGTGCAGGGGTAGGGACGCACCTCCGTGTGTATGCGCATGTGATGGTTGAGGTGGCACTTGAGCGGGAAAGCCCGCCCGCACACGTCGCACGAGTACGGCTTCTCGCCTGTGTGCTTGATCATGTGGTAGTTCAGCTGCGACTGGATCCTGAACTTGGCCTCGCACTGGATGCACTTGAACGGGAAGTAGTCCGTGTGCGTCCTGTTGTGAATGTATAAAGCCGACTTCTGCTTGAAGCGCTTGCCGCACTTGGCGCAGATATGTGGCCGCTCTCCCGAGTGAATCCGCCTATGTTCAATCAGGTTATTCTTGGTGCCAAACTTCTGCTGACAAACATCACAACTAAAGTTCTTGATGTTCTCGTGTGTGACGCGTAAATGCACTCGTAACATGGTATTAAGGCGGAAACGCCTCCCACACAGATGACAAACAAACCTCTTTTCTCCCGTATGCACAGAAATGTGGTTCAGATAATAACTCACTCTGGATAGTTTCATGTCGCATATTTTACACTGATAAAATACTTCCCCGTTGATGATCACTTTCACCTTGTCGATTGCTTTGTAGTCAAAGTACTTGCGTCCCGTTTTGGGTTGGTCTATCGGTTTGATTGTGGCCAGATCGGATTTAGGATGGGAGCGTTGGTATTCCACCACGTCTTGACTGTTTCTCAAGGAATGTATCTTTCGCAGGTGATTCTTCAAGTACCCATGCACTCGGAACTTGCGGCCGCAGATTTCACAGGGGTAGAGCTTGGAGGAGTGCACCGTCTTGTGTATCAAATAGCGGTTGGTCCGTGGAAAGTATCTGTCACAGATGGGGCACTGGTACTGGACCTTTCCGTCCACGGTGACTTTGACCTTCTCCAGCTCCTGCGTGGTGGGAACATCGTAGATGCGAGGCATTCTCTTTTTGTTTTTCCATAATTTGGAAGTGTATTTGTGACATTTGGCTACATGTTCTTGCAATTTGCATACAATACTCTTTAAAGACATATATTGCTTCTTGAAGTGCGTACATTCAGGTTTGGCGGGTTCTGGGTTCTCGGGCTGGATAACATTAGATAAGAGGTCCTCCCCATGGTGATAAAATGCCTGTGAGGGGAACGAGGTGTCGTCTATGAAATAGTTATGATTGGGGAAAGCCGGGGTGTGGTGCCGCAGGGCAAGAGATTCCGGTTCGACTTTAACATCCGTGTAATGGCGGTCAGCGGCGAGGGGAGACGGGGGCACCTCGGTGTCCCTTAGAGTTCGGTTGAATGAGCGAAATGAGAGGCTGTACCTGCAACAAATTGCTCTATTACACCGAGTCCCCTTACAATTATATTTATTTGTCATTATGTTATTCAGATTTGGTTTATTTAAGGACAATTTTATTGTTAAGGGATAAAAGCCGACGCTTTCGATCCATAAATTAGTTATTACAAATAAAGTCTATTCGACGATCTACATAATACTAGAAGATTGGCGAATACTTGTTCACGCAGGACAGTCCCGGAATATAGAGGCCTTTGTGACAACCATTTCAATATACTTAATCAATAAAAACACAAATGATTTAGGTAGAAATGCATTTAATGCAACAATAATACAATGAATCCTATATAATAGGGAAATCAATCTTTTGACAGGAACGGGAGTGTACTTTTAAATTCCTAACATGGCGATAAGACTTGTTGCACTTGAGGCAAGTGTGGGGCCGCACGTCCGAGTGCGTGTGCATGTGTCGCTGCAGGTAGCACTTGACGGGGAAGCCCTTCTTGCACACGTCGCACGTGTAGGGCGTGGCGCCTGTGTGGCTCATCATGTGGTACTTGAACCTGGAGCGGCAGCGAAACTTGGAGCTGCAGTGCAAGCACTGGAAGGGGAAGTAGTCTGTGTGGGTCCGCATGTGGTGGTATAAGGCTGGCCGTTGCTTGAACCTCTTCCCGCACTGAAGACAGACTTGAGGCTTTTCCCCGGAGTGCAAGCGGAGGTGTTCTAGCAGTGTGTTCTTTGCCGCAAACTTCTTGTCGCATTTACTGCATGCAAACTTCTTGATCAATTGATGTGTCACTTTGACGTGCGTTCTCAGCATTGAACTTAAACGGAATCTCCGACCGCAGACGTCACAAATGTAGCGTTTCTCCCCGGTATGTTTGGTCATGTGGTCCAGGTAGTAAGTGACTCGTGCCACTTTAATGCTGCACACGCTGCACTGATAATACATTTCTCCATCGATGAAGACTTTAGCCTTCTCGATAGCGTTGTAATCGAAATATTTACGACCTTCCTTTCTAACTAGGAAATTATTTATTCCTGCGGGATTGACCTGATCGCTTTGACTTTCCACACCGTGGATCTTTTCCAAGTGCCTCTGTAAATATTCCGGGAGTCTAAATTTACGGCCGCAAATTTCACACGCTAACAGCTTCTCAGAATGTATAACAATGTGTCTCAAAAATCGATATGCATATGGAAAAGATTTATTACAGGTTTCACATTGGTAACGAATTTTGCCTTTAATATTAACTTTAACGTTTTCAAGGTCCGCTATAGTTTGAGGATCGAATACGGTTCTCTTTTCAGAGGGTTTATGGCGGTTGGAGACATGTTCCTGAAGCTTGGCAATGACGTCTCGTAGCGAGGAATATTGATTTTGGAAGTGCTGACAGTCCGATTTGTCTTCAGTCTCATCGAGCAGAGAGTCGGACAAGCAGTCATCATCGTCAGTATTGGAGAAGTTAAAGGCTTGCGCGGGAAGCAAGTTATCGCAGGCAAAGTAAGGGGCGGAAGTAGAGTGCTGTGCCTGAACACTGGAATCAGGTTCAAGTTTAACATCAGCGCTGGGGGGAGAGGGGGCGGTGGGGGCGGTGAGGGCCCCACGAGCTTGGCGCTCTGAGCGCAATGAGAAGCGGAACCTGCAACAAATTGCTCTATTACACCGCAACGCCTTATTAAATCAAAGAATATACTGTCATTACGACAAATTTAACTAAAATTACAAGAATATGGGTGGTTCCCAGATCAAAAAGTATAATAGCATTGCTTTCTTTTACAGGGTTTACAACCCTTATTAGAGCAATGCAATGCATCATATAATATGGTATCGAAAGAACACACAAACTACGCTTAATTCAAACTATATGTAAATTCCCTTTGCTATTTGGTACGGGGTTGGGACAGAAGCGTTTGGTGAGAAGCCGAGATGCCGGGGCTCACATGTGTACAGGAGGTGTCACACTAATACTGTTAACTAAAAACCACGCCCTAGTCCAATAGAGCGGTAGTTACCTAAAACATTGACTTAAATGTATAATCTGGGTAACCAATTCAGCTAAGGCTAATTTTCAAATAACACATTTCAGCCAGGATATAGAATAAAACACGCATGGATGTACATAAATAGTAAAGTGTTACTGTTTTCCCATCGGGTGGGGTATGGGCAGCAAGATGCGGTCAACTTTTGAGTAATTATTCCAACTATTTGGTTCATACGGCTAACGTTTTCCCTTAAGGTCTATAAAACAGTAAAAACTCTGAAATTAGATTTTACAACAGTTTTAAGTTTCCTTCTTGTGTAAAGGAAACTCCTTGTCGCACTGTTGGCACGGGTAGGGGCGTGCGCTGCAGTGTATAGGCATATTGTATGTCGGATCGTACAGGATGGAACTTTTACCACACTGCACGCACGAGAAGGGGAGAAGGTCATTATGGCTTAGGCTTACTTTGTGGAATAAGGCGACCTTCTGCTTAAAAGCCTTACCACAGACGTGGGTCTCTCCCCTCTGTGAATACGCGCTTGTTCTATTACGATTAGTACGAAACCTCTTCTTGCAAGTGCTAATAATGATATTCTCATGCGTTTATCGCAGGTGCCGTTTCGTTTCAACTCGCCGTTAAATGAGAGATGGCAGATGAAAGCTTTGTACCCGTTGTGCCTGTCTGTTGAGGTGGTAGAAATATTTCTTGGCCATAGGTATTTTCTTATTGCACACCGTTCACCTTCAATGACACCCATCAATGACCACCTTCTCCAGGGAGCCGTAGTTGGAGCAATTTCCTCCAACTCGGAGCCGCTGGTAACACAGTTGATGATTTCAAATTATGCAGAGGTTTTTTTACATTCGGTTGAGCGCGTGTCTCTTTAAATATTTCAGATAGATAAACCTATTGCCGCAAATGTTGCAGGAGATTGAATCTGCCTAATGTCTGATACGGTGGCTCAAGAAACTACTGGAAAGAGGGAAATTTCTATTGCAAACGTTGCCAGCCTTCCACTACGACCTTAGCCTTTTGCAGTTGGTCTATAGCAGGGATGGCCAGTGGGTTGATTGTGAAGGTATTTTTGGTTGATAACGGCACAAACCTAGATATTGTACTATTTCTTGTTCAAACGAGCCAAAACTACACGACGTCCCATCTCTTCCATCAGTTCCCTTTCCTTCTCTTCTCTTTTTTTATTAGTGAAAGTTTGTAATAATTTTTTTGTATGTTTTTTTAAATATGTATAAAATATCTGTTTTAAAAATACACGGCTATGCATATTCGAATTGTAATTGGGTTTTTATTGTTATCTCATGATATATAATTAAGCGATATCAGTCGATTGACACAATTATTTTAATCAACTAGTTGCTCCTAGAAAAAAAGAGTGGCCACCCTGGTCATACAAGTCTTGTGGCAGGAGGTTGAGTGCATTTGGAGTTTGTACACAAATTTCCGCAAAAGGGAATAACTGCCTTAGTAAGTGACTATCTACACCGATGGGACATGGTAAGTCTTGTAAAGGATAGGTGCTGTCCCCAGCAGAGTAATCCCGGGGGGTGCTTCCGCCAGTGGGTGAGAAGCTATTTATATTTGGTAACTGAGAAGGAAAAGTTCAATTTGTTGATGGATATCATTGTTGAGATTTACAGCAAAGAACTACTGGGCTACAATGATTTATTTACACAACACCAAAGGAAAAATTCATTTAAGATGAATGTTATAATCAAGACGAAATCTAATGTAAAATTAAACCAATTTTCTACTATAATGATTAAATCATTTAAATTTCTTAGTTACAAAGTAAAACGAAGAATGTTTCAGAAACTAAGACACAAGAGTCTCCGGAGGGCGCGTGTGGGTTCTCTTCCTGTGATTCCGGAGATACCTCTTCTGGCGGAAGGAGAGGCCACAATCGGCACATGAGAAGGGCTTATCGTCGAAGTGAATTGTCCGGTGCATTTTGAGTTCATGGCGCACGCGAAATGCCTGGGAGCATACGTCACAGACGTATGGCTTTTCGCCAGTGTGCAAGTACGTGTGATGCGTCAGCTGCGCCCGGAATCGGTATTTGGCATCGCAGCTCGTACACGCAAAAGGAAAATGATCTGTGTGTGTTTTACTGTGAATGTGAAGAGAGGCACTCTGTTTGAAGCATTTCCCGCACTGGGAGCAGACGTAGGGGCGCTCGCCCGTGTGTATTCGCATATGCTGTGCCATATTCTGGCGGGTGGTGAACTTGATGGGGCAGACGGTGCACGAGTGGTTCTTGATTTTCTGGTGAGTTTCGCGCACGTGTCGCCGCAGTCCGGCCGTGATGCGGAACTGCTTGCCACATAGGTGGCAAACACATGGCTTCTCGCCCGAGTGGATGCGCTGGTGTAGGATGTAGGAGTGTGGGGCGTGCAGTTGCCGCAAACACACGGGACATTCGTATAGTTTGCGTCCGTCGATTACTATTTTTACCTTCTCTAAAGTTTCTTTCAATGACTTTGACACTCGTTGTCGCCCGGCTTTGGTCTTGGCTAAGTTGTCTGAAGGCTCACTTTTAACATCTGAGTCAACAGGCATTTCAGGAAAATCCGGATCTTTCTTACTAGAGAATGAATCGGAAGAATTCTCTTCTTGTTTTATTTCAAAAGGAACTTTGCCCTGGTCTAGTTCCCGACGCCTGCTCGCAACATAGAGTAAATCGTTCAACCTGGCCGAGCCTTTCGGGAGAAGAGTTTTGTTATCTTCGTCAGATTCCTTTTCTCGCTTTGGCTTACTACTCGATCGGGTTTCTCTGGCTGAACGAACGGGAACTTTTCGCCGCCTCTTTATGCCTACAGTCCCGGTACGGAGAGGGTCACCGGGGAAGGAGGTGAGTATTGCCTTCTGAGCTTGTTGGAACGCTTGAAAGGAAAGGTGACAATACGCGGACCTGCAACAGACAGGGCACTATTACACTTTGCCCTCACTTTTTACACAAGTCCTTCATTTATACATAAATAGCCATTGTGACTTCTCGGAGAAGAAAGACAATCGATGAATTAGTCAACTATTTCCCCGCTCCTTTTCTTTCATGAGATTTGATATGATGATCGATATTTTTTGCTGGAAAAGTTTGCCAAAATCCGGAAGAAAATTTTGATCGGAGTGCACAACTATGCAGTAGAGAAGGGAGTTGCTGGAACGGAAAGCTTTAGGACACGAAGCACACTTGTATGGGCAGGCTCCCGAGTGGATGTCCAGGGAGACCCGAGCGACAAAAACTCGCCCACAGAAAAACTTTGCACATGTTGTACAGTAAACCCGTACGGCTCTTGTACATTTTATAAAAAGTCTTGCAGTGTGACACAGCGGTGGTTGCCTAGGGCACAACTCAAAGTCTAGTTGATTTACACACAAATAGCAAACATATTGTTAGCTACCCTTAGCTTAGTAGTTGGAGGAGGGGATCCTTGGAGCTGCATTGGATGTGATTACTTCTGGCAACAGTACAAACAGCCTACTATTTTCAGCATATCTAATGTCAACGGACATGCCCTGTGAATACGGTCGTTTTGGGGGTTTTAAAATAATATAAAATGTGAAGGAATGAAAGTAGAGCTGAAAGAAACTCACTTCGTCGGGAGTTTATAATTTAAGAGCGTGATCTAATTCGATATTGAGAAGAATAAGGAGTGACAGATTAGGTAGAAATAATGGTGGCAGTTGAAGTATTCCCGTCAGATTGGCTCGTGCTGAGCATAACATTGTCTGATCTGTCTCCAGCCAGTGTTAGGACAGCACCTTCTGGCTGGGAAAACCTGCAACCACAAATAATAAACAAAGCCTGTAGAAGGCGCACTAGTGAACTGGCGTTCAATCAAAACCTCCCATCCCTTATCAAGCTCAGAAAACTAAGTATTGCCGTGGAACTTTAAGGAGATCCTCCGTTTCTCGTGTGCGCCGGACGCTCCGTACCTAATGTCACGAGTGGAAGTCTCAAGCTAAAGAACGACGTTACATAATATACGCACATTTCCAATGAGACATTTAATAATCGGGAACTGAACGTAATAATAATAAAATGATTAAAAAAAAACTCGATTCAATAATCACGAATAAAGATGGATGGGTACATGGTAAATTAGCATTCCAAAAATCAAAATACATATCAGTTTCATTCAAATAGGCATACAAAACATAAAGCAGTTCGGTTCAATATTTATTATTGGTGAAACTATTGTTTTAATTTGCCAATATCTAGCTATTTTTGTTAACAATAGCAACCAAATCTAAGATAACTTTACTATATTGTTTAGAAAAGTCTTCGGATGACGAAACGTCTATCAAGAGTACAAATAGTTTCAATAATAAAAATAGATAGATTTTAATGTATTTCACCGGTGTATACCGGGGATCCTTAGAACCCAAGTCCAAATAAAACATTCTTTCTTTTCAACTTTCTGATTTTATTCCGAATAGTGGATGATTGATAGACACCATCAGATATTAAATATTCAACCGACAAAAACAGAAACAAAAAAAAATTCGAGTAAGCACTTCACACGACCCTGGCTTCTTTGTTTTATTTGCATGTTCTAATTTACATGCTCAAGTTGTTAGTTTAAAATATGATAAGAATCGATTTAGAAAAGTTCATGAAAAGGTGTGGTGAAATTCTTACAAGAATGGAATAAATAATAAAAAGATGACAAACCTTTCTTTGTTGTTCTGCGAAGCATCCCCGAGTTTTGATTGGTTTGCATCCTGAGAGGAAAGAAACAAAGCATTTATTAGGACACTTACATAATAATTCTCAATCGGTTCGCTAAATATAACAAGCCACCATCCTTTTCAATACCAAGAAAACGACATTTTGAATCTATGTTATAATATATTAACTACTCATTTGTGATATTTTTTCTTGTTAAACTTTCATGGTTCATACAATCTTCACGCTGTTGGAATGACATTTATGTAATTTGAACGAACATGTTATAGTGAAAATTACATAAATCACATTCTAATGTAATATTCAGTAAAAACATGACTTGTAAATGTTTTATGTGAAGCTGAGTTATATGACAACTGTCAATTAAGGTTAGGTTTCTATTGAAAAACCAAAAATAACATTGTTTGTAAATTATTCTATAAATGTAGTGTTTTCAATATATATATATAAAACCATAATTAATGCAACAGTAATAATAAGACATTATGAATCACAGATTTGACATTGTACATTGTCATGCGTGTCTTTCAGTTGTGTTTTATTGGGAGTTTGGTTCTTTAGGAATCAAATTTAGATCAATTTTATAACAGTGCCCAGGAACGGTATTCCCGTTCTTTTTAAGGAAGATTCCTTAACTTTTTCCTTAGGGTTAAGGCCTTCTTACTTAACACGTTCATTGCTAACTAAAATTCGTACATATTAATGCCATGCTGAGAACATTTGACTGAAAGGTCGAGCGAACTAAAGGAGTGTTTACATGAGCATAATATTGTATAGACATCATAATTTACTGTTTTTTTCAGAAAGAAAACGAGAAAGAGGAATGTGTAATGTTTTATTTATTATGGCGAACTAAAGGAGTATTTACATGCGGAAAAATTTCGCACTGAATATTTTGTGCTCGTGTAAACGCTGCTTTATGCACGACAATGACAAAACGCTTATAACGACCGGTATGAATGACGGATCTATTCAAACTGCCGAACAGTGACAGTGCCTAAGCGCTGAGGCTAGAAACGACTCAAAACCACATGGCTGCGTCTGTTTTAGACTGGAAATGGAACAGACGGCGCAACCCGCGAGGCGCGTTGCGCGCATGCCGGTCAAATTACTGTCAACGCGTGACGCGCGGTGTCAGCAATGAACGTGTTAACTGCGGTTCCGGTTCTCTCGGATGACAGCTGTCAGCTGAATTCAGCGAGCAACATTCATCAAAAATGTCAATATTTGCGATGTTTTAACAAGAGGAAAACTCAATATTACCAATTACGTTATTATTTACTTTAAACATAATTAGCTAGTAAACATTATTAAACATTATATAGAAGTTGACATTTTTGACAATTCACGTCAAGTGCGGCATTGAAGAGAGTCGGTATGACCGGCCGAGTCCAATGAATTTGATTCCGAAGGCGGTGGACTCACTCTGAATTCGCAAAGGCGTCCCTATTCATTAGTGTAATACGAACGATGACCGAAAGGAAAAATATAATAATAATAATAATATCTTTATTGTAATTAAATTTAACTATAACTAAAAGACATGTATAATATAATAATGTAAGTGTACAGTGGTTTATAAAGTAAAATAGAAAATAATATAATAACAGTTATAGTTGAAGTTTCACAAAACCGCCTCACTAGGCTAACCTGTGTTGAGGCAGTAATTTTGCAAATTGTTTTATAATTTTAAAATACCTATGAATATACACTTATATTAAGATACGCTTTGTAAATCGTTGAATCAATAATTTCGAATTTGAGTGCACCGGTAAATGCCCTATCATTACTTTTAATCCAATTTTTTACATCGTGTTTGAATATTTTTTGTGAATCAAATTTTTTTATGCTAACTGGAAGAATGTTGTAAATTCTTATAGCAAGGTACCTACAATTCCTTTGCCGAAAAGTAGTATGAATTACAGGAATTTGGAGTAAATCTTTGTAGGCATTTCGAGTAATACGAGTGTTTACTCTTTTTTCATAGTATTTACTTTTGTTTGAATAAAGATGAGTGAGGATTGTTTTAGCGTAAATCTGCCAAACGTCAAATACTCTCATTATATTAAAGATTAAGTTAGAACGAAGACAGAGTCCGAGGAATCGAGTCCATGTGGAAAATAAGTGGAATGACCCACCTCTTCGGTCAGCACAAATTCAAATGTCACTTTTAGAACTAGTGACAAAAAAGGTCATTACTATCTAATGAGGTAGGTATCTTTTTATAAAAGGTGATTCTTTGTTAAAAGGCTTATTTATGACATTTAACAATAAAATAAAAATGTTTTAAAATGAATTATAATATAATGTAATTGTTTTTAAAAGTTTTAGTTCAAAATCGTATGTCACTTGAAGATATTTCATCAATTTGTGTTTTCAAATAATCTCTTGACAATCTATTTGGGATCTCTTAACTATGTCTCACTGGATTTCCGCAGTTAATCAAGAAGTCTTTAACCCTAAGGAAAAACGTGAGGAATCTTCTTTAAAAAGAATGGAAATAGCGCCCCAGATGATTGGTAAATTATGGTCAGAGAAATCTTCAGCACTCCGTAGTACCCGATAATAGGAAAGAGACAAGCTTTTATATTTGGTGGATGCAGTGCCGGGAGAGAAGGTACAGTACCTTGGTGAAGGTTTTCTTGGACTGTCCGAGCTGCACGCGCGCCGTGAGCGTGATGTTGGCTTGCTTGCAGCAGTCCACCAGGTCGTGGAAGGCGAGCAGGGTGCTGGCGCACTGGTAGCACACGTGGTCGGGGTAATCATCACTAGAGTTCACCTGCAACAAACAAACAGACACCATCCATTATACCGTTAAAACATCAACAGTTTAATCTACTGCTTCTCAACACTATCCATGAGACTACCTTCAAGGAGCCCGAGTGTTAAAGTGTAGTTGACAAGTGAAACGCCTCACTTTCGAGGAGTGGGTATTGGCAATGGGTGTAAGCAGCAACTACACAGCCAATTATAGATCAACAGTGAGATTCCAAAGTGGAAAGAGTAGCATTCGGGCCCCCTACCTCCCGACTCGTACAGACATTTTAGTGCAATCTAATGGGTAAAATCAATCCACCCAAAGGTTCCGATTACCGAATTCCATTTAGCGCTAATCTGCAGGTCAATCATTGATAAATAGATATAATTTAATTAATTCTTAAGATAAACATTCCCGGGTTACCAATAAATAACCTGACAATATTTTAAAATCTTCAACTACCATCACACTGCTTGCGTCATGGTGGAGGACTTAGCCAGCCGGGGAATTGAACTTACAACACCTGGGTGGGAACTGAGCCACTGACCGGTTAGTTTAAGTCAATCAAATGGCCACAAAATCATTATTCCTTCCACAGAACAATGTCAATCAATTTTATACGATCTTAGCTGACTTTTAACATAATATGTAGATATTTATTATGGACAGTGTAAACAGACGGAATGACAAAAATACAGAGTATGTTAACATAAATCAATAAATAATTTTATGTATCAAGCGATAAAGTTTAGAATTGATTACAAATGTAAATCAAAAAATTTAATCAAATAATATAATAAATTTTCTGCTCAAATATTACTTATGTACATTTCAAATAAAACCTCATCATTTCATCACCGTACACTTTTTAGTGCTTTGATTTGCGAGAGCCGAGAGAGAACAGTTGTGAATCCAAAGTTAAATACTGATGAGGTAATTAGAGAATGGCAACCTTCAACATACAAAGCAATTCCTCGCATTAACTAAAATTATATATTTGACTGGTATAATTATAGTGCTAATTGATGAAGTTTCATGCAAGTGCACCTCAAAATAAGATATCTGTTCCGCAGAAGTCAAAGGTCCTTAAATAGTCAAAACAAAGTTTTTTATTGTTCAGGAGGGTGGGAGGGGGGGAATGTTTAATAATACATTTATATGTATTCACATTCTATACTTTAATTTATTAACATTGAGGTATGCAAATGTTCAGGAAGGTGGGGGGGGGGGGAGGTATAATAATACATTTATATTAGAGATGCGCCGAGTTACCGAGTACGAGTTTTACTCGGTTTGATCAAATTTGCCAAATCAAGTACTCAGCAGAATTACTCGGTTGAGGCGGCTGCTTCAACTTCGTGGTCGGAATCGAATGCAACAAAGGTGCAACAAAGCATTCAGGAGTCATTTGCGGCGAAGTGGGATATAAATGATTCGCGGGTTAAAGAAATTCACAAAGCTGTCGCCGAAATGATTGCTATTGACAACCAACCGATTTCCATAGTGGAAGATAATGGGTTTCGAAGATTAATGAACGTCTTGCCGAAATATCAAATCCCCGGAAGAAAGTATATCAGCGAAGTTGCCATACCAGAAGTTTACAATAAAGTGAAAAGCATAATTAGAGCGAAAATTGCAAACGTTAAAGCTGCATCAATAACCACTGATATTTGGACCTGCATGAACAACTTGCTTGGTTTTCTAAGCTATACTGCTCACTGGCTCAACGAGGAGTTTATCCTACAGCAGCACAGAGTGCTGCAAATGCAGCATTTTAGAGGACACTACACAGCTGACAATATTCGATCAGTGCTGTCAAACTTATCTGTGAGCTGAGAAATTGATACTATTATTCATGTTATTTTGAGAGACAATGGACCCAATGTAGTCAAAGCTATTAATGACAGTCCATTTGTCGGAAAAGGATGCTACATACATACACTGCAATTGGCCATAAAAGCTTTTCTGAAAGTTCAAAATGTAAAAGACGCTATTGCCTTAGCTAGAGGAATTGTAGGCCACTTTAATCATTCTGCATTAGCGCGCAAAGGAAAGCTGGACATAATGCAAAAAGAACTTAAACTGTTTGAACACAAACTCGTGCAGGACGTTACCACGAGATGGAACAGCACATATTATATGATTGAAAGATTGGTAGAGCAAAAAAGGGCAATTTCACTCTATATATATCAGACAATCCGAGTACATCCAATCTTCAACAGTTGACAGAACGTCAATGGGAAATTTTAACATTACTCAAACCGTTCGAAGAAATTACCAAAATTACCAGCTCAACATTCTCATCAATTTCAGAAGTAATACCCCACACCTATCCTCTTTTAAAATATTTATCAAAACCTGAAGTCGGTGAAATCTGCCCAAACATAGCGGATATGCAACAAAAGTTTAAAGATGAAGTTCAGGATCGCTTTCAAGGCTTAGAGGGTGATGCATATTACTGTTTGGCTACTTTACTGGACCCCAGATTCAGAATGAGATTTTTTAATCCAGAGAAATGCAAATTCATTGGGAGGATCCTATTTTTAGAATTCATTGAAATAAGGGACGTTACAGAGAGTTCCAGCAGCAGTGGAGAAAACAAATCTAATTCTAACCTAAGCAATTAAGACAATCACGAGATGCTCATGCATCATTTTGGAATTGCTTCGAAGAATTTGCTTCTACCCAGCCACCGGAGCGCGACGATCCTA
Source organism: Halesus radiatus (assembly GCA_022606495.2). Taxonomy (NCBI): domain Eukaryota; kingdom Metazoa; phylum Arthropoda; class Insecta; order Trichoptera; family Limnephilidae; genus Halesus; species Halesus radiatus. The sequence goes on from JAHDVE020006182.1 coordinate 366,981, forward strand.
AAAGCCCCATCGCTCTAGAATTGGATTGATACGTAAACGAAAGATTGTTGTCAAAAGATAAAGAGTCCTTTCAAGTGGTGGACAAGACATAAAACAAGATATCCAGAGATAGCACATTTAGGAAGCATGTCTTTATGTGCACCTGCAAGCACTGTGTATAGCGAGTGTTTATTTTCAGAAGCAGGTAACGTCTATGAAGAAAAAGGGAACAGGCTGTTACCCGAACGTGCTCTTGTGTGTTTTATATCACAACTTGCCTTTGCTAAATTTTAAATATTAATAGTTTAATTTCAATAAACGCAACTTTTTAATCATCCTGTTTTCATTATATTTCCCAAAATATAATATTACTTTAGTTAAACTGAGTATACTCGTCATTTAAACAGAGTTATTCGGCCGAGTACGAGTAATAAAAAAACGCCGAATACTGAGTATTAAACGAGTACTCGGTCCATCACTAATTTATATGTATTCACATTCTATACTTAAATGTGTTTGTACAATACTCTAATAAATTTTATTCGATTGGCAAATGAATAATACAACGTTTGAAATATTATCATTTGTCACATGCGTGAGTCAACTGAAAAAAAAAATCCTGTCAATGTGAAAAATAATTCCGATTTTCAGTCATATTACTGCACTTATTTATATGAAAACCTCATATTATTTTATTGTGAAAAGCACTTATTAATCTTTATGGAATATATAAAAAAACTTGAAAAATATTTTCGAATTTCTTTTGTAACATGAGATAGAAAAAAATCATTTCTCTAAATATGTGAAGGTATTCTGTGGAAACCACTTATGATATATACAAACAATTTGTATAAATACATAATCTGGTAAAACATTACCATTTACAAAACCATCATTTTACAAAAAGAAAAAAAAGGAGTTAGTAATTACGAAATTACACTTAGCTGGCGCACGGTGTATCAACAGCAGAAAATGGTCCAGTTTTTAATGATTTCTCGGCTGAAAATCCTGGCTTTCAATGGGTTAAAGAAACGAGACCAAGAACAAAGTGCTCTCGACCCTGGCTGTTCAGAACACAAAATGCGTGAAACTTCAGCGCATGTTTTCATAGTGAGAGGTGTTCCCCAAATGACTACATACTGTTTGTTAGCTGCATATTTTAATATTCCCACTAGAGGCCTTTGATTTGCAATCTGCCCGGTCAAATGGTGAACTACTCATCACCCGGCTAAGAGCGGGCATTATTCCAAGGGGCTGAAATGGATTTGAATTGAAGGATAACCTTACCGATTATTGTTATTACAAGCGTGCTGATGAAATATATTGGATTCTAAACATTCAGCCAATTATTTATCGCTAACATACATATAACATAACATAAACATTTACAGTCAAACTTGGTTAGAGGTGTCCGACTAAATTTCCTCCTTATAGCCATAGCCATTACTCATTATATCAGGAATTTTTTTAACTATATTAACAGTCTTATATTTAAAAATAGACAAAAATTGAAAGCACTGCGATCATCTAAAAGGTTTTAAATGGCAACACAAAGATGGTTCATAAAAACTAAGAGATACTTAAAAAAACACATTGGTCCAAGTGCATATGTTTTACTTAAAGCAAACAGTGTTCAGAAATTTTTGGTACTTTCCAAATGAGATGATCGTGTATCCTACATCGTATTCTAAGAAAATTTTATGTTTAAACTTTTTTATTATTTAACGCTTTACAAGGAAGATCATTATATATAAAGGTGATTTTTTTTGGATTTCTGATATTTCATGTATCGAAATAACCATTTAAATAAATTAAAATCTAATTCATAGATCAAAATTAAAAATATAAATTATTTTTTGCCATATAGGAAAACATTTTAATGTGAAGAACACATTTCAATGACAAAGTGAGTAGTTTGGTGTTGCGTTAGTAATGACATTTTGTAGTTCGAAAATAATAAATATATACAATCAAATGCCAAACTATACTTACCTACTATCAACATATTCACCAATGTATAATATCTCTGTAAAATATTATTTTAGATTAAAAAAAAGCTAATATGAGCACTTATTTATATGAAATAATTTAACTCACAAAAATACACTTAACCCTTTCAGACCGTACGTATATTTGAAAATACATAGATTTCAGAATAAAACCAAGCAAATAAAAATTGTCAGTTTTGGTCATCCAATTTCTGACATAACTGGCTTTGAGCATTATGTTTTCCAACGGATTTTAGCTACTTCTCCTGCCTAAAGTATCGCAACTTTAGAGGAGAATGGTTTATAGAGATAAAAGTTTGCGTAGGTTGAGCTTTTGATCATTTTGTAACAAATTTGGGACATAATTGACAATGAAGGTCCCAAATTTGGCGCAAAACAATCAAATCTCGACTTGCACCGAATTTGTCTCTTTAAACCACTCTCCAGTAAATTTCCGATTTAGAAGTTACAATACTTTACATAGGGGGGGTCGATATATATTTAATGTAAAATTGTAATTAATAAATCATATTTGTCGTACACAGTGTAGATTTGTCATTTTATGCGAAAACCGCCCTTCCCTTGGAGACCTAATGTTCTTTTAAATTAAAATAGCAATAATTTTATGAAGTATTAAAAAAAAAAAACACTTTTTTTTTTAAAAATAACTCCACCAGTTGTTATCGCATCAAATATGTTCTACCACCGCCAGGTTTAATTCAGGTCTGAAAGGGTTAATACAAAACACGTTCAAAATGCATTCTAAATCACATCACCTGGTTCGAGGCTTCCAAGAAAAATATCACTAAATTGTCCATCATATTATTATCACTAGGCTTGCGCATATTGTTTCGGATGTAACCCTCAATTTTCATAAATCACTAGTTTGCGCGATTGTTATTGGTTTCGATTGTAAAATTTTACTTGTCACAATGCATGTCAATTTCGCACGGCCCACTTGACTATGGAGAAAAATCAAAATATTTTTTTGTTATTCTTGAAAAGCATTTTATTTATTTATTAAGTTTTTGTTAATCCACACCGCATGTTCTTAATGGAACAAAATTTAAGAATCGGTTTGCATCACACGAAGATTGGTAATTATTTCCTGTTGGGACTCGGTAGGAAAACTCACTTTTGCATGCATAAAAATAAATTTAAAATATTAGGATATGCGGATATACAAAATAATGCACTTCATTTATATAAAAATGCGTAAATATCGAAGAAGAATTGACACCATTTTTTACGGTAGTCAAAAGTGCCAACTGCATAAAACGGATATTTGAAACTTAGTTTGTTGGGTTCTTAGTTGGCCCTTTTAATAAAAACTCTAACTAAGAACATAGAACTTATTCTTTTATTTCCGAATATGAAAATATTTTTTTATTAATTTTTATGAATCTGAGTATTTTTCTTTTTTAAAATTAAGAGTTTTTCTACTCAGTCCCCCAGGAAATAATTACCCGATAATCAAAAATCCCCAGAAATGTGAAATCATTAATTTTGCTCTTAACCCCCCCCCCCATCTTCACCATCTTCACTAATCAGTGGCGGTCAGTGAGTTTTTCTAGACGAGATGCTGAACAATAAGTATATACCTACTATCAAATTTAATATACAAATCTATAAACTAGCCCATGAATAAGCAGCAATTACTAACAAAAATATAAATCATTTACTCTCTGCAACATTACAGATACAAAATTTCTTAAATGTCGTTTAACAAAAAAACCTTAGTTTTCATTTAATTAAACGTGAGCTCGATTTTACGCTCCTTATTTATTTCTTGATGTCATATTCGAAATGGAAGACAAAGTTATTTTCTGTATTAATTTTTTATATAAATAGCTAATAGAAGGATATTCAATGTTTCAATATCTCAGCTTCAGTTATTCAAGTCAAACTGTCAAAAATACATCACGCCAACAAATGTCTAATCGCTCTAAAAATCCATGCTATTCTGTGTATTATGCCCATAAGCATTGAAGTCATTTTTGTACGTTGACTGCTCTCCTTAAAAGCGTATCCAGTGTTCGAAGATATTGGAAGGCGGGACTTAATGCGCATGTGCCAAAGTGTTTGACTTTCGCACATCAGGGACGCGGAATAGAACAAAGTATCCACAGCATCCACATTGTACCATCTGTGTGTTTCAACGCATAGACATTCAAGCATTGCGAATACTTATAGTATTACATTACGGAAACGATTTTCTGGCAGAGACGCGGACAGGGGTGGTTAAATAAAGGAACAATATTTACTAAAACACATGCAGGAGAGTTAATAAATAGTCGCCATAGTCGCTTTACCTGAAAAGGGTCCAGCTAAACCAGATCAAACTATTGACATTTAAAAACACCCGAAAAATGACATATTTTGGTCAAATAATAAAAATAAAAAAACATTTTTTAGTGGCGACCCTAGCTAGCGGTGAGAACTAGAACTAGAGTAAATTCGGATAGAAAAAATTGAAAACCGATTAATGTGGCGCTAATTCGACTTTCAAACGATAAGAGTCCTGGCAGCGTTCGTTCGTAGGTGCCGAGAATGCAATGCAGTTTCCAATGAACCTTGTTATTTTGTAGGGGGTGGTTGAGAAGCGACCGCTCGAAAATTTATTATTTAATTTTTTGTAATATAATGAAGTGACCATTTTTACAGAACTTTTTTTCAGAAAATCTATAAGGTCGGTAGCCACAAACGTTCGCGTAGTGAAATTATATTTTTCAAATCGAGATTTTTTTCATTTTTTACGTATAGTGTCGGCGTTTGCGAATTCAAAATGTGCACAAATGACCGAAAATAGTTTAAAAAAATGGGGTAGAAGTAGAAGTAGGGGTAGGGGTAGGGGTAGGGGTAGGAGTAGGGGTAGGAGTAGGTGTAGGGGTTGATGTTGGTGTAGGAGGTTGAATAGAAATATTTTTACAAATATGCATTTTAAAAATGATTTCTAACACACACCCCACCCCTTTGCGTCATCCACATTTTAAGACAAATACACAACTATTCACAACCAATTGCAGGACTGCAATAGGCAAAACCTAGTGTGTAAGTATTTCGACTTGCTCCGTGTGTCATGTCGTTGTGTGTTAAATCTCTGAGGATGGAACGGTGTCAAATTGCAGTAGGGCTGTTTACGGCTAGAAAAAATTTTTGTTTCTCTATGAAAAAAATACATCAATAGCTTCTTGACCCCAGGATACAAGGGATGCGGAGCATCCACAGCATGTATGGACGGACCGCTCCAGATACTTATACATATTCATTGGTTTTTAAAACAAAATTGACGATGAGTAGTAATACAAAAGATGTAAAAAGAGAAGAAATTTGAAAAACCCATTTTTGAATGACTTTTGCAGATTTTATATGATAATTTAACATAGTGCCGATGGATAGGAATTTTTTACATTGCCGACAATCTGATAAGTCTGAACCAAAATATCATTTGCTAATTGCTCATAATAGTCGTGAACTCGCTATTGCCTTGATTGTTATAATTACATTACGTTAGTAAAATTAAATACCCGAATAAAAAATGTTTAAAAACCAAACCAAGTTAGACTGTATAATGAAATAGGCCAAATATTCCCAGTTGGGATTTAGTAGGAAAACTCATAATTTTTAAAAAAGAAGAATACTTTTATATTCATAAGAATAAATAAAAATATTTGCATGTGCGGGAATATAAAATAATGAACTTCTTTTTTTTTATTTTATTTAAATACAAACGCGTAAATATTGAGGGAGAATTGACGCCGCCATGTTCAATTTTTATAATATGACATTAGACAGTAGTTGCATACTAAATGCTAACTGTCAATATTAAATATTCTAAATAGGTTGTTAGTTTGGTTTATTTTTCTTTCTTAATTAACCCAAACTAAGAACCTAACAAACTATTTTTTAAATATCCATTTTATGCAGTTGGCACGTCTGGCAAGTTACATCATACTAACAACATTACAGATGGAGTCAATTCTCCTTCAATATTTACGCATTTTTATAAATAAAGCAAAATATTAAGTGTATTATTTTGTATTTTCGCATATGAATGAATTTTCGCATTTTTTATGAATATAAAATCATTTTTGTTTTTGAAAAATTATCAGTTTTTCAACTGAGTCCTAACTGCAAATATTTACCAAACATTTAAAGCATGCCCTCATTAACTTTATGGTCCCCCGCCTATTAGTTTTTTTTTTAATTTTATCAATGCAACATCATTTTGTATTAATATTGCAAAGAGAAGTTAGTTGGGTACTTACCCGTATCGGAAGATGCGAGTGAATTTTATCTGCTAAACTATTCTCCTGCCCTTCGCCCTCGAAGATGGGAATGAGGTACTCATTTGGAAGCGCACATATTCGGCACAACTGGGACAGTGGTGTCGCCAAATCTGGAAAAATAAACCATTCACTTTATTAGTTATTTAATTTAGAAAGAACAATAATATTTAGCTAATTTTTAGAGAGCCATTTTTGTAAAATATCACTCCAAGGTGCTGTGCTCATATGACATATAGCTAGTTAGATTGTTTATGTTACAGGTATTGAAATCCAATTATCTACGAGTTTCTTTAATAATACAAATGTTTGCAATCATTTGCACAATTCAGAAGGTAGAATGCATTGAAAAATTGAATGCTTTCGTAGAATCAGGAATAGGATGCTTCCATCTTTTAAGTCATATTTTATGAATATTTGCATAGCTGCAAGAAACTTGTGTAAAGAGTACACACTTTGTGAAGTAGAATACTTTTTAATCAAAACCGACAAATAAGTAGGGTAAAAAGATTGATATAAAAATGAGATAATAGGTACCTTCATTTTTCTGGATGTCTGGATCGGTGCCTCCCAAACCGGAAAGGACTTTGTAAAGAATCTGGCCGCTATCGTCCATGATTACGTGGAGCCAGCACCCCAGTCAGCTAGTTCATCTTGCCGCGGGGTTTATAGTCTGAAATCGCCAATTAAAGTCATAAATACGATCCATATCGACCATTGTGAAAAGCGAGGCGTGAACTGAACGCTAGCAGCCAACTTACCAATCCATTCCACTATGGCGTCGCTATAAATCTTTCACCGACTAGAAAACGCACTCCAAATGCACAATTCTTGAAGTTTTGTCGTTTATTCAATTTGCATAGAAGTTTTTTTTCTACAGATAATCCGAAAAGACACTGGAAGATTATAAACGGACGCGAGGAGTTCCAAAGAAGAAGCGACAAAAATCGAAGCGCGTAGATCGCAATTCTTCGTAAAATGGCGTACCCCATAGACAAGAGCGTCATGAAAGTGAAGCGCGGCAAAAGGGAAACCATAGTGCCGTAACATCGTATTATATCGATCCAAGTGATCCAAGTATGATAATAATGCCCACGTTCTTAAACTTGATAAGACGCTAATTAATGCAGTGGGTTATAATTATAGGAATAACGCAAAAAGGTTAGGAACTGAAAAGCAATTTATGTAATTACTATAAGACATTTATTTTTCTAATCGTGGAGTTAGTCTTAAGCTCAAGTTAATCTTAATTAAGTATAAAATATCATTAAAATTAGAGTTAAGTACTTAATTCTACGCTTCTTAAAATTAACTATTCACTTTTATTAAATCTACGTAAACGTTTGTATTCTTTTTTTGTTGTTGTATAATATTAAATATATACAGTGGGAACTTATACCCGCTAAGCCACTGCAAGTAGCTGGTCAGCAGGAGTTTATTTCAACAATATAATATAATACAACAATAAATTACAATCATCATACAAATGAAGGGCAAAATTATTATATTTAGGCGCATGCATGTTGTGATCAATATACATAAGTTGAAAAAATATAAAATAATAATAATGGAAAAAGCATTACAGTTTTGTTATTGAGATACGAGAGTCCAATTTTATAAGACCGATTTAAATAATATTATAAAAATGTCAAAATTGTAAAAGTACCAATATTATAAAATTATCAATATTATAAAAGTATCAATATTATAAAAATATCAATATTTTTAAAAATATCAACTTTTTAAACATCAACATTATAAAATTACCAATATTATAAAAAATATCAATATTATAAAAATACGAATATTATAAAAATACCAACATTATAAAAAATATCAGTATAATAAAATATCAATATTATAAAGACATTAATATTACAAAAACATAAATATTACGTAAATATCAGAAATATCAAAGCATCTGTAAGTATTAAATAAATTGAGTAATAAGATAAAAAACATAATTAAATTAAAACTAGATATTCACTGGGCTTAATTATACGAGAAAGTTGATTCTTAAAGTTAGAGATTCACTTGGCTTACTGGGTGGAAGAATTATTATGAGAGTTCAGAGGCACTTCCCTTTACTGGTGGCTGTCCAGGGTCCAGTGGCTGGTCTTCGAAGGTTAGATCTACGAAGGGCGAAGATAAGTATCTTCCTCGACGGAAGCGGGGGGTCAAGTCGCGGTGCAGAGCCTGGGTGACTTCTACAGTAGATTTCCGAAAGGCGAAGATCAGTATCTTCCTAGGCGAAAGCGTGGGGTTGACTCGCGGTGCAGAGCCTGGGCGGTTCCTACGGTAGATCTCCGAAGGGCGGAGATCGGACTTCCTTCACGGGCAGAAGCGTAAAACTCACTCGCCGTGCAGAGCCTGGGTCTCTGCAGTAGATCTACGAAAGGCGGAGATCGTACTTCCTTCTGGGACGGAAGCGTAAAACTAACTGTCGTCAGAGGGCCTGGGCAGCTCCTTCGAAGGGCGAGAATATGTACGTTCCTGGGCGGAAGCCTAAAACCGACTATCTTCTCGTCAAAGAGGCCCTGTTGCCTGTGGCCATCTTTAGGGATCTTTTTATGACCCGTATTGTCTGGCAGGCCGCTCATTTATCACATGATTATTTCCCTTTAGGTTTTATTGCTGTCCTTTTGTAAAATAATGCCAACTTTTTATCTGCTTGCTAGCTAAATCCAAGCTAAGGGTTCTTTTACGATGACTCTAAGCTTTATGATGGTTTCCGGCTTGAACAAAATGCACGCGGCTAGCCTTTGTGCCCTGTCTAGTCTGGGACTTATTAAGAATTGAAATGCACATCTTTAGAAACTAAATATGTCTGTGAATTCGGCCATTACTTATGGGTAATACCAAAGGATATATCAATCTATTCATTTAAAGCAAATTTCATAAAACGCTTTGCGATCTAAGCGATGCAATGCATACGTCCGCATTATAGGAATACTATTGATTATCCTTGATTCGTATTACTGAAGAAGATACTCTTGAATAGCTAGTAAACAAGCAATGCTATAACAGAAATTCTCAAACGATGAGCTCTGTGGATGTGAAGTTTTGTTTTTTTTGGAGTTTTGATATAAACGCATATATTTTAGGGTAGCTAGGTCATTTCCGTCATGGACTATGAAGCTCAGAAAAATCAACTAATCAACAACCCTTCTGTTTGATTTGTTAAAAAGTGTTGTAAATCAATCAATATATTCTGTAGATAGAAAATTATAATATTTTTTTAAATTTTGTATCTACGTTATATATGTTTCTATGAAATATCTAGTAAGTGGTTATATACATTTTATCGGGCGGGGTCAGTACATGCCAGGGAAAGATACTTGCTAAAGTTTATTTTATTTTATTATTTACACCCTTAGTTTCTAAATTATTATGTTATAATAACTGCTCATGAATAAGTTATGTAATAGTTTTAATTTGCATGTATTAACAGATATACTGTGTAGTAGTGTAGTAGTATATGTAGTAGTATGTGTAGTAGTATATCTGTTATTTTACAATTATATTGGATTAGGTTACTTAGTAGAAAGCGCACTTGAGGTGAATCTTCACAAAACTGCATTGTAGAAATTTACTCTTATTATTATTATTATTGTAAAACGGTATTTGAAAAATGTGTATTGCGTAACAAGTGTACGTGTGTGTGTACGTGTGTGCGCGCGTGTGTGTGTGTGTGTGTGTGTATGCGTGTGTGTGTGTGTGGGAGCGTGTATGTTTACCTAACCGTCTGAATTGTGCTATGTAGAGGAGGAGAGTTGTGATTTCGCATTGATGTAACGAATAATATTTTTCTCAAATGACGGCAGAGACTGAAAAAATGTGACGAGATTTGAATTGGGAAGAAGATTATTGAAAGCTTGGAGAACATGGCAAATTGGATTTATGAAATATATATGTTCTATGGAGTTAGAAAATAATATGGTCTATGTCCTGAAGACGATTCTGCAGAATCGAAACTAGTCGGCAAATAAAAAAATAAAAGTGGATTAAAAACAAAGTGTCTTGTTATTTAATACATCATGTCAAACCACAATGTGTTTGTTTATTTTGAAAATCTAGAAATATATGCTAGCTATCGGGCTCAATTAAAAAGTTGGCTTATGCAGAAATAAAACAGCCGGACCTAATGCAACTACCCTGGTCTTGGGGACCGGCTACTAAATACGTGAGTAAAAAGACGTTAGAAAAAAATGCAGACGATCAAGGAGGAACTGACGAAAAAATTAATATGCTTTTTCACTGTATCCAAAACATTCATAACAGGACGCCCCCCACCGCACAGATAAATCTGTAGAGATGTGTCCCTGATATTTCCATAATCGATATTATGATTACCGATATTGGTAATAATATTGCCACCTTTATCCAGTTGCAAAATGCAAAAATGTTTAGCGGCTCTAGTGCTGCCATCTCGTTTATTGTGTTAGTATTGCATAATATAACCTAGTTTCTCTGTGAAGTGATAAATAGCATAATAAACAGTTCTTTGGTGATAAATCTTGTTTTCATGCAGAAATTCAACAGCTAAGGTAGGAACATTTTATTAAAATTATATATCCCAATGTAAAAATACAATGGAAAAATGGTAACAGTGCCTAAACATGGATTAAGTGAATCCGAATGAACTGTCATTTTTTTTAGAAAACATGATTTATTTATCATTGTAAATTGTTGGAAGATGCAAATTAAATGCATTCATTTAAGTTTATTTTATAGTGATTATTATGAGTATTTGGTTTCTTACAATATAATCTTTGAGTGCATTCGATTGACAAATTTGTATTGCACAAGTAGGCTGACATTTGATATTGTTTTACAAGAGACGTCAAAATAAAGCTTCAGATTAAATAAACCTTTCAACAAGCCAACGGTGTAACGTACTTGAAAAGGCTAACGCTTTATACACATATTTAAAAAAAATGTTTACTATTATTATTGTCCTTCAACTTGATAAATATTTTTTGTTGATTTGGTATGTAAATTCTTCACCTTTCAATTGAAAAAAAAAATACTATGTACCTACTCATAATGGTTCCTATTTTAAAATATCAATATGTCATGAAGCAAGTGACTTGGCGCGTTTTTACTTTTTCCTATTCGATTCTGTCTGAGGAGATTATTTTGGGTTTAGTCCAGGATTATTATAATAGCATAGGCCCTCAAAGGAGCTAACTTGGGATAAAATGTCTAGTGGACTTGCGTGTAAATGCCTGAACATAGAAAAAGTGTAACAATATACATACCCTGGTCTTACAATAGACGGCTTCAACTGGCCAAACTACATAGAAAATATTATATGTATTGACTGAGATTCGTGTTAGTGAAATTTAACTATCTTAAAATTTTTTTGACAAAAATATATTGTACTGTATGTATCACGCATTAGCTGAATCAATTATAGGCTACAGAGTAAACAGTTATGGACTAACGTGCAAAATGTATTTGAATAAAATTGATCAAAGATATCAGAAAAAAAACAAGTCATGTGAAGGCGATTTAAAAAAAATGCTTACATTTTTATTTATTTAATATCAACCGTATAAATATACCATAAACAATAATTACATGTCACAGTTAACTACAAGCATATGAATATAGCACAAATAATTTTAAAAGTTAACTATTAAATGTGGCATTAGGTTGTACAATGACATCAGAGAGTATATAAAGAATTAAAGTTCATGAAGTTACTATTACTAACTTCATGTAATCTAGGTATAAGCGAGTGTTTGTATTGCTCAATCCTGGTGTTACATTTAAACGGGATTTTGGAACGAGTTGCTTTCATAGGTATATGAAATTAAATGAGGTTAATTAAATCAGGGCTGTCTATACTACCATTTATAATTTTGAACACAAATATCAAGTCGGAAATAATTCTTCGACCTGAGAGATTTAAGTTCTTTCATCAAGTAATTATAGTTAATGCTTTCAATGGGAATATCGAGTTTATAATTAGTGTGTCTTCGAAATTTATATTGAATTTTTTCGATTGAATCTGAATGTATTTTAAAATTGGGGGACCAGATCGAGGAGTTATATTCAACTTGACTACGAACTAAAGATGTATATAAAGTTTTTAAGGTTGAAATATTCCTAAATCTCCTGGAATTTCGCAGAATGAAGCCAAGCATTTTCATTCCCTTGGTTTTGATTGCGTTTATATGGGATATAAAGTTTAATTTAGAGTAGAAAATTATGCCCAGGTCATTAATTTCACCGACAGAGGTAAGGGTTAAGTTATAAATATGGATAAATAATTATGTAACGTGCTCCACGTCTATGGTAGGGTAGATTATCAGTTAGGGTTGGATGAATTCTGGAACACAGAATTCTAAACACCTATGAATCACAACTACCCTGCAAGGCATAGAGATGCACAAATGTATGTCATTAATCAATCACAAAATGTATACGGAGATAGATCAAATTCCTGAAATGATTAACCCATCACCTGAAGATAAGAAAAAAGAGACGTCTACTACAAAAATAAAAACACAAGTTCTACCTCTGTTGAACATGAAAACAAATATCTACGAGTATGTATGTTTACCTGCGTATTATAAGTAAATTAATGTTAGAAATACAACCTAATTATAATTTATTTATATTTTTATTAAACAAAATACACACCACGAAATGAGATAAACAAGAGCTACAGAAAAATAACAGCATATACATAACACATGAATGAAGCAATGGAAAAAATAGGAATTAAAAAAATATACACTTGAGAGAACATCGTTTTGGTAGAGTTCATGATTTAAGACATAATCAATGATAATCCTCCAAGTTTATGTTTGACAAAATCATTTAGACTGGTACCAAAAATTTTCTAGGCCCCGGCTTGAGTTAACAAGTCTTGAAATTCTAGACAGTGGAGAATGGTGCCCATAATTAGTAGATTGTTGATTGAGGAAAAGCAATTCATTGTTTCTGAGTCAACGACAAGGAACGTTGAACTGGATGAGGTGCAACAAATAAGGTGAGTCAATAATACAATTAATTACATATTTTGAAAGTGCAAATGAGATCAAAGTCTTTCCCACGCTTTTCTAATGAAGAAATGTTTGTGGTTTGTTTAATTTCATCATAGGAGTAACTGCCTCTTTTTCGCCCCAATCTCCATGCAATACCATGTAAGAATCGATGTCATACTATAAAACATATTCAGTAAATGTTAAGTATTTTGAAATAAACCTATTGATGTTATCATATCTACATTGTAATAAAATAAATCCATATATAATTTTTTTTTACAATCTAACTGAATAATACGGTAACTTTTGAAATTCAGTGCGGGGTCTGCAGGGAAAAATTGACCTTGAACCCCTTTAATTCCCTTCACAATAAGGAGTAATACGGACTGGCTAGCGATTCAGACAAGGTACCAGCGAGAAAAATCGTCTTTAAGCTTCTTTAATTTCAAACTCAATAAGGTCGATTCGCAGTCAAAACGGGACGTGGAATGCGTTGGCACTCCAAAAAACACCGTAAGCGTATCGACTTTCGAAGAGAGTATGGCTCAGAGTGGGTTAAATCGGATGCGTACCTCCCTGCAATGTAGTCAGTCGCAGTTGACTTCACAATACAAGCCAATTGCAGGACTGCAGTAGGCAAAACCTAGTCTAACTGAATATGCTCAGTTTTGTAAGACTTACATAAAATACAATAAGGAACCCCAGGACGATTTTAAAAACACTCAATAATGACGTTCAAACATATATTTCGGTAAAAAACGAGATATACCAGTAAATTAATAATTCAGTTTTCATGGTTAAAATAATTCTCAAAGTTAAAATTTTTCAAAGACCGCCAAAATGCTCTATGGGCTGTCGGTTTCGAGAATAATTCTTTAGAATGTCAAATGTCAAAAGAAGGATGAGCTTTACTGTACATAATTGTATATTACATTCATGGTAAACCATAACTAAACGTAAGTAATAAAATTATGTTCCTTTTTGGAAACTTTAACTCAAAGAATAATAATAGTATTCTATATTTTTTAAGCTGATTGTGGTGGAACATTGTTCATACAATATCTCCACCTTCGTTACTCAATATGCTGTTGCTAACTAACTAAACTAACTAACCATCACGCCGTTTCTCCGCAGGGAGAAGCAGAGAAGATGGACCGCCAAACAACTCGATCTTGGCATACACTTCTTGCTTCATTAACATTCATGCAACGCCTCATACATTCTCTTCTGTTATTCCGACTTCTGACATGGCCCGACTCGAGTATTTGATTTCATTAATATTATCATAATTTCCATATTGATAATTGGTTTGATCATGAATACTCTAATTTCTTTCATTAATAATAGTTGTTTATATTGAACATGAATTATAGAGCTTAAAGTTACCGAAATTAAGTTAAAATTTTTCCAAAACTAAAAAAATACAAAATAAAAATTTTCATACTAAGCCAAAAACGGAATGCGCACTTGACGTCAGATGTTCCAAATCCAATGGTACTAACATGACACGGTGTTTTGATGAGCTAATTTTTTATTCGCTTTTAAATAACGATTTATAAATTCTACGTATAATTATATATAATGAACGTTATATATTCAGAATCGGCGTTTTGCTGATCTATACTCGTATGAATATATATTTATAAAGCGATTATATTTTACTGGAGTTCCTTTTTCAATTGATTGCTGCTTTAGCAGCTTTTTGTTTAGTTTGTTTTGACATCAGAAAACCGAATGACAGTGTTTTTAAATCATAATAATAATAGTTTTGAGTAAAATGATTTCGCCACGGTCATTTGGATTCCCAAATATCAAATCTATATTGATCGTACTGAAAATATCCAGTGATCATCGGTGCGATCTATTTAAATGCACAAAATCAATCTTCCCAACAAGCCCTCCATTGATATGCTTGGTGTAACCTTAAGTGACCAGCTCAGGTATGGGGGTTCCATCGAAGCCAGAGTAAAGTTAGCCTCTCAGAAGCTGGGCGTATTGTACAGAGCCCGCATATACTTTTTATAGTACACAACTGCTGACCCTGTACAAATCTCAAGTGCGCTCCACTGTAGAATTTGGCAGTCACCTCTGGTCGGGAGTCCCAAAATATCTGAAAATACCCTGGCTCTGTGCAGAAACGGGCGGTCCGTTTGATAGATTTGAATATATTAACAAACGGACTGCAATCTTTGGAGCACAGACGTCAGGTGGGAATGCTGTCCTTGTTTTACCGGTATTGTAATGGAAGATGCTCTGAGGAACTAGCGTCATTGATCCACTCGGCACCGGTGCATAGTCGGGAAACAAGGAAGGACGAAAGTAGACTAAATGCTGTAGAAATCAGATCTCTGAGACGAATGTGTGTAAAACCATGTATGATCGAGTGAAAAATGTTGAGATTCGTAAAGAATCCAAGGCTGATGTAAGCGTAGTGGGCAAGATTAAGAAAGGGACTCTTAGATGGTTTGGGCATGTAGAGCGAATGAACGAAGAGAGGAGTGTAAGGAGAATATATGACGCGAATGTGAATGGAAGAAGAAGCCGGGGACGCCTGAGGAAGACATGGCACGATCAAGTGAATCAAATACTCGAGTTGGGCCATGTCAGGAGTCGGAATACCAAGAGAATGTATGAGGCGTTGTATGAATGTGAATGACGCAAGAAGTGTATGCCAAGATCGAGTTGTTTGGCGGTCCGTCCTCTCTGCCTACCCCTGTGGAGAAACGGCGTGATGGTTAGTTAGTTAGTTTTATAATTTGTCTATTCTTACATTATTCTGTTCTATGTTTATCATTTGTCTATACTTGACATTATTATTTTTTAGTATTCTGTATAATCCTAATGGGGAATATACGCTTTCGAAACATGTTGATATGTGTATGTTAATGTAGTGGTGATTACAAAGTAATTTTTAATTCATTTATTAATAATGACACCACAAAGTGAATACCAATATATTGAAGAATCTAAAAAATTAACCAAGTTAAATCCAATTTTAAATTAAATAAAGTCTTTTCATAAGAAGTAATCACTTTGTGGTTTGACATGAAATTAAATAAAACAAACACTTTGTTATAAACCACGGATTTATTGTATTTTCACGCCAACCGGTTTCGCTTAGGTCAAGTTATTATATTTGCCCTGACACAGCTTGATCTAAGTGCAACCTGTTGGGGTAAAAATACAATAAATTTGTTGTTTATAACGAAGCCTCTGTTTTATTTAATTAAATAAAGTCTTGCAATATATTATATCATATAAGTAACAACATATAATTTAATCTATTCAATACTTTTAATATTATTTGAAGAATTTTTATGTCATTGCTTTGTGCAAAATTTCCTCAATGTCGCCTTGACCAAAGACTAGAAGATCTGTAACTAAGTACATAGTTATATCTCACCAACCTGTTTATCAACTATAGAAAATTATTTTATTAATACATTATGATATAGTATGCAAAATTGTATGTTATGATAATATTCCGATAAGAAGTTATTAGGAAATGTCCAATAAAGGATGCATTGTATTTTTACGGTATTTATAAGCAGTCATTTATAAATATATATTGTAGCATCATCCAATTAGATGTTTTTATTTTATACTTAGTTGGAAAACAAATAATGTTTTGATGTCAGATAGCTATAGAGACATCTCTTGAATTTTATTCTAAGGTTCTTTGAGAATGTTTCCTTTTAAAATTCATAGATGTCTCAGTTGCATGAAAATTGCATGCGAATGTGGTCCGGTGGTCGATATTTCAGATGTTTTTTGCTCGGCTTGAAAGATTTGTTAAGTTGCTCTCTGGTAGGAACTCTGAAAATCTAATTCGACTGATAACATTCCCGAGTTTACTGAAATACCGGCACTGAGTGGCTCAACTATAGGTCAAAGGCTAGGTTAACACTCGTAAGTTTAATTTACGGCTTAAGTAAGTTTTATTATAGTACCTGTAAATAATACTGCTGACTAGATTTATGGAAGATTTTAATATTAAAGAAAATTTTCTCGATGTTTGCATTATTATTATTCATTATTTTTTACTAAATATATAAAAAAATATATTATGATAAGAATTGTGATATGTTAAGCCAAAAGGTGAAATCTACTAATAGTAAATTGAAGAAAAATTATCCCAATTTATTTTATAAGTATTTTATTCCCTTTCTAAACCACCTGAGCGTGGTGTTTACATATTGCCATCTCAATGTATGGAAAATGTCAGAGACTGGACGTATTTTATTTATTTTTATTTATGGCATTGTAAGCGTAGTCAGTAAGATTAAGAAAGGGACGCTTAGATGGTTTGGGTATGTAGAGCGAATGAACGACGAAAGGAGTGTAAGGAAAATATATGACGCGAATGTGAATGGAAGAAGAAGCCGGGGACGACCGAGGAAGACATGGCATGATCAAGTGAATCAAATACTTGAGTCGGGCCATGTCAGAAGTCGGAATAACAGAAGAGAATGTATGAGGCGTTCTATGAAAGTGAAAGAAGCAAGAAGTGTATGCCAAGATCGAGTTGTTTGGCGGTTTTTTTTCTTCATTTTCCATCACATATACATTTTACACTTTTTCCCTTTGTTGATCCGATTTGAATGAACCAATCAGGGCGCTTGTTTATCAAAGGCGTGCACATTCTTCACTGTGCTCATTTGTTTAAACGATTTAAATGAACCAATCAGAGTGCTTTGCTTATCAACTTCTATATTTGGTTCTTAGCGAGTATAGGTACCGCCGCCCCGGAACGATTCATTGGATAAGCACTACCGCGCAAGAGTTCCAACTGCTCCTAACTTGGGAGATTCAATTTCGGAGGCAGTGTAGACACAGCCGCCCGGGAATCATTTAATGGATAACCAACACCTCTGCCATAGGTCACCTCAAGTGGTTCGCCATGTTTGGTGACTTAGCAGGGGTGCCCGGGTTCATGCGGGTGAGGTTTGTTCAGGTCTTAACAGTAGAGTATGTATGAAATAATGTATGATTTTTCTATGTGAATACCGCACAAGAATCCTAATCGCACAAGAGTCCCAACCGCACAAAGTCCCAACTGCTTTCAACCTGGGAAATTCAATTTAAAAGGCGGGTGTAGGTACCGCCACCCCGGGATTTAATAGATAATCAACACCTTTACTACAGGTCACCCCAAGTGGTTCGCTAAGTTTGGTGACTTAACAAGGGTGTCCACGTTTTCGTTTTAAATTATGAAGAATATGCCATGAACAAAAACCAATTTTCATAATTTTAGAGGCAGCTTAGAAAATTATTAGCGCATGTATTGTTTTTTTTTAACTTATCATATATACTATATAAATACAATTACGTAAATAATATTATAAAAACAATACATTAAAAAAAAAAAAAAACGTTTTTTCGGGTTGATATTTTAAATCATGTATGGAAAATTTGTGTTCCAATGTAAATTGGTCAGTTTTAATTTAATTTAAAGTCCACCCTAATGCTTATTAAAAAAAAAAATCTTTAATATTATATTTCAGTGTATTTTAAGTAGATGGGGCAATATTTTTTTTAAATCACCGTTTGCCCCCAAATAATTGGGGGCTAACGTGCTTCTAAAACGCAAAAAATCAATTCCTTTAATGGCCTCTATTTCATAACGTAAAACAAAAATAAATAAATTAATTCTAATCCGTACTGGATATTTACTATACTTTTTGATGGAAAAAATATTATTTTGCCCTCAAATCCAAAATTAAATTTTTTGTGAAACAGGCCACGCAGCCGTTCCTCTTAACAATTAAGTATGTATGAAATGCTGTATGATTTTTCTATGCTTATACTGCACAAGAGTCCCAACTGCTTACAACTTAGGAAATTGAATTTGGGAGGCAGATGTAGGTATCGCCGCCCCGGTAATCATTTAATGGATAACCAACACCTCTGCTATAGGTCACCCCAAGTGATTCGCTATGTTTGGTGACTTTTCAAAGGTGCCCATGTTCATGGGGTAAGGTTTGGCCTCCCCAACCAGATTCTTTCGACCCATCATTGCCTTGTACCGCAGTGGGAGGGATGGATTCATACGTCACTCCTGTACGCACTGACCCCCAGATTCGTACCCACCCCTCCACTCCCACTACTCATACCCTTTTCTTGTCCAGAACTTCCTTTCCCTAAAAAGACCTTCCACACAGCATCCCAAAGATGATATAGGCCTTGCCTATGTGTATATACGGTTTATATATATGTAAGAGTATACAGAATTTTTATTTAATGATAAAATTTATTTTTATAGGCCTAATAAAAACACATACATACAAGTAAATGCAGGAATAGGGAATTCAAATAAAAACAATTCTCTTTTGCTATAAAAAAAATCTTGCAATAAGGCCTATATTTGGATAGTGGATTCTAAGGCTCTAGGAAAAACTTTAACCTTTCTGTCGACGCATTTAGATCATTAAAGGTTATAGTGAAATGTTGACTGATTTTAAATTATTTTTGTATTAGCAAAAAGAAAGTGATATAAATAAGTAAATTTGGAACGATACCTGGTTTGGCAAACTTCTGGTGAGGATGGAACGACAGCTCTTCCCGGGTCCCAAACTAAAGTGATTTTTTTCCCTCTGGCCCAAGCCGACCTGCGGCTCCTGGCTTGTTCTGTCCCGCTCCCAAACGAGGGTCAACCATTCGGCTTGGACCCAAATGCCAATAATGAGAGAAAATAGTGCTTGCTTTTAAGTAATTCCGGGGTAATTTGCCAACCTTAGTTGTTAGGGACTTGCTTCATAACATCCTTCAAGAAATTTATAAAAATACAATTATTATTGTAAACGTAACATACACACTAGGACTTGAGCTTTAAGGCTACAATAACAATTTATTCCATTTTATATTCCAATTCATATCGATAATTAAAAGTATTAAAATTAAAAGTATTAAGTGCTGGAAGTATTTTTTTTTCTTCCAAAATATTTTAATTGCCTCCATCTAATAATAATAATAATAATAATAATAATAATAATAATAATAACAATAATAACAATAACAACAATAATAATAATAATAATAATAATAATAATAATAATAATAATAATAATAATAATAATAATAATAATAATAATAATAATAATAACAATAATAATAATAATAATAATAATAATAATGATAATGATAATGATAATGATAATGATAATGATAATGATAATGATAATGATAATGATAATGATAATGATAGTGATAGTGATAGTGATAGTGAGATAGCGATAGTTATAGTCATAGATATAGTTGTAGTTATAGTTATAGTTATAGTTATAGTTATAGTTATAGTTATAGTTATAGTTATAGTTATAGTGATAGTGATGCCACAAAGTGATTACCATTCTTTTGAAGAAATTATAAAGTTTTAGCTTGAGAAGATATGATTTTGCACGCACAGGACACAATATTAGAAAACACT
This sequence comes from Halesus radiatus, assembly GCA_022606495.2. Classification (NCBI taxonomy): domain Eukaryota; kingdom Metazoa; phylum Arthropoda; class Insecta; order Trichoptera; family Limnephilidae; genus Halesus; species Halesus radiatus. Next base: position 387,658 of record JAHDVE020006182.1, read on the forward strand.
GCACATTGCATGATATTGCAGTTACCGTTTAAATCCCATTTATCATTGATATTATACGAGTATTTATTGAAAAGTTATTGACTAAAGAAGAGTAGGTATTTATTTTTTGTGTTAGAATTCAGAACTGGAGAACAGATTTTTAAAAGGACCGAAAAAGGCTAGAATTTTTTTTTTCCATAATAATTATTTACATTTACAAATATTTATAGTTATTTACAATGTCGCGGACTATGAAAAGTTTCTAATTTTTTCTGTTAATGATTTAGGTAGGTACTGACAGCTAGCTTCGCCGTGTAATTGAGTATGCAACTGAACCATTCATCGATATGACTCCGAAGTGATGAGTTTTAAGTTTCGCTCTGAATTCTTCCGAGTCTTTAATTAATCTTAGATCGTATGGCAGTTTATTCCAGGTTTTAGGGCCTGCCACGCTGAAAGCACGCTCACCAAACTTAGTATCTGGTTTGCGCTTTGGTTTCTTGAGCCTTCCAATGCTGATATTCCAATGAATAGCTGATGACGTCGCTGGGATGAACAGTTCCGACAGGTAAGCCGGAGCTATCCCGTTAATTGATGGCGTATCACGTTTCGTTTAGTATTTGTGTCAATGGAAGTGATGCGTTTCGTCGCCAACGGGAAAATACCTTTCACCTGTTGATATAACATGTATGTAAAATAAATAAAAAAAATGGCAAACTTTCGAGGTCACAGGTCTAAACATTCTTTCATTAGCGCTGGACACAAACTTTAACTTTTTTCGGCCTAGATTATTTCATTTCACCGTCAGGGAGATTGTGTTGTTTTAATTTTTTTTGTATGAAGTATTTGCTTGGGATCGTCAGCCCATGTGCTGAATCCATTCAGCACAGCACCTATGGGAATATCGCGCTGCTCTTCGACTGTACTATTCTCTCGCGCGGGTTTTTTAACGCGGAGTTTTATTTATATCATAATGCAGTTCACTGCACAGTCGCTCCTTAGAGAAAACCGCCACTGGTCATTACATTGTAACGCGAGGAATAAGAAAAACACGCTATGTTTTCATAAATTATTTCTGCCTTATCAGGTGGCTTGTATTATTGCGCTCAACAAGGTATTTGTTGAGGTAGGTTGGAAAAATCGATTATCTCGCCATCTGGTGACACTTTCAGATCTGTGAATTAATACAATATCTTATTATTTATTATTAAATTTTATAAATAGACTTATCTTTTTTTAAAAATTTATTACTAAATGTTATTGTGTTTAATTCGTACAGCACAATTTAATATTTTTTTTGTTAGAAGTAATAATAATAATAATCGGATGATTTTTATAGCGCCGTTTTTGTGAAAAATCACCCCAAGGGCGCTGTACAAATATTACTTCCTATTATATTATTCTTATATTACATCTATTCTATGAAGTTTTTTTTCATTTATTTTCTCTTTTTGGACAGGCTATCATTACACATTATTTACAGACCATATAAAGAGGTGCAGTTAAATTATCAAAACTAAATACGGTTTGGTCTAAGTTTTCATACATGTTAAATTGAAAAACAAAAGAAGCTAACTGTATTTATTCTTTACGATATATTGCAAGACGCTAATACAAATGATATAGTGATTGTTTCCATTATTTAAATTTAATAATGTTATTATTAAGTTCTGCAAGTATTTCAGTTTTTTTTTTCAAATTTATTTGAAACACACATTATTAAACAATAAAATGTAAGAAAGCTTTGGCTGCCCAACTGGGAACAAATCCCGTTTTAGGAGAGTCAAATTGACTAATTTAGTTCATATTAAGTGTCATTATACAAAAATGAAAGGGAAAAAACTAGTATTAACATAGTATGGTAATACAATACAATATATCTAGAAATAAGTATTATAATTAAGTATAAAGAGGTGTGAAGAATAGTACAGAAAAAAAACTTATGAACGTACTTATAAAGAGATGAGAAGAACAAATATTATGGAGTAAACAATTATGTATATGTGTTTGACAGGTACTGGTTGGTGCTATGAGGAAAAAAGCGCTTTTAAAATTAAGTATTGAAAAAAATAAATTATTGAGTAATATTGATAAGATTGAGTTACCTATCACTCAGCTTTATGAGCCGACGACGAAACTCAGGGATGCAGCCCGAAGAGGGCGCAGCAAATAGTTAATAACATATTGAATATATTTTATTCAGTAAGTACATAAAGTAACTTTAGTAAATTGTTAATGACCAATGTCTTTCCTTGGTTAGGATTATTATTGTTCCATTATTAAGACAGCTGTTTCGGCGTTCAAACCCATTTTTAACTGTGGTTAGACCACATTGACCAAATCGTCTCAAAAAACTTTACGCAGTCGACAATTAGGCATCTCTTAAATAAAAACATGTAATTCGATCATATACGATACGAAAATATGTAGGTACATGTACATCGAAACGCTCATTTCTGAAATCAGCGAATAAAATTACACGACCGGTTTCGCTGTAAATGGCACAGTTTGTTCTTATTGGTGCCGGGAAGGTTTAGCGAGTACATTGAATGAAATCCAATATGTAAAACCGTTGTTAACGTTTTAAAATTAGTATGAAAAAACATTGAACCCGCCATGCTATATTGATGCTAGCCCATAGATATACCATTCTGGTCAGCCACAGATTACATATTCAAAAGAAAAAGGTTTGTTTGGATAGAATATTTTCAACATGGAAAACATAAGTAGGTACCTACTTAAGAACTTTATTGTTTAGATATATTTTGAAAAAAATAATGCTTGGAATTAACTTAACGAATTACCAGAACAAGAACTGACTACTATTTTCAAAAAAACGTCATAGAAATTACTGGAAAGACTCTACCCTAACCTTGAAGTTGAAACATAGAGATCGCTGAAACCCCTTTGTGCAAAACCTGGTCCGCCTCAGCACAGGATCTCCTAGTGAGGAGGATTATGAAAAAATTCTATAATATATATGTATTTTTAATATTTATAACTTACCTTATAATATCAAAATTATATAGAAACTAACAAAAAAAATTAACTTAAAGTTTATAGATAGTAATTTTTTAATTGATAGTGGACACATTTGGGCTCTAGTATTCGTCTCTTCTGTCCTTACGGACAAGACCCTAGTACACGTCTCTTCTGTCCTTATGAACCTGACCTTAGTAAACGTCTCTTCTGTCCTTACGTACCTGACCCTAGTACACGTCTCTTTTGTCCTTACCTACCTGACCCTAGTACACGTCTCTTCTGTCCTTATGGATCTGACCCTAGTACACGTCTCTACTGTCCTTATGGATCTGACCCTAGTACACGTCTCTTCTGTCCTTATGGATCTGACCCTAGTACACATCTCTTCTGTCCTTATGGATCTGACCCTAGTACACGTCACTTCTGTCCTTGTGGATCTGAACCAAGTACACGTCGTCCTTATGGATCTGAATGTCACCGCATTTAGTTACATATTTTTTTCCATAATCAAACTGCAATGTACTTACGACTGCACATAATATATTAATGATTATACATTTACCATAAATATTACCCTAATTATTATTAAACTATTAACAAATTACTGTATTAATGTACACTCCTCTTCCACCCACAAGCAAATACTTTTAATGGAAGAGCAGTATTAAAATATTTTATATAAAATATAAACTATATTGTTAACACCATTGTATGTGCCTACCTATATGTTTCGTTAATAAATAAAAATATACGCAATACGACGTAACGCGGCACAATCCCCCAAAAGTCAATCACGATAATACTTATTGTGAAAATCTCCGATCATAAAAGTATCATTTTATCGTTAAGTAGTATAGAATTGCATATAATAATTCTAAATTCTTTCATACTTCTTAAAGATAAAATGAAACCTTTTCATTCAAGCCATAAAAATATCTAACATAATATTTATATCGTATATCGCGGCCCCGCTTGCGCCTTTAACTCTGCATTAGCGATGGGTTATGACTTATTTTGTTAAGAGTCACAGTACCAGCTCAACATTTTCGTACGACTCAATTGAGCGACGGTTCATTTAAGAGCCGGCACTTATTAAGAGCCGACTCCCAGCTCATCAGCTCATACCCCAGTTCATACGACTCCCAGCGTATAGGTCTAGGTACAAACGTGCCAGACCGTCAGGCGCCGTTCACGTACTGTAAGTGCCTACACACACGTGTAAATGCGGTAATTATTCTCATCTCTGCACACTAACTCTTGAAAACAACTGCTTTGTCATGGCGACAAATATTAATTGCAAGATTTACGGTCGTGGGCATAGTTTAGCTTCGTAAAAATTAGACACGTATACGATGATTTTATATTAAAAACATATAGAACAAAGGACCCTTTAAAGCTGCGTCAGCGTAAGAATACTATTGAACATCTGAGATATCAATGTTTATATTTTTAGATAAACAAAGTGGTTCCAAGGTTTGTCGAAAAGAGACACAGTTCAAATGAGCCGTCATACAAATGAACGACTCGCTCATGAACGACTTATCGCCTGTACCACACTCCTTACAGTCACACAGGTGATATTTAGATCCTTTATAACTTCAGATAATCATCTCATATTACCCAGGTACAAACATTCCATTCATTTTTATTTCTTCTGAAATCATACTTACACTTTAACTAGATCGACCCCCCCCCTTTCCCCCGCCCTATCACCATTCTATTTAAACAACTTATATAACTATATAACTTATATAACTTTTTATTTATTTTCTTCTTTTTCAATCCCTACATTCACTTGTAAATGGTTAAATCTGTGTCACTCAGAAATTATACTTTCTTTTTAATGTAAACTGTTGGTCTATCAAAAAAATAAATATATTATATATACCTGTCACGCATGCAGGTTTCAAAGCCATGATGCGCGACGTCTTTCTCTAATACGTATTCCAATCTCCCCCCATGACTAAATTATCAGTTGGGAAGTCTTGTATTCGTTGCTTCTGTGATGCGACCAAGATATTGGAGTTTTTATATTAAGTATGATTTCGTAATTTTTAGCCACTCGATCATCTTCTGTATCATAGAGGGGTCAAATAATGTACATCATCTCTCCCAAAGTCAGTGTAGGACTCCCAGGCGTCGCCATTCGATGAATAGCTTTAAATTGGTTTACCTATGTGTCCAGTGTATTTCTAGTCGCTCGATCATCTTCTGTATCATAGTGGGGTCAAATAATGTACATCATCTCTCCAAAGTCAGTGTAGGACTCCCAGGCGTCGCCATTCGATGAATAGCTTTAAATTGGTTTACCTATGTGTCCAGTGTATTTCTAGTCGCTCGATCATCTTCTGTATCATAGTGGGGTCAAATAATGTACATCATCTCTCCCAAAGTCAGTGTAGGACTCCCAGGCGTCGCCATTCGATGAATAGCTTTAAATTGGTTTACCTATGTGTCCAGTGTATTTCTAGTCGCTCGATCATCTTCTGTATCATAGTGGGGTCAAATAATGTACATATTCTCTTCCAAAGTCAGTGTATGACTCCCAGGCGTCGCCATTCGATGAAAAGCTTTAAATTGGTTTACCTATGTGTCCAGTGTATTTCTAGTCGCTCGATCATCTTCTGTATCATAGTGGGGTCAAATAATGTTCATCATCTCTTCCAAAGTCAGTGTAGGACTCCCAGGCGTCGCCATTCGATGAATAGCTTTAAATTGGTTTCCCCATGTTTCCTATTTCGATGATGCGCCGCCTCTACGAATATATCCACATTTCAAAAGCTTCTATATTCCGCGCCAATACTTGGTTTAGTGTACGTAATAGAACCATGATGTGTCGCCAGGAATCCTATGCGCTTCAATCTGAAAACTACCAATAGGACTGGTGTTATTTTGGACGTCGCATTCTTTTGTGCGCAGCGCTTTCCGCTAAGTTCTCCGAGCCGTGGATTCTATAGGGAAGAGTCCTCCCTTAGCTTTCTTCTTCCGTTTCCTCTGGTCTGAGCGGTGCCGTCGTGCGTGTGTATTGCCCGTTGCACGTGCGCGCGTGCCGTTTCTACCTGTTAGTACGTTGCCATACACATACGTATATTTTACGTCTAGTAGTTTGAGTGTGTGTGTGTGTGTGTGTATGTGTGTGTGATTGTGTGGTTGGCTTCTTGTCAGTGTTTGTGTGCGTGTCTGCTAGGAAGGTCGGATTTCGGGAGGGGGGACCAGGACCAGTCAAGTTCAAGGCCGGCCCGATATACCGGACCAGGCCCTTTATTAGTGTCTCGCGGTGGTACTGTGACCTGAAGGCATACCGCTGACAAATCCGCCTTAGGTTTTCCGTCTTTCTCATGAACGATACATGTAACAGAAATATAGGTTAAAATAGCAATGAAGCCATCGATGGCAGATGGCTGCACACCCACCTCTTGTGAGCAGCAGGTTGTGAAATGCAAGAGTTTACTTGGTCAGCGTCACGGATACTGGATAGTGGTCGCACTCGTGTAGAAAATTCTACAAATTTCTTTTCGAATCCTTTTCAACACGGAAAGAATATTTATTTATTTGAAACACATACATTATTAAACAATAAAATCTAAGAAAGCTTTGACTGCCCAACTGGGAACCAATTCCGTTTTAGGACAGTCAAATTGACAAGTTTAGTTCATATTAAGTGCCATTATACAAAAAAAGAAGGGAAGAAAGCTAGTATTGACTTAGTATGGTAATATAATATATCTAGAAAAAAGTATAATAATTAAGTATAAAGAGATTTGAAGAATAGTACAAAAAATTAACGTACTTATAAGATTGAGTTACCTATCGCTCAGCTGTATGAGTCGACGACGAAACTCATGGATGCAGCCCGAAGAGGGCGCAGCAAATAGCTACTCAATAATCTAACTCCTACCTCACCTCATTAGAATCCCAGATAGTCGAGCCACTCTCCAGCTTTATGTGTACTGTGAGCAACGGCGTTTCGTGACCTATCTCACTGGAAATTCAATGGGAGTTTTTAAAAAGGAGAAAAATATTCCCTCATTTCTAAATCCTATGTTGGTATTTTCCGTAAATATTATATATTTTCCCCTAGATCTAAATGAATTTCATCCTAATACTGCACCAGAGGTTAGCGACCTAGCAACAAGATACCATTTGATGATTCAGTAAATATATTCAGTATAATTGATGTAAAAACATCATAATAAATTTTTAATTTATTTTTTTAATAAAAAGGTATCCTTTTAAGTAATTAACTTTTTTTTATAACTTAAAACAAGATAATCACAGATTTTTTTTGTTGATTTTTGCAAAATACTATTCCGTAAACATTTGGTATTAACAGATCCCATAGTCGCTGCGCACCCGGGCACAGATTCCCAAGGTTTGAACGCTTCCGCGGTTTGCCACGGGCAAGTTTTTGTATGAACAATTTCTTAGATTTTTGTTCATAGTTGCAGAATTCATATAGTATATAGCACGTATGAGAATCAATTCGGACTCGTTTTTGGGCAGTATTAATACGAATGGGAGATTTTTTTAGTGCGGAATTTGGATAGCGCGCTCTTTAAAGTGTGGTAAAATTATAATAAAAGTTTGTCTTATTATTATTTTTTATTTTTTTATGCGAGTTAACTGCACAAACGCAGTTTAGAGAAAACCGCTACTGACTGAAGTCAAGTCCAATCCAACATGACCCGACCCGACTCACGTAACATTAACAACCAACAAACTGGTGTGCGGAGTCCTATCTTACTTGACCTAGGGACCTACGTTAACTAGAATATTAACACGGTGTCAATATCATTCACTTATCCCCGGAGCATCATTGTATGATGCCATTATTAAAACAATACGTATATTGATTGAGGCTCTGTGACTTTTGTAAATATATAATAATAATAATAATAATAATATATTATTATTACATTTTTTATTGTACGACGGATTTACACATCGAGATTTCTTATTTTAACATACTCAACATTTGGGAAGATAGGTACGCAAAAAAGTTTTAAGGTTATTTAAAAAGTATTTAAATATATCTACTAATTTAGAAAGTTCATTCAATAGCACCGTTTCTCCTGTCATGCTATGCTGTGTTTAAACATTTATTCTGTCGTGTGGTAACTTGAACAAGTCGTGGCAACGACTACGGCTGAAGTTTTCAGGCGCGTATGAGCCATATAATTCTAAGAGGAATGTGCTATACGAGTATGTCAATAAAGTTATGCACTGCGTATATAAAACACTAAGTTTTGCAAGATTTGCTTATGCTTATTATTTGTTGCCTCAAGTAGGTGCATATGGTGCCCGAGCCTCCGATAGGTTCCATGCGTCGAATTTTTTCTGTATAATATTAATTACATACAATGGGAACTTGTTCTCGCTAAGCGACTGCAAGTAGCCTGTCACCAGGAGTTTAGTTCAACAATATTATATAATACAACAATAAATAACAATAATCATACACATGTAGCCAAAATTACAAAAAAAAATATGTACATGCATGTTGTGATCAATGTATACAAGTTGGAAAAAATATTTAAAAACATATATGAAAACAGCGCAACACTTTTGTTGTAGAAATACTAGAGTCCAATTTCATAATATCGATTTGAATAATATTATAAAAATATCGAAATATCAGCAAGTATTAAACAAATTGAGAAATAAAAACATCAGTACAGTTTTGTTACAGTGAGGATAGACTTAATATAATAGTAACACATAATAACTTCAAAGATTAAGGCAGTTATCAAAGTGATATACAATCAATGAGACCGTTATATTTGTTACCATCAATACACAAGGTTACTTTTCAAAAGTCATATAGTAAAATAATTATGTAGGATTTTGGACGATATCGGGGTTCTGGTATCGCGTACATACATAAATGAGACATCTGGCAACGTATAAACGCCACGCTGGTTAAAACCTATATGTTGTAAAGTATTGTTTTACAAATAATTTGTTTGCAGACAGGCGAATGTCACAAATAACGGGACGTGTTATTGATATAATATTATTTGGTAACACTGTCGGCAAGTAGGTGTACCTAATTCGAAATCTTATACCCAAAATACGTTCCAAAAACTCGGCATTAAATAATATACAATAACACCAAAAAATAAATACATTTATTTAGTGTTGGTAGCAAGATTATAATTTTATTTATTAGTATTTTTCATTCAATGTTAATTCATTGTTTAAACCATTTTATTTTATATGGCTGCCCCCCTATAGTCGATAGCAGTTCTCACTCAGTGCAGCAAACGCAGCCGAAAATATGCTATTTCCAAAATTCAAGTCATTGTACCTCTCTGTGGTTTAAACTGTCAAATTTATAAATATTATCAAATACACAATTCATCCTTTTTTTCTTACGAAATTTTCAGTCTTCATTATTTTACTCCAGAGGTATTTAAGCATAGCTACACCATTGTGTTATTCACCAGAAATATACTCAGTGTTAACAACGACAGTGTTTTTATCTAACGAGTAATAATCACCCATCCACGTTCTCGACACATTCAATTCATCCATAAAGTCCAAGATGTACAACCTTGGGCCAGATCAAAGACTTGCTGGAGCGGACAATATTGGAAAAAGCGGTGAATGGTAGAAGGCAGTTCAGTAATTTCGGTAATTCAGCGGTAGTAAGGTGGATTTAAGTTGTGTTAGTATCTGATAGGCTCTACGACGTGCTACGGCGCGTCGCTACGCGAATATATGGCTTCCGCCTCCCTTGTATTTATCCTCCCAAAAAATTTTTATTACAAAATTTAATTTTGGATTTGAGGTCAAAATACTCACCTAATGATCTTTTTTTTCATCAAAAAGTATAGTAAATATCTAGTACGGATTGTTTTACATTATGAAATACAGAGTCATTAAAGGAATTGATTTTTCGCGATTTTAGTGGCCGCTTAAACAATTATTTGGGGGCAAACGGTGACGTAAAAAAAAGTTTTACACCATCTGCTTTGAAAATATAACGAAATATAAAATAAAAAATAAATAAAAAATAAGCATTATAGTGGACATTAAATCAAATTAAAAACGTTGAATTTACGTTGGAACACAAATTTGCCGTACATGATTTAAAATATCGACCTGAAAAAGTTTTTTTTAAAAATGTTTTGTTTTTAAATTTTTATTTACGTAATCATGTTTAAATAGCAAATATGATAATTAAAAAAAACCCGCAAATAATTTTCTAACTTGCCTCTAAAATGGTGGATTTTTTTTCGTGGCCTATATACTTCATAATATAAAACAAAAATACATAAAATACTTCTCACACATACTAGATATTTACTAAACCTTTAATTAAAATCATATATATATATATCATTCAGTTTAGGTGGGTATATTGGCCTCAAATCCAAAATTAAGTTATGTATGAAACAGGCAGCCCTGCCGTTCCTCTTATTAACATTTGGATCATTTGCATCGCGCCGTTTTTCTGAAAAACCACCTCATTTATAATAAACGAAAATGATCATTAAATTATAGTAATCGCCCCCCGCAGAGTGAGAATTGTGCCGAGATATTTTGTATATATTGTATATTGATTCGAGGAATTAAATTGTGAGAATCAATCGACTCATTATGAATTTTTTAAATGCTTACGGTGATGTTACATATATTTTCTACTAGCTGAAGTGTCCGGCGTTGCCCGGAGTTATGAATGGTTCAGAGTAAAGTTTTTAGGTTGTCATGTGTTACCCCTACCCCTGCCCCTACCCCTGCCCCTACCTACCTACCTACACACCTACCTACCTACCCCCTACCCCCTACCCCCCTACCCCTACCCCTACCACTACCCCTACCCTTACCCCTACCCCCACCCCTACCCCTACATCTACCCCTACCTCTACCCCTACCTCTACCCCTACCCTTATCCTTACCCCTACCACTAACCCTAACCCTAACCCTACCAAAACAAACACACGCCACCCGCCCGGGTCTGTCTTTATATAATAGAGAAGAAGATGAGAAGAAGAAAAGAAGAAGAGAAGGAGAATGGCTTTGCCCTATTATCGTCGTTTCCTTGGAGGTGCTTGCGGGCTGTCAGGTTATTTAGTGTAAGGTGAACCTTCACAAAACTGCACTACATTAACTGTTATATATTATCAGTTTTATTGATAAGAAAGAAATCAATAATTCTTGTTGTGGCTTAACATTACAGAGCAAGTAATTCTATAATATTCTGGAGCACAACCGAATAAATTTTTATTATTAATAATTTAAGAACACCGTAGATTTGCAAAAATGCCAAATATGGTAAATTAGTTATAAAAGAAAATCACTTATTTATCACCTGTTTCATAATTTAAAAAAAATGTAACGATCTCCAAAGCTTTGGCAAATCATATATAGATAGTTTATTTACATTAACATTCTATATTGCGCACCTTATATTTTACATAAGTAAGTTAATATAGTAAGTTTCACTAATAATGTTATATTAATGGATTAATTGATACATTGGCCCGTGTTATAGCAACTGGTTCATTTCGTTTATATAATAATCTATTTTGTGAATATAATAACATACGAGTATGTGTAGTACAGTTTACATTATTTAATATTAAAAAAAGTAAAACAATTTAAAAAAAACTTGAACTCAAAAAAAAAAGTTGTTTTATATAGTAAAATTAAAAATAAACATACTCATTACAGTGCAATATAAAATCATGATAATTGAAAGTCTTATTTGCAGTGGAATATTTTTGAAAGTGAATAAATAATCTATTTATCTTATAATATGTCATAAAATCTTATCGTGTAATTTTTGCCGATAGACTGCATCAAACATTGCATCTTGCACATGATAAAAGGCCCCTCCGGTGAAATATTATGGGTTGCCGAGGCGGGGAAAGGAGGGAGGGGGGTAGCCAGACGGCCCCCTCCCCCCGGGACCATGAGCCCAAACCGACCGAAAGAAAACATACACCGGCTGGCAGTCAGATAACGTACTAATTCGGCATTGATAACCATTTGAAATAATATTAAACTCGTTCCAAATTAAGTATATTAAAAATATAACTAAAGGGAAGGTAATAATCTAGTTACGCAGGTACTGGAAAAATCGTGTTGGGTAGGTTCCTACGCAGGAGATCCGGGTTCGTAATTTGAACTATCTATTCGCCGGCCATTTTCACTTTCTAGGAGTTTCCCGCGACGGCGCGCCGCTGCACCGCTCCGCCAGTCGTCCGCCGACTTCCGCCGGTGTCGCACGTCCTTTGCTTCTGCGTTGCTGACTTCCGACTTTTCAGTTTAGCTTCACGATCGGAACTTTTAGCCCGCGATTCCTGGGGGATGCTCTCCTTCGCCCTCTTAAAATACATGCAAATATTTGGAGTAAAATAAATTATTATTCTTAAAATTAACAACAAAATATTTACGTTTGCAAATTTTATGTGAAGTTTGAAACATTTCTTCATTGTTGCGTGCAATATAATAACGAGCATGTGTAAACATTTTGAAATTTTAAATAATTACGCAAAAAAATAACGAGAGTTTTTAAAGTGTGCTGTTTTTCTCTGCATCGGCCCTGATAATTTACTGAAGTCTATTGTGACATTCCTCTCTCTTTCTCCATCTCTAAACATTGCAGCTGTGAAAAACTTTTGCACGTGATTGATTTTGAAAATTGCTCCCGATCTCCGTTGTTGGTCCGGACTGTGTGTGGAACGGAACTCGTGGGTCAGCTTCGGAGCCTCGCGGAGGGGCGTGGGGGGCCGGGCCAAGGTGGAAAGGTTCGCCGGGACGCTGTCGTGGGAGGCGGCGGGGCCGGCGCCCCCCGGCACCGCGGCGCCCCCCGTACAGGACCACAGCACGGAGGCCTTCTTCGCCAGTATGGACTTCGACCTGGCCAAGGCGCAACCCATGGAGCACTGGATGGACGATGTGGTATGTTGACTTGAGCCTCACCATCCATCTTGGGATTTTATTAGCAATTTATCCATCGATTATAATTTTTTTTAATAGAATTAAAAAAACTTACCCGCTGTTTTTCTACCACTGAGTGCGCCGTTGGAACATCTCTTTCTGTTCATGCATCGTTAACGGGAAAGAGGGAGATATCAACGTTATGCCCACAACAAAAATTCTGCTTTTAATATTTTGTTTTGCGAGAATTTTTTAGAGAACTTCGTTGCTACTTCCATACGCTAAATGCATTGTATACAGCGCCCTTGAGGTGGTTTTTCCCAAAAACGGCGCTATACAAATCATCCAATTATTATTATTATTATATGGGAAAAAGAGGTTGTAATTAATATCAGGGATATGCATAGGTCATGTTTAAGGCGCTCCTCAGCGCAAGTTATCGTAGTTAATAAATATCTATATGTGGGTTGATAATGAATGTCGTATCTACATTAAAGGCAGATTTATTAAGCATTATAGTGGTTAGTTTTTGGGGTGTTAGGTTAGGTCGTGTCGGGTCGATGCGGTACAATCTTTGGAGAAGGAGGGGGAAACACTTCAAAAGCAACCGATATAACACAAAGTAAGCTAATATAACGCCCATAAAAATATGTGAAAGTGTATATAATACATAAATTTACTTATTTCTTTTATTATAATATATGAATAAAAACAAATGGCACTATTTGTACTAGAATATTCTCCATACAACGAAATAATTATCACATATCGTTTGAAATCCGTAAAATAGGTGACTGGTGTGATGCAATTTAAATATTCTAAAAGTGACCCAGAGCGAGAATCAATAGGCCGACGCCATTTCCTAAATGCTCGTGGAAGTGTGTATAATACTTAATAGAATTTTCTCCATACAACGAAATAATTATCACGCATCGCTTGAAATCCGTAAAATAGGTGACTGGTGTGATGCAATTTAAATATTATAAAAGTGACCCAGAGCGGGAATCAATAGGCCGACGCCATTTCCTAAATGCCTGTGGAAGCAGTCGCGAAACGCATAATGGAAGCCTTTACATAAAATACAAAATAAATTTGATGAATGTTATCATTTTCCCGATTTTATATTCCGTATTCGATCGATTTTGACGAATGAAAGTTTTCCTTCGTGATTTTAGTGTTTAAGTTTGTCCGCGTTGCGTGTTGAATATTGAAACCATTGTGAGCATGGAGTAGCCTAATTTGCCCGCAGATCCCGACGCATTATCCGCCTCACGTGATTGGTAAAATGTAACGAAGTAAAATGGCGAACGTGCATAAGTGATTCGAGAATTTGGACTTTATCGCGTTCTGCATCCCGTCCCGCCCGACAAGACTTTTAGCCTTGAGGTAGGTCTGTGAACACATTCGGCGCGCAATATTCCACCAACGGATAACGGACAAATAAAAAGTACCTACTTGTCTGCTGTTTTTTTTTCTTTACCGCTTTGAGTTGCTTTCAGTAATCAGGTTTCATTTCGCTACGTCGTTGTGCATCGGCTTATTGTCCTGTACGAATTTAAATGTATGCAGGGGTATAATGAACACGAGTATTTTATACGAGCACAAATTCTTATGTAGAACATGAATTTATATTTATGTACCGCAATTTAGTAATATTTCGTTTCAAATTTAATTATTTTTATTTTATTTATCTCATAATGTTTTACAAAAGTTGCAAAAAAATGTGATCTAACTGGGGTACCCCGTTCTAAGGTCACTCTGTACATGGTTTTATGTATGGATTACGAATTTGGTCAAGTTTTCGTAAGTTTGTTAATTTTTTTATGTGAGTTTTCGTAATTATGTTAAAATATTACCAGAGGAAAATTATAACGTAATAAATTAATAAAAAATCTAAAATCTAGAAGAAAACATACCCTGAGCATTAAACTCTGTTCAGTTGCAACATCATGTCTATATTCTTCTTCCCGTGTCCATAATCCATATCTTAATACTTCTTTTGAAGTCCTTTAATTTTGTAATGGTTTTTATTACTAGAGGGAGGTGGTTAAATATATAGAGAAATATTGCAAATTTCTTTGTCCAAAAGTTGTTTTAGTTGTAGGTTGGTGGGATGTAAGTTGTAGTGAAGATCCTGTGAATCGACGCGAGTTTGTATGTGCAAAGTTATTCTGGTTTTTGAATGCGTAAATTAAAATATCTTTTGAATCTAACAGTTTCAGAGGCATTAAATTGAGGGCATTAAAAACATAATCTGTAGGAGTTCTGATGGGGACTTTAAGAATAATTTTCAAAATTGCCTTTTGAGTTATGATAACTGGTTTTGTAGTGTAATCGCATGAACTTCCCCATCCGATAGGACCATATTGTAGATGAGATTGACATAAGGCGTAATACATTTTAATTAGCTGCTCTTTATCTAAAATGTTTCTTATTCTTTTGAAAAAATAGGATAGTTTTTTATTTTTATTTGTCGCTTACGTTTTCAACTTGGGAGTGATAATGTAAGCAACAAAATAATACAGATAAGTAGGTCCATTTCTATAACGGCTTAGAAAATATTTTAAAGAATGCTGTTTTTACTTTAAGTTCCTCCTGCAGTGCTGCTTACACGTTTAAAGGTCTATTCACATCTACTGGTACCGTACAGTGCAGGCACGTACAGTGTTAGGCACGGCACAGTACATATATATGTAAACAACTAATTTCGCGGGATTTACCACTTTACGTGTCTGCACTGCACTGCACGGTGCTGGTGGATGCGAATCAAACTGAAGATTAATTGATTTATCAATCAATGTTATTAGTAAACCATGCTAAGATTCTGGCTTGATTTTATTAATATGGGTAGAGCCTAGCAAACAAGAAAATGCACATTGCTTAAGATTGCCGATGCGCAGAAACCGATTTTGGTAGTCAACCGGAAAAAAAAATCACCAATCACCATTCTGGATTTCCGAACAACTTCGGCAAAAGTGCGCAGTACACGAACGTCGGCGCATTTTTTATTTTGTCATGCTCTATAAATAAAGAAAAATGAAAACTTTAAATTAAAATGAAGTACTACAAATTAAATATGAACAATAATTTATTAATTTTTTTGATTTTATCCTTCCGGAGTTTATTTCAACTCGTTAGGAGTATGTACATATTATATTATTATGTTATGAATAACTAAGTAACTAACTAACCACCACACCGTTTCCCCGTAGGGGTAGGCTGAAAGGACGGACCGCCAAACAACTCGATCTTGGCATACACTTCTTGCTTCATTCACATTCATTCATCGTCTCATACATTCTCTTCTATTATTCCGACTTCTGACATGGCTCGACTCAAGTATTTGATTTAATTGATCGTGCCATGTCTTACTCGGCCGTACCCGGCTTTTTCTTCCGTTCACATTCACGTCATATATTCTTCTTACACTCCTTTCTTCTTTCATTCGCTCTAAATGCCCGCACTATCAAAGCGTCTCCTTCTTAATCTTATTGATGTACGGCAGTGAGGCATGGAATTGGCAGTGGAAGGATGAAAGTAAACTGAATGCCGTAGAAATGAGATTCTGAAGCGAATGTGTGGTAAAACCATGTATGATCATGTGAAAAATATTGATATTCGTAAAGAATGCAAGGCTGATGTAAGCTTGATGAGTAAGTTTATGTTGTGAATTGTTTCTGTAATTTAATACATATTGTGAGTAGTGAGAGCCGATTGTGAGTATTTTGCTCTATATAGGCGACGCTAGTAAATGCCCCGCAGACTTTATCTGTTATAAGGTTTCGACAAACAAACGTGTCCTCTCTGTCTGTTTGGGCTGCCTGTCATCTGTCGGCACAGGGTAATTTCAGAGCTGCCATGTTAATATATTGACAAAGCCGCATAGCCTCGAACAACGATCAAATTAATTATAATCCGGACATAATGAGAATTAAAACCCGACATCACTATAATGAAGCCTAGTTGAAATAGCTGACTATGGCCAGACGAATTTCCGAACACAATTCTTCAAGTCCAACCGGGCCATTCAGGTAATGGTAATATTCCACCATTGTTAAAAAAGGTTTTTTCATTTCTTTACGAAAGGTAAAATTAATATTGTTTAACTTGTTTAAATATGTACTAATTAGAACAGATTTCAGGCGTTTGAAATAGTAATCTGTCAGTAAAGAATCTGAGGATTTGAAAAAAGAACAGTGATTCTATCAGTGAAAAGTCTGAGGTTTTGAAATAAGAACGACGATCGGATTAGTGAAAAATCTGAGAATTTGAAAAAAGATCCAATCAGGAGGAATTAAAATAAGAACAGTTTTATAATATTTTAACTGACATAATTCAGATGAAACAGTACGGCATCATTTTATTGTGCGGCCTGACCTTGGTATAAAATATGCAATGTGTAGTATATGATGACAGGTAGTAGACATATTATGTGTATTGTAGCTTGGGGCTATTCTATTGCTATGTGCCATGGATGAAATGCAATATCTGCATGTGTAGGAAGCATTGTTCGACGTACTACGGTAGATTATGACTAATTGTATTTATAATAAATCGTTAAAACGTTAATGTAATTATACTCGTATTTACATTATAATATTGTTACTACAAACTTACATCTATGATTACGGCATTTTATAATTGAGCTATCGTAGTGGTGTGATGTGCGGATGTCTTTATTGTTGATTTACGACCGCTCTCACTAACTGAGGGAATAATATCAGTGTCGCCAACGAGGTTTGGCGTGATTTTCGCTCAAATTTCCTCCTGGAAGTTCAGTCGTATATTTTTATGAATTAAGCTTCGCCATAAACAGCGTATTTCTCATGATTGAAGTTGACATGTTTTTATGTAATTATGTTTGTTGTTTTCTGTATAACAAATTGAATAAAATATTCCGATGTTTCGTCGCGTAGGTTTGTTTACCTACTGACTCATCATCAGCAATTCTCTGGACTCTGGGGTATTCTACGTACCACAGTTTTTTAGAGTCAGAGAACTGATATTTATTTTTTGATCGTTGAATTTTTTTTAAATATGACAAATCTCGAAAGAAATTTGACACAGAAAAGACGGAAAGTATCATCCTCAAATAATTCTCATTTATTTTAGGCTGCTATCTTTCCATATTGACTGCAAGATTCTACCTTCATTTAACTACACTCTAGATAGTGTCTCGGATATACCTATCCGATTTTTATTTATATGGAATATCTATCGACTTTTTCTACAAGTCTAGGGTTAATTTTAAATTTTTATTGCAATAGTTTTTTTGAAGCTTATAAACTTCTATAAATAAACCGAGCGGTCCTGGGAGATGCTTTTTTATTTTCTGTGTCTTTTCTGTTTCATATTTCGTTTGAGATTTGTTAATATTATCTTACTTACGTTAATATTTTTGCAAACCACCCAATCCCATCAGACCATACTTACAATAACACCACGGGAACTAGTCTTTTGCATTAAAACACGGTATAGGAATTAGATTAGACAACTTAGAAGCACTATGAATAAAAAAATAAAAAGTTTAAATTTAAAATTATCAGATAACCTACTTAATTATCAAACAAATTTATCCTATATATAAGATTGCTATCAGCGAGTGCCGCTAACACATAAAAAACAATTTACAATTCTTTGAATGAAATAAAAGCCCTACAGTAGCAATAGGCAGCCCGGTCACTGGGTAGAGAAGATCATCTCCACATGTATGCACCTCTAACCATAGTTTACACGGGAAGAGGGAGAAATGTTCCCTGGTACTTTACACAAAATTTTTACAATGCGATATATAGTCCAATTTTAATCACGTTTCCTGTGAATCCTTCCACATCCTATCAATTATTAACTTCCTATACCTCTGTTGTGTTACCTCACTCACACATATAATTATAATTATGTAATCAAGTAGTCTTTTTTCACTAATAATAGCTCTGTCTTGTATGTATCATTATAGGATTGGCTTAATGAATTCATTATGTCCCCATTACACTGTTGCATTTAATATTCATTTGTAATAATATGTATTATTGTTGTCTCCCTCTAATACTTTATTCTCTTTTCTCTCTTTTTTGTAATATATCTGTCTCACTCTATTGTTTCCTGTACCTATATATATATGTATACGATAACTCTTTAGTATTATTGTATTATTCTTTAGTCATATTTTCCTTGACATAAGCGAAACTGGTGGGCTTAAAAATATAATAAATCCGTGGTTTATAACGGTAAGTTTCAAAAGCGTTTTATTTTATTTAATACTAGCTGATGTGTACCTGGCCTTGCTAGGGTTTTTTTTAATAAACTTATGAAGTTGTGAATTCTTGCTTGTCGTGTTGGTGTCATAATTGATTTGACAGCGAAAGTAATGCCCTGTGACGACTTTTACTATCTCTGAACAAAGAAACAATTGGAAAATTTTATTTCATTCCAAACATTTATTTAAAAAAATATATATCTACATAAAAAGTTCTTCGTCTGGTACCTACTTGTGTCTTCCATTTTGAAAATATTCTACCCAAACAAACCTTATTCTTCTGAATTTGTAATCTATGGCTAACCAGAGTGGTATACCTATGGGCTAATCCCAATAGAACATGGCGGGTTCAATGTTTTTCATACTAATTTAAAAACGTTATAGCAACAGTTTTACATATTAGATTTCATTAAAACTACTCTCTAAACCTTCCCGGAACAAACTGTGTTCAGCGAAACCGGTCAAGTAATTTTCGAGAAAATCAAGGACAGACATGGAGACAAACATTCACATATATATAGATTATCTTCATTAAAAAAAATATTCCAATGAGGTTTACAAACTTCAATTAGTTATTCCAATAAAAATAATGTTTATTTGCTGTCTTTATATTTATTTTAATGATTATTTCTTTATCTGTTAAACCCTAAGCCCTGTCCCGCTGGTGGCTGATTATTTCGCTTCGTCTCTGAACCCGAAATTATTGCAGTAACAAAACTACAAGCGTCACCAAAGTTAATTCCCTTGACGCCGTCCACAAATATCCGCCTGGACCAAGACTTACTCATAAATTACTTTAAACTTGCACAAAATCCTGAAAGTAGCCGTTAATTATTATCTCTCAGAAAGCTTTTATGAAACGTTGAACATCTTATTAGAATGTCCTACTTGTTATGATTATGTAACGTGGACATTATTTCAGGGTGGTTGATACTCTCAGTATAATGCCTTTCAGAATAATACTAATTAGAATGTCCTACGTGTTATGATTATGTAAGGTGGACATTATTTCAGAGTGGTTGATACTCTCAGTATATTGCCATTCAGAATATTACCAATTAGAATGTCCTACATGTTATGATTATGAAAAGCGGAGATTATATCAGAGTGGTTGACACTCTCAGTATAATACCATTCAGAATAGCCATGTTTGATGATCAGATCTGAATAGCCAGGGGCCTGATTCCGGTTCCTTTTAAGGATAATATCCTTAAAGCCTTTTTGCTTAACCCTTTCTGACGTTGTGTTTGCAAACTGCAAACACCTAGGAATTCATCTATTGTGGTTGTGCATTGTGTTTTGCATGACTTATACACCCCTATTCGCATAGGTTAAATGTCACTTTGCACAAATGAACGTTGCCATGTAGCGGTGGTAAACATCAAGTTTTTGAATATTTCAAATAACCAGTACTTTTTTGACTGTTGAAATTAGAACAACACTGATTATCACGGTTTTTTCGAGTGCAGTTACATTTAAAAAAATAAAAATGTTTGTATTGATAATTTGATAAGTATTTTTCTATTTTGTTATTAATTATGATCATGTTATCGTGTGAAATGTATTTTTTATGACATTTCGCTTTATTTGAAGGTTTTTATGTTTTTTATTGGTGTTTGCAAAACAATAACACTTCGGATTATAAACATTAAAATAGCGTGATGCTGCACTGGGTTGTCGTCAATCAATTTGAATGAAAACAACGACGAACTTCCTTCTGGTAGATTCAGAATAATGCTATGATGGCGATGATGACGTGAAAGTAATGCAACAATTTGTAAGTGAAAAAATTGTTCCCGCAGCAAAACAATTAGATAAAGCTGATGTTTCTATACATGGTAGCACAAAAACAGAAGTGCATTCGTCAAGATGGTCTTGTACCATGTGATGTCGGGTTATGTCTCACAGAACTAAACCGGTCAGTGGCCGAGTTGGCACCGCGTTTGGGTTTCACCCAGGCGTCGTTAGTTGAATTCTTCAGCTGGTCCAGCAGTCCTCCATTACGACACAAGCAACATCTTCCGCTTACTGTGATGGTAGTAGGAGATTTTCAAATATTGTCAGGTTATTCGTAACCAGGGAATAAATGTTTTTTGATTTATCATAAAAAAATAATTAAAAGTAATTTCAGTACCAATAGAACTAAGAATGATAAACCTTAGAAATAAATACACAAAAAATTAAACATGAAATAATACAACATTTTATTTTAAATTCCCCTACTTGTTTTCATTGAATTATAATATTAATATTATAAATAAATAAAAAAAATCTTCTCACATTTGCACACTGTAACAAAAAAAATACACATTATTTTTTTATAATTATTCTTATCCAGATACGGTGTTTTTTTAAAGAAAATTTAAGAAGATTTAAATTGCTTGTCTGAAAGAGATAACTGCGGTTCTGGTTTTCTCGGATGAGAGCTGTTATTCAGCGAATGACGTTCTTTAAAAATATCGATATTTGTGTAGTTTTAACATAAGAAAAACTCAATATTATCCTATCCTAAGTATTGACTTTAAACATAATTAGTTAGTCGTTTGTCGCATGATAATGCTATTAAATTAACCGAATTAACGAAATTGCAATGTTTGTAAAGTACCTATGCCAAAAGCCCGATGCGTCAGACAAAAGTGATTTAAATTCTAAAATTTATAAAACTACACGTGTAAAGTATGTGTGGTACACCTATAATTTTTAATAATACTGCGATAATTAAACCACAAACTCCTTTAAACAATGTATTGTCATTGAGACGTAAATCGCAGTTAAGCAAAATGTCTTTAACTCCAAGGATAAGGACAGTGTCTTATCCTTAAAAATCACCGGAATCAGGCCCCAGGTATTTCCCAACCTTCCTCTTTCCCATATCTTTCCCTCCACCACTCCATTCAACCTCACAATATGGGTGCCATTGTCCCAGTTGCTTTGGGCAGTTGGGACTCAGTGTGATGTTCACTTCACTTTAAGGCGATGCAATGGGAAGTAATGTAAAATCATGTGTTTTCGTTTTAAGAATTTGATGGCCTAGAAATATCGTAGATGATTTAATTAAATACTGCAAGTGAAACACACTTTGGCTTTTCGTTTAACCTTGCATTTTTTTGATGTGTCTTTTATAAGCCTAGAAAAAAAATAAAGTATCGGACATTAAAAAAATGTTTAAAGCTCAAACTCTCCTACCTACAAACCCCTTTTCCTATATTGTCGTATTGTTCATTGTGGTAAATTGAGTTTTTTAGAATATGACGGTAAAACATTTTAATAATTATGTCTGAGCTTTACAGAATAGAATAAAACACGCATTTTTGTGATGATTTTTTTACGTAAATCGATGTTAAGCGGGACTTTCAACCTTGTCGCCACCTGCATAAGGAGCGCGTGATTTCGTTGAGGAGTAAGGGAAGAGGATGGAACGCCGCGCACTCCTCGCTTCATTTACACATCGTCTTGTACATTCTTACTTTTTGTTATACCGATTTTTGCCAGTCTTGATGTGACTTCCTGAGTTGTCAACGACTTCTTATTTCATTCGCTTGCGCGCCATAATACGGTATTTTCATGAACTATGGATACCGTTAAAAATGTGTCGAAGATACAAAGTTTATTCTTCTTATTAATTAAAAAAAATCATTCGCAATTATTACTGATTATAAAACAATCTAAAAGTGCACATTCCGAAACGGATCGAACTGGCTACAACGCCATTGTGATGTACATAACGCCAATGGCTGGTAAGACTTTTTTCTTCTATTTATTAATATGAAATCAAACATACACATTTCAACTAGATCGATCCCCACACCCCCTTCTCTTCCACATGGAACTTTTGAATTTATATTTCTCATTTTATTTTGCATATCCTTTTATTTTGTTTTGATTCTTCGTAAGTAACTAGATTCACTAATATATACTACCCAAGTGGAAACCTGTAAATTGTCAAATTTATATCGCTTATTTACATATTCCCCATTTTTATGTTGTAAACTGTCGATCTCCCAAATAAACAAATAAAAGATGGGGTGTCACCGACATTGGTCGGCGTGACGTCGACAACGCCATATTCACGAACAAAAACGAACGTGTCGTTTTGGCGGCAAATAAAAAATGGCACATTTTAAATCGTCGTAGTAAATTTATTCGTGAAATAAACAATGCAATCGTTATAGTAATTTTTAATAAAAAAAAACGAATAAAAATACCCTATTATATTCTCGCGAGATTCCTTTCTCCGTCCATTCACTCTACATATAAAAATACCCTATTATATTCTCGCGAGATTCTTTTCTCCGTCCATTCACTCTACATATAAAAAATACCATTTAAGCATCCCTTCTTTACTTTTACTTCGGTTTTATTATTTTCGAATCTCTATATTCGTATTACGGTCATACGTGGTTTTACCACACTTTCGCCTCAGGGTTCTTATGTCTACTATGGCAATAAAAACAAGAACATGGAAATGGAACTACTAACTCTGGTTTCTGACCTACCGCACAAGCACCGATCATTGTTGGGATCTGTTCAATTGGAATCTGTTCGCTGGACAATGATTATAATTGTTCAGGTTAACCGGTGCATTCAGTCGTGTCTGATCGTTGTCGAGAGTGTCCATTGACTAGGTCTGCATGACTAGATTGCCCATTTGATGACTCAATTTGTTTCCGCTACTTAAACAAAATCCCGAACGTCACATCACATGAATTTTCCTGTATTTTATTAAATAACACAAACCCTTTGTTTTTTCCAATAAATTTTAATTTCATCACGACTTTGCCTACTTCGTCACGGTTAAATTTAAAACTAAACAAACATACTCGTACATAGTATTAAGTCGGCGCTCAAACTGCCCGCACAGACGCCGAAACAGCTGTCACAATAATAAAAACTAAAAATACTTGCAGAATTTAATAATAACACTATTAAATTAGATTTACATTCAATTAAAAAAAAAACAAATAAAGGGAGTTGTACGAAATAAACACAAAATCAATTAATATCTTCTTCAATGATTAAAAATTATGAAATATGGGTACCTACTATCCGTGTAGATTTTATAGATTTCTATCAATGTAATATCACACAAGAGTTCCACTATCCGGAGCCAGTGGCACTATAGCACCCCAATTAGGGAAAACGTAAGTAACGGAAGGGAGAAAGTTTGGGAAATATCTAATTTATCAAATCTAATCACTTAATTAATCTAATCCATTTTCAAACTAAAACTATTTCTCTGATTTCTTGTCCCAATATGAATGGACTTGCCCAAAGTACCATTTTGACGGCTGGAGGCAAAGGTCACGCGACACCCATTTTGGCACCAGGCTGGTTCACTGCCGTCCACGTTAGTTTAGCGTGATTTTGACTGCGGTGAGTAAATTACAAAACATTTATAAAAAGGGTCAAACTAAATACTCTCATAAAGTATTCGGTTTTTGTAAACAAGCCGAACCATTTTACTTACTTGCTGTTTTACTTAAATTGGCGGCACGCCTCGCTCGCCCCTCCCCTCTTATTTTGATTTTTTCCCCTTGCGTGTCAGAGCATCGCTATGCATTATTTGATCTGTACCACTGACTTGGTCCTTTTTGGTTCTAGCCTCGAGAAAGTCAATGATAATACAGCATTCTCTCTATTACAATGCCTCACATCGTATATTCCATTTGATTTTGAATTTGTACTGAGAGAGCAAATTTATGAATCTGGAATTTAAGGTTCGAATGGCCAGACTTTTGAATCCCGTAACACGCCCACATCACATATCTTGTGTGTTTTCTGTATTCTATGGTTACCGGCCTCAGACTACAGATATCACAGTGTCGAGGTCGCGGTCTGTGTTACGTCACGTCACGCTAAACACTAGCAATGAAAATACTATACATAATAATATGTACCTATATAATGATGTTGTAATCGTGTCCGTAAAAACCAGCTGCATTATGGCTTGCCATTATTCGACTAAAAACACCAAGCACTTGCTTTAAACCACAGAGGCTCGGCTGTTTAATCCGGGGTATAGATTAAGCCCAAACTTAATACTATTTACTTCGTTGTAACTTTAAATTTGAATGATTTGTTTGTTTCTTTTTAAATATATTTAGATTATTATTATTAGTGTTATTTTGGATTCCAAACTGACTATCTCTAAATACAATATATGTTATAAAGAAAATCGCCAAAAAAGTGTCACTACCCGGAAGTATAAGAAGATATATCAGTGCAGAATCCTGTAAAACTATATACAATGCCATCGTTGTTCCTGATATGAATTACTGTAGCAGTATTTTTGTTCTTGTCAAAAGAGGAGGATTTTAGAAAACTAACAGTTTCGCAAAACAAAGCCTTGCGAATAATTTTAAGACGAAACAAATATTCCAAAGTAAAAAAAAAAAGCTGAATTATCTAAACACAATGTCTTTTAAACAAATTATATACTTAAATGTAATAGTTTTTCTCTTTAAAATGTTTAACGGCCGACAAAATTCAGAATTCTTGAGAAAAATTAATAAACAACAACACAGACATAACCACTTTACAAGAAGAAGAAATGAAATAAGACTTCCCATTCGAAAGAAAACAAAATCGCAAAACTCATTACTTTTAACTCATTAACTAGAGCCTTGAAAATCTTCCATTAAATACCAGCCAATATAAAAGAAGAGCAAAATGTTTTGAAATTTTCGAAGGAAGTGACGAAATACGTAAAGTGCAATTTTTAATATCGAAAGTTATCTAACACAAGAACGAGTCGTAGAAGCGATCCATTCTCATGTGGCAAATGTCAACCATGGCTCTATATGGTAATAAAATTTACGATTTTAATTTCCAAAAAAAACATTACACAAGCAATAAAATATTTCATATGAGACGATCCTTGAATTGGGTAATAAATTTTCCCCAATAAAAGTGGTCAAATAAAATAATACATTTTGTGTGTAAAAACATATTTTGTATGTAAAAATATATTTTGAATGTAAAAATATATTTTGTACGTAAAAATATAATTTTGTATGTAAAAATATATTTTGTATTTAAAAATGTATTTTGCATGTAAAAATATATTTTGAATGTAAAAATATATTTTGTAAGTAAAAATATATTTTGAATGTAAAAACTTTAAAAAAAAAATTGTTTTATAATTCCCCCCCGGATCTAGCTAAATTTTCCCAGTTTTCTCATCAGGCATTGTGGGGTGTAGAGTTGTAAAGCAAACCTCCGGGCGCAACTAAGCGAATGTTGCCGAGGTCCCGGCGCAGACAATACAAACAATTACCATTTTGATATGCTACAAATATTCAATGTTAAGGTCGCGTTTGTTATGGGTTGTGTGGGTCAACCAGCCAACATCGCTTTACGGTTTATTTATCTACGTGGTCAGTTCGTTTGCTTAATGTAAGATTGAAGTTGCAACTGATGGCACTGATAGTTTTATTTTAATATCGTTGTTTCTGTATGGAAGACTAGGAGCTACGTGGGTTTTTGCCACTAGGACCTTTAGGTGATATCCGTTCGGCTTCACTTCACGGCAGACTACTTCTATCGGATGTTGACTGTCGCCAGGGCACTCTTCACAAAGCAGACTGCAGAGCGAAACGATGATTCCGTACCCGAGTTTCAACTACCCAGAGCAAACTGTGGCATCCCCATTTGGAGAATGTTGCGAGACTGACGAAAATTAGATTATCGTTGGGCAGTTCATATCTCGTCACTAAATATAGTTAAAACCATTGCACGCGATTCCGACTGGTTGTCTCTCACTATGGCGATAACGGTGGTAAAATAAGTTATTTTATATATGTGGTCATTAATGATATTCTACATTGATTTGCCTTTAGAAGAGAATACCCGGGAAACCTGAAAAGCCGGTTGTTATATTTTCGGTCCGGAAACCGTAAGGTTACCGGCTTCCGGTTTCAGTATTCGGTACTACATATACATTTTTAAGGTCTGTGCTCTTGTTGATCCGGGTCTTTTCAAATGACCATGACTGAATTAATTTATTGTGGTATTTTCTTGTAGGTCTTTTCTTACGTATTATTTTATGCATGTTAGAATCCAATGGTAAGCAGGTGTTTTCAATGTAACGATTTTTGCATATTATTCGCGTGGCATTTTTTAGTGTTCGCACACTAAAATGGCTTTCCCAGCGGTTTTATTGGCTGCAAAATCTACGGCTTCGAATAACGCGCGCTAAAAGACTGTACAAAAACTGGAAATGAGAACAAAGCTGTGTCGACAATAAATCAACCGAACTCCTGTTTTTGTCAATAAATATTCTTAAATAAAACAAACACTTTATTATTACAAATTCATCCCCAACCGGTTTCGCTTATCCCAAGCCTTGTCAGGGTAAAATTTAAAACTAAACATATATATATATATATATATAGGTGAGACATAATACAAAATGTAATAAGGAGACAAAATATAAAACTAACGATGAAACAGTGAGACAGAGATATGCTTGCATGTAATAGAATGTGACAACATATAAAAAGAGAGAAACAACATCAAAGGAGGAAGGGATTAAGAGGAAAGGGATTAAATTTTTAGTTAACGGGAAATATATCTACAGGACTGTAGGAAGAGTTACGTTGATTATTTCGAATATTACTATCAATTTTAACGGCTTTCTTTATTTCCAAAGCTTCTAAATTATCTAATCTAATGTCAAAACCATTTTTGTGTAGAATATTAGTGCCGGTGCTATGATTATAGGTATGGTCGTTTTCAATTAGATGGTTGGCGAATTCCAAAATAAGATGGCTATTTAAACGTCTGTGATATTCTTTGATTCCAATGTTTTTGTTTATTTATTTGTTTTATTTCAAAAACATATATATTTATTTACTCCTAGAAAGCTTTTACATGTTGATACATTTATCACATAGTTATACAATGGAGTATGATAATATAGTACATACAATAGTAATTAGGGTGTAAAAGTAGTAAGTAGGTACAATACAAGTAAGTAGTTACAGCGTGATGAATAACAGTATTAAATGTGGTTACAATATATCTTCAGGTTGTACACAAGAGTATAACGAGTGGTTTAGTATATAATATAATAATATAAGTATTTTATTTTTATTTATTTTATTTACATTTTACAAAAGAAAAAATCTCGATAAACTATTTTTTTGTAGTTTAACTGGAGCTTGTTATTCAAATTTCAAAATTTACAGTTAAGGTTACAATATATATATATATATAAAGTAAAAACATATGTAACAAACTTAAATGCACAAATATTTCTCAAGAATCTTTATCAAAAATATTTCTACAAAATATAAAAGACATATAAAATATAAACATAAACGACAACAATAAATTGTACATAAAATAATAATAGGTTTACGGACTTCAATAAGTTATAAAAAATAAATTGAATAAAATAATATTTTCTAATACAAATAGCTTCTTTCAGTTAGCCAAGTTTTAAATATATTTATTAACTGTTTAGTTTTAATACAGTTTTTTTTATTTATTTCAGCGGGTAACATATTTAAACAGCTAGGAATCGTGTCATCTAAAGTTCTTTGTCCATATTTGTTTCTATGCTTAGGAACCATTAATACTTTATTTTCATATAAATATTAATAATAATAATTTTTATTTATATTTATAATTTAAATGTATTATTCAATGTTTTATAATTATTTTGTTATTATCATTTTTGATCTATTACTTACCTACTTTTATTCATTTTTGTTTATGCTCATATTTTGTATATTCTTAAATTATTGTTCTAAAATTTTTTGTCATTTTTCTATACTTGAAATTATTTTTTAGTATTCATTTATTCCTGAAGATGATAGCATTGCTATCGAAACATGTAGAAATATTTATATATTTTAATTAAAGTGGTGTATACAAAATGTATTTTTAATTATATAATTAATAATGACGCCACAAAGTTATAAATCATTTGAAGATATTACATTAATACTTCATTAAAATTCAGACGAGTATTGTAAGTGTGCTCTAGTCTATTTGTATTATATATAGGGTTATTAACCCTTAGCGGAACTTTTGACTTTTTTTCTTTACTTCCATTTTTTTTCCGTATTTATTTATGTTCATTTAGATGTAAATAAACAGGATAAAATGATAAATATAATTAATATTATATTGTATATTGTTAATGATTAATTATTGTTAATTGATGTGGTTATTATAAAGTAACACTGCTCCAGTAGCATTTTTGCGAATGCGAAAATAAAATTAGTGGTTTATAATAATTAAAAACAATGTAAATATAACAATTAAGAAACCTGTGATTTATCTATGGACATAATTTCTACACAAGTCGTGGAAGCATTTTCGCAGTTCTAAAAGACATAATCCAATTTTGCAAGTGGAGCATTTCCATTTTGTCTGGCGAGGAACTGCGCGGGTACTGCATTTATCACTAATCGAATAATAAAAATATCGGTAAACATGATGTTATTCAAATTTTGAGTAATTTTTTTTGCAGCGACCAATAGATAGTAGTATTAGTTACTTCTCTCAATATGTGTTATTTTAAAAAGGATACTGCTCTACGAGGAAATAATTATTTTATAGGTGTGCTCACAGGGATGCCACAGTTCCCCCAAGGGTTAATGTGCTACAATGTAATTTTGTTCCTCAGAATAGATCTTACTTAAAAGACTCCGATAAAAGTATAGAATATTATGCCTTTGTTCGTATAAACTTTTAAGAGCTGATATATGTGTATGTATCAAAAAAATAATTAATAATTAATTATTTTTTTAAAATATTAACATTACGCGCTGTCTTACCGATATATTTATTTATTTGTAAGAAAAAACAGCTTTTAATACAAATTTACATACAAAGAAAGTTTAACAAAAGGTAAGCCAACAAAGTTTCTTGTGCTAACAGTGGTTAAATACAGATGTTTTATTAGAAAGAAACAAAATAAGAATGACCCTTCTAAGGAAATTGAGCATTGTATTACCAACACATACGGGGAATTGGAGAATTTATCCTAAGATTGGTTTGTCGGGTTGGTCTTGATGGTATGTGAATGTTTATAAAGTTAATGAGCTCTGGCGAGTCCAGGCCATTATTTATAATTCTAAATAACAAGATTTGATCAAATATTAAGCGTCGTGTTTGAATCTTGATGAAGTTATGGAATTTTAAGGATTCGGTATTATTTGCAAATTGAAAATTAAATTTATAATTTATATGTTTAAAGAATTTACGTTGAATGCTTTCGATTCTTTCAATATGGGCTTGGATGAAGGTGTCTATATCGGTGTGCAATATTCTAAGTGAGGGCGGATATACACTGTGTGAAGGGAGTACAGAGTCTTTATGTTGCGAAAAGGTTTTGAAATATGAATTATAAATCCCAGCATTTTATTGGCTTTATTGATAACCTCGTTAGTTTGTTTGATAAAATTATGTTTCACCACAAGGTCTTGAATAGATTCTACTTCAGTGATTTCGGCATATAATGCCGAACAGTTATTACTATTTAATTTACAAATTTTCTAGTGTAAATGCATTTCCTTGCACAATCACAACAGTAATATAAAAAAGGGAATTTTTCTGTATTCATATATTTTTACGTTTTCCTCCCAGATAATCTTTATTCTCAGTTTTACATGTGTCGCCATCTGTATGTAGCGTTTATTTTAATTCTTGTTATCAATACATATGCAATACATTCCGCAATGTCGCCGCATATCACAATCTTTGAATCTTCATTCATAATCTCCATAGAACACTTGTGCACCAATACATTATGGAGATTACAGATGTAGAATACATTACCGTAAATGAGAAATTGAAAAAAAAAATCATAGACAAGTATTAGGAATGACAAATGGTGTAAAAGTAAAAATTTGTATATTAATCACTTAAACAATATTAATATAATATATTTAATATGTTATTAACTATTTGCTGCGCCCTCTTTGGGCTGCATCCATGAGTTTCGTCGTCGGCTCATAAAGCGGAGTGATAAGTAACTCAATCTTATCAATATTAATCAGTAATATACTCGTATATACAGCATTGTTTGAGCAGCAGACTCAATGCACAATTTTGAATAAACTAGGGGTATAAATAATCAAATGTAAAGTACAAATATACAAAGAGCAAATTATTTTTAGTATTCTATATATTCCTGATGAAGAAAGCATTGCTTTCGAAACATGTGTATAAAGTGGTGAATACAAAATATTTTTTAATTAAGGTATTAATAATGACGCCGCAAAGTGAATACCAAACTTTTGAAGAAATTACAATAATTATTAATTTGCTTCTCTTTAAATAAAAAAAGTAATAATTAATAATGATAATTGTTAATATTAGCAAGGAAGATACAGTTATTACCGTCATCACAGCACTCGTCACGTAAACTTATTGCGATGAATGTTGGCTTTGTCAGCAGAAAGAGGGTCTCGAGTATCCGACCTCTTCATTACGAATACAACATTATTTGTATATAATTTATATAATTCTTGTTCTTGTCTGTT
This sequence comes from Halesus radiatus, assembly GCA_022606495.2. Taxonomy (NCBI): domain Eukaryota; kingdom Metazoa; phylum Arthropoda; class Insecta; order Trichoptera; family Limnephilidae; genus Halesus; species Halesus radiatus. The sequence goes on from JAHDVE020006182.1 coordinate 419,260, forward strand.
TATCTCCGCGACTTCCTTATCGTTATTAATTTGCAGTGAGAACTGAGGACCGCACTTTATGTAACTGATGCCATACGAATTATGCACGAATTCTGAACCAAATCTCTCAGATACGAAGTACTCTAGGAAATACGTACGTTATAGTATTTAATACGTTCAATGTACCCCGTAAAAGAGCTGCTCTAATAAATAAAACAGTAATATTTATCGTGTGTTTGTATCACTAATATTGATTGACGTGACATTTTGTAGGAGGAAGGAAACACAGAGGCCGGCATATTATTCCACAGCCAAACACAAGAATGAGTCGTAGAAGCGACCCTTTCTTATATGACAAATGTCAATCGTGTTTTTTTTTTTAATGTGAGTACCGCACGAGACTGCTCCCAACAGTCCCAAACCGTTTGGAGCCAATGAGACTATAGCATCCTCAATTGGGGTATGTTGTAAGACTGAAGGTAGTGGGGGTGAAATGGGATGGGAAAGAGGATGGTGGGGAAGTACCTGGCTATTCAGATGTGGTCACCAAACACGTCTAAAGCCATTTCAAGCAACGTTTCGATTCTGAATGGTAGTCTTCCACCAGGGCGATACTGAAAGTATCTACCACTCTGGAACGTGCCGTAAATATACTACGTATTGTTTTAAATTAATAAATTGTGAAATAACAAATTGATGTATTTCTCTTCAAATTCTATACCTAATTTACATGTATATAGCAAAACAAAAATATTAAAACAAAGCTAATCAATACACATCAATACTTGTACCGAAATTAACACATCCATCTCTCACAGGTTCTCCTAGTGAGGTGGTCACGACATATATAATACTCCACTCACAGAATCACCTCTTCAAACCTACCTTACACTCCACATTATAAAACACCATACAATGCACCTTTATCATACTAAAAAAAACATATTATGTAAAATGGTACTGTATAATATTGTTGTGTAAAGAAGGGAAGGGGATGGGGAAGGTTAGGTTGGAGGAAAGCCCCTAAGTTGGAAAGCCAGTGTGGTGTAAACTGGGAAACGGGGAAGAGGAAGGTTGGGTTACAGGGGAAGTTATGGGAGACAATTACAATCTGCAGTACTTACCCTGGAGGTGGTTTCCTCGATGTTGATGTCTGCTCCGGACATTAGCCTAGCTCAGATCGGCAGGGGACATCAACTTCTTATCATACAGGGTCGCGAATCGATCGCAATCTTATAATTGGGTTGAGGGCGTTTCTATTTTTACGTTAAATTAGTACAGGGAAGTGTTTTCAAACTCGGTGTTTATTGCAACTCAGACAAACATGATGGGTTAAGAATAATCTTGTAGACAGTCAAAAAAGGTCTTAATCTAGGTAGGATTCTATTGTAATCTCTCTCTCGGTCTGATTGGAATCTCTAACCGAGTCATGCAGATGAAACAAGGGATTAAATCAACACATTATGGGCAGATGGGAATTCAGCTTACATGGTGTTCTGGTCGAATGGCGGGGGCGGCTGGTGATGACGCCAAGGCCGGACATCTTCACACTGAGTTTAATGGGTTTTTATATTTAGTAAGGCACCATGTTGAGTGTTTTGACGGCAAGAGGCAAGTCTAGCTGCGGGTGTCAGCCCGCCTGCATTGTACTTGCTCGTAAATAAATAATAACAAAAATGGCCGCCTCTTTTTCAGAGACGCAGTTCAGAGAGGCAGTTATCTCTTCGGGTTCCAGACGGGAAGTGTGAAGCGCAGCAAGGAGCGGTCCCAAACCGCCGTGGGCGCTCGTGTCGCATGCTCCTGTTTTGTTAATTTATGATCTGATTGGTTTAATTGGGCGCTCGAATCGCCTGATTGGATAATTTATGGACGGAAATGATGTGGTTGCTTGCCAGGCTTATTTGCCAAGACGAGTAGCTAGAACTCATCTCAGCTTCTGTGAGGCTAACTTTACCAGGTATGCTGAACTGGTCTTAGGACTTGTTGGGAAGGTGACCACCGACCAAGGGGAAGGGTGTATGACTTACGCAGGGCCTAGTGCAACATTGAATTTAGTTCGATCATCGGCTGTAGGGTTGTTTTTAAGGGAGAGGACAGACATTTGCAGTTTATTTTATTTTATCCATTATATATTTTCCGATAGCATTGCTAAACGAAATATTCAGAATACAATAAGTGTAGAATATTTAAAACAAATTTCATTGAGATTAGTAATATACTATCTAATAACATCGAAGAAGATAATATTAACACATCCCAAATGAACCACAAAACCGAAAAAACAACAGAAATTAAAAAGATTTCAGTCGCATCTGGGTTATCAGTTATCTTCTTCGATGATTAAAATATTACAATGAGGTTTACAAACTTCAATAAGTTATAAAAAATAAATTGAATATCTAATAACAGTTACGAGTATATTATCCAGAATTACATAATTGGCTGCTAATTAGTATGAATTGTAGCTGATATGATACAATATTACACTATGAATATACCTACTATATATTTAATTGTAACATATATGCTACAATATATCGATGGAGTTCATTAGGTTAGCTTAATGTGTATTGCGTGAGCTGTACGATGATATTATGAATGTGTTGGTATTCCGAGAGGAAATCTTGGCTTTTCACAAGTGCGATATGATAATAGTGAAGGTTGCTGGTTAAAATATTAACTAGAATTATGAAACCGTTTACAAATCTATTTCTTAAATATTAATGTTAAATAATGTGTGTTTCAAATAAATAAATATTAATAAATGAATTTAAAAAGATACTTAGTATTCACCATTTTATAAATATACATTGATATCTACATCGTCAGGAATATATGAATACTAAAAAATAAATATTATTATTATTATTATTAATTATAAATTACTTTGTATTCACCACTTTGTTAATATATACAGATCAACATGTTTCGAAAGCGATGCTTTCCTCATCAGGAATATATAGAATACTAAAAAAATAATAATTGTTCTATGTTTGTCATTTGTCTATACTTGACATTATAATTTTTTAGTATTCCATATATTCCTGATGAGGAAAGCATCGCTTTCGAAACATGTTGATATTTAAATATTAACAAAGTGGTGAATACAAAGTAATTTTTAATTCATTTATTAATAATGACCCCACAAAGTGAATACCAATATTTTGAAGCAATTATATCATTTGTAACCCTGATTCGTAGATTATTAGAATATGGTTGGTTCCCCGATCTGGTGCCCTCATTATTCAATCTACCAAAACTTAGTTGAATCTGTTCAAATAGCCTTTGTTTAAGACAATATCCTATAAAACGGGAACAAACAATACTCTATAGACCTACAATAATTCAATTTTATAAGTTTTAACTAACAGGCGTAAAGTAACAGACTTTTCGTACTTGAACAAAGTATATATATATCGTATTCTAAAAAAAATAGTTTACAGTGCCAGGGAACATTTCTCCCTCTTCCCGTGTCAACTGTGGTTAGAGGTGCATAAATGTGGAGATAATCTTCTCTACCCAGTGAGCGGGCTGCCTATTGCTACTGTAGGGCTTTTATTTAATTTATTTCAAAGAATTGTAAACTGTGTTTTATGTGCTGGTGGCACTTGCTGATGGCAATCTTATATTTAAGCGCTCTCACTAAGGTAATGGAAGTATTAAACAATATACGTTATTGATTCCGAACTAATTTCTAAAATTAATCTTAATACCAGACCTAAAAAAACAATACGAAACACTTATAATGGAAACATTCAATAAACGTATTTAATAAATTAATTAAATAATATACTTTGTGTTCACCACTTTATTAATATTAAGATATCAAATATATTTGACCCCACAAAGTCAAAATCAATCGTTTGAAGAAATTATAAAAAAACATTCAATTTTTCAACCCTCCTTCCCGCACGTGCCGTCTGTATAACGGACATGGATACAATGAAATTGATAACTTTAAAGAAATCTTAAATGGCTTTTTTTATTGTTATTTTCCTCGACTTACACTTGTTTGGTTTTATGTGTACATATTTATTTTCCTTGATTTTGCAATTGTTGCTAACCTTGGTACCGCTTGATGAAATTTTGCACGTTTGACGTTCAAAATAAGAGGAAAATTACTGGGTAGTGGTAACACAACCATTTATAACTCCGGGCAACATCGAGTATTTCAGCTAGTTATTAGTAAAAATATACCATGTATTCTGATAAGGGAAGCTTCGCTTCCGAAACATTTAATATTTATATATTAAACAGTGGTGTACACAAAATATTTCCTTTTGATTTTATTTGAGTAATTGTTTATTTTTCCCGAGAAAAAAATCATAAATCTTTAGAAATCATTTTAAATGAATGCAAAATTTTTTAGTGTTGAAATTTTTTACAGATATTTTTTTAAACACGTTATTTTATGATATCGAGTGAAAATATATCGATAAATCACAACGACATCCCATATATTATTACAAATAAACTGATATTTTAAATCTGAACATATTACTGTACTCCCTACTGTAATTAATTTGTGTGTGAAACATGGCGGTATTCGCTATTCAGTACAGTACCTGTTGAGTATTGAGTCGAGGAGGATGTTTCCTCGCACGACTGCACTATTATCTCATCCATAATTACATCGACTTATGATTAATTCGTATGATGTATTATGTGTGGCGAAGGCCGCCACTGCCTTTAGCTTCTGCGTCTATGCCACTGGGAGCAATCGCGATAGTGATATTATGTTTTGTCCACATGCGCTATGCGGAAGCAACTCGATCCCCGAAATCAATATATTTGTATTTTTAAAAAGTCTCACTTCTTACAAAATGATGAACCAATCAACCTTTTTTTTCTTCCTGCTTTACATTTAATTGATTTTTTTATTTTATTTATTAATATATTTTTAATGCATACATTTATATAAACGTAGGTGCAAAGGTAATAAACGTTTTTTTTTGTAATATGTTTTCTTATTATTTTTAATTTATTTATATGTATTGTATATATAAGAATAAACCCCACACAGTCAAGGCCAGTGCGTAGGGGGTATACTTGGTTATTGACAGTAAAAAAAAGTTTCTTTTTTAATTTTTGTTTATATATATATTTACTCATATGCATAAATATATATATCTATATATTTACAAATTAAGCGAGTTTTTACTTAAAAATAATAACTGTATAATACTAATAAGATTGTAAAATAAAACCAGAGAAAATGAAATAATTTTTTTCTGAGAGAAAAAACCATATTTGTATTAATACGTGGATGTTGAAGGTAAGTTAAATAAAAATTATAAGTTAATTAAGAAATAGAAAAAGTAAAACAGAAAATGAGGAAAATATAAATTATAGCACGAAAAGGTTCATGTCTTTGGTTTTTATCCAATTGTTTTTACAACGTTTTTGTACATGTCTAAATATGTAGATAGTAAATTATAAATTTTAGGAGCAATAAAATAATCCCATCTCTGCGCAAGCCTAGTTTTACACAAAGGTTCTTCTAGTACGTTATTTTTTCTGTTACTAAAGCGATTTTCGGTTTTTTGGAAATAGTTTTTGATAGGAAAATATATATTTTAGGCAATAAATTTTTCTTATATCTAACAATATTAATGCATATTGGTTGCGCCGGTTACGGTTCAATTTGGATAGCCTTATAGCCGTTTTGCAAAATAATATATGGTACATCCTTATGAAACCTACCCAATTTGTAATCCATACCTAGTCCAATCGACTTTACCCGCATCATTGTCCGCTGTGATTTCGTTCACTACGCATTAATTTGCACCCGCAACCCGCTGCAATATTCGTATTGTGTTTGTAACTCTCATGGTATTTGTATTGTGTGATCCCGCCGCAGATGAATATCGTCTGTGTTTTTTATGTTGAACTCTTTATTATTTCATTTATGTGCTCAGTGCATCAACAGCCAAAGAAGAGGCTTGTGGAGAAATACGGATCAGGGGTAAGTCTTTGGATCTCATCCTACCTTTCCTATTTTACCCCTGCATATTTGAGCAAAGTCAAAGTCAATTATAATTATTTAAATTGTGATAACGATAATTTATGAACTAGCGTTCCCACACATCACTTTCTCCATTTTTATCTCTACAATAAATCTATTCATATTTTAATTTTTTTATTAGGAAAACCCGAAAGATAATTTAATGACTAACAAAAACATTAAGTTTTCATGATGTAATAATAGATTATTTTCCTAGTTACTACGTACTAAGTTTTGCATAAATTTTCAGTTAGGTCATACGTATATTTGAAAGGGAGACCAGATAAATCAACACTCGTATGAATCGGAACACTTCTTAAAAGTGAAAAAAAAATAATAAGGTTAGGTTGGATTAGATTTTCAGGCTAGGTTTTTGTCCTTACTTTTAATGACTTTTAAATGTTGAATTATCATGGAACCATTTGAAAGAAACTCGCGAAGTTAATTCTTATTCCCTGATCGACGTGATATAATTTAAATGGCGACCTAGCCCCAATCTTTCTTCAGATCTCTCGTGGGTCAACACTGCACTTATTAAGAATGTTTTTATTATTTAATAAAACAATTGCAATTCACGAAACGCCACGTTTAGATTTTTAACATCCCGTTAAACTTGTAAAATAATAAAAAATGTACAGCTAATATGTGGACCCTGACATGATCGCTCGAAATAAAGATAAGTTGCCGCGATTGGGTTGCCACCGCGACACGGTGTTTTCCCTTGGCTAACATATATATCGTATTGTATTGTAAAATTTTTGTGTAAACTGTGGTTAGAGGTGCATAAATGTGGAGGTAATCTTCTCCAACCATTTAGCGGGCTGCCTATTGCTACTGTAGTGCTTTTATTTAATTTATTTCAAAGAATTGTAAACTTTGTTTTATGTGCTGGCGGCACTTGCTGATGGCAATCTTATATTTAAGCGCTCTCACTAAGGTAATGGGGGCCCCTTGGCTAACATTATTTGGGTACCGTGATGTTTGAATGGATGCTTCCTTTATGGCTTTTATCAAATAATGAGAATATTTGCTTTCTGTGGTAAATACTCTCTATTCAAAACAATTCGGACAACCCCAATCTGTAACACACACGAATAATTATTATTATCATCACAGATCTTCCGAGCGCGCATGCGCCTGTCTATACCCCCCTCTCTTCACACGTCACAGGCAGTGCCGGCCGATGATCTATATTTCAAGAGGTGCAAGAAAAAAACCGTTGGTATGTATGTACCTATTTTTGTTGACGAAGTCATCCCACGATCTTCGGTATGTGAAAATCACATCGATGGTTAAAATGCATCCATAACAAAGTTCTTAAATTCTGTAATAGGCGATATAAAGTATGCAAAGAGCATTAACGTGCCGTAAAAACATGTATATATATATATACACTTATGATATTATAGATATAGTGCTATGGATGTTTTTTTGTTGTGACTCCTTAAAACTTGACGAAGTTCATTCGCCTAGCATCGAAGGCATCTGAAGGGTGCAAAATAATATATACATTAATTGTACACATTCACTTAAAACCCCTATTGGTGAAATCAAATCAATTTTCCACGGATAATGTTTACTTTTTAATAATTTATTTATTTATTTTTATTTTACAACAAAAAAAAATACAACGCACAAAGTCCCGATAAACTATTTTTTTGTAGTTTGTCTAACGGGAGCTTGTTATTCAAAACTCAAAATTTACAGTTAAGGTTACAAAACATATATATATGTATATAATATAAAAACATATGTAAAAAAAACTTAAAGTATAAATTTGTCTCAAGAATCTTACTCAAAAATATTTCTACAAAAATATACAAAAAAAAAAAAAACATAAACCACAACAAACCACAAAAAAATCCCAAACTTAATAATACTGGCATATATGAATTAAAATGTGACCACGCCGACTGCAATGCTACCTATATAGGGCAGACGGGAAGGGCTTTCTCAACTAGATTCAAAGAACATATAAGATGTTATAAAAATAAAAGCACTTCTTCAAAATTCGCAGAACATCTTTTAGTAAATAATCACGTCCCGCTTGACAACAACAAACCTAAACCCTTACATATAGAAAGAAAGGGCCTAAGATTAAATTTACTTGAACAATTAGAAATTAACAAACAAACTAACGACCCTAATATAACATTAATGAATAAAGTAAGGAAAATTATATACTCACCGCTTCTTAGTATGTTCACATTATCAAAACAATACAACACATTTAAATAAATCAATTAAGAAAACATTGTCAGTTAAATACGAGTAAAAACACATTATAAATGTGAAAACCTCACAGAATTCAGAATATTAATTGCTTTCTAGCAAATCGGTTTTACCGATAATAAATCATTACACATCCATCCAAATTTTAAAGGAGTGGGGGTAAATTAAATCATATAAATAAGTCGTCGCAATGTGGATTAACCACAGTTTGAAAATGGCCTTAAACGCCGAAACAGCTGCCACAATAATAACAACTAAAAATACTTGCAGAACTTAATAATAACATTATTAAATTAGATTTACATTAAATTATAAAAAAAAAAAATAAACCACAACAATAAATCGTACATAAAATAATATTTCCTTATTATCTAATTAATACAAATAGCTTCATTCAGCCAGCCATGTTTTCAATATATTTATTAACTGTCCAGTTTTAATGCAGTTTTATTTCATTTTATTTCATATTTAATCAGCTAGAAATCATGTAATCTAAAGTTCTTTGTCCATATTTGTTTGTATGCTTAGGAACCATTAATCCTTCATTAAAATTGATACGAGTATTTTAAGTGTGATCTAGTCCATTAGTATTATACTCGTATATATATGCATAGGGTTATTAATGTGCTGAAATATAATTTCTTACACAGGATTGATCTTACTGAAACAATTTTGAGATTGATAGAACTATGGAATATTATACCTTTGTTCGTATAAACTTTTATGATGTAATAATTTAACCAATGAATTTTGCACCGATTGAACATGATTGTTACTCGTATTTGTTTTTTAAGAAAGTCCCCTGACTATAATTCTATACCTTATAACAGATTCCGCTAATGATAAATTAATTATTCAAAGTGAAAGATTGGAACAAAGAATATAAATTGAAATAATCTCTTAACAATTGATCTGAGTCGTACACAAACCGTATGAACGATTGTAGGATATCTACCGACCAACCGTTACTGAGAGTGCACCAAAATAGAACACATGGAGACCGTAAGGCCCTCGACTAATAGCAACTCAAAAAAAGTTTAATAATTGACAAAAAAAAAACAATAAAATACTACCCACTACGTACTCACGACCCTATTCGACTTCAGGAGACTTCAGAGAAATGAGTGTGCATCGCTCAAAATGAAGTAAATTTTGTGTAGAAATTTGATGAATTCTCCTATTTCACGGTTCAAAAAGTTTGAAGCGTCAATTAAACATTCCAGCGCAGAGGTGAGAGTAGGGCAGCGAAAGAGGAACACGTTGAAAAAATTGAGCTACTAGATGGATCTAATTGCTTATTAAGTAAGTTGATTTTTTTAATTTTTAGAGATTTATTTATTTCAAGAGTTTCTAAATTATTTAGGCGTTGACCTATCCCATTTCTACGGAGTACATCTATTCCGTTATTCGGATATTAGTTTGTTGACGTGCCCGATCGATTCACCCGATAAAGAATGCAATTTATCGGCTAAATTCGGTGTGCACTCCGCGTTATCTCGGTGCTTATTTTTGCTACCAGGGAGTTCCAATTATCTTAAAAAATATTTACTTTTTCTATCGATATAAAATTACTTTGTGGTGTCATTTTTAATCAAAAATAATTATTTTTTCTCTGTTGATATTTACATATTAACTAGTGGATTATACAAAATATTTCTTTTTCACTTTATTCAAAATACATTTCTTGAAAATTATACCAATTTCCGGTCTAAGCTACTTCTTCGTATTGTTTTCCAAGTAATTTGTTTTTCAAATCATTCAAATTTGGTCGACTTTTTCATACGTTTCGCATTTAAGGTAGCGCTCGCTTGGACTCGATAAAGTTTCCCGATTTCTCTTAGTTAAAAGGGGGATCCTGAAAATATTACTAAAACATTTGGCGGCCTCCGTGGTTGAGTGGTTACGATCCTCCGCTACGAATCCGGAGGTCGCGGATTCAAATCCCGGTAAGCGCAAGTAAATTTTATTTGATTTGTATTATTTCACAATTTATTAATTTCAAATAATATCTAGTATATTTGCGGCACGTTCCAGGATAGTAGATAATTTCAGTGTCGCACTTGTGAAAGACCACTTTTCAGAATCGAAACGTTGCTTGAAATTGCTTTAGCAGTATTTGGTGACCAGATCTAAATAGTCAGGTCCTTTCACATCTATCTCCAGCTTCACAACATACTCCCGTTGGAATGTCATCGTCCCACTGGTTCCAGACGTTTGGAAGCAGTTGGTGCTCTTGTGCGGCATTCACATTAAAAAAGTTACTTACTTTCGTTACAAGGGTGTTTTAAGCGTTAGTCTTAATTCAATTATAATTCTTTGTTAATTTACAATTTTTACGTCTTGGCTATTATATAATATAGGTTACCCGTTTTTCTGTATTACCTATAGACCCAGGAAACTAAGCTCCTTTCTATACTATGGTTAGATTCTGTTTGTCCGCTCACCTTTCTCAATCTTAGTCATTACATTCTTTACGAATCTCAACATTTTTCACACGATCATAGATGGTTTTACCACACATTCGCTTCAGAGATATCATTTCTACAGCATTCAGTCTTCTTCCTCTGCCAGTTCCACGCCTCACTGCCATACCATGTATTATTATGTAAAATTGAATCCATATAGTCTTGATTTAGTCTTGTTAGTTACCAAGGTCGGCACGGAGATGTGCTACTGTTGTATCTATTGTACTGGCCCGTTTATATTATTATAATAATTATAGCTAGTTTTACATCCGTTTACAGCCTGTTCCGCGAGAAGTTATTTTAATAACAAACATTTGTAAAAAAAGTTAATGAATTGTGGTTTGCGTACAGTTAAATTTAATATATAGCGGAACTAGCAAGTTCACAATGGAGTGCTGATACCAACCCCGATGTATGGGAGTGTGGCATGGAACTGGAAAAGGAAGGATGAAAGTAGACTGAATTCTGTAGTGTAGAAATGAGATCTCTGACCGTGTATGATCGTGTGAAAAATGTTGAGATTCGTAAAGAATACAAGGCTGATGTAATCGTAATGAGTAAGATTATGAAAGTTAATATAATCGAGATTGTCTCGATTATATTAACTTTAAAAAAAATAAATTATTTATTGCAATAATAATAATAATAATAATTGGATGATTTGTATATCGCCGTTTTTGTGAAAAATCGCCTCAAGGGCGCTAAAGTAAGCTCTTAGTCACTATTCTCTGTTCATCGTTAGAATGACCTGTGAGCGCGCATGTTCTGCCCCTTTACCCCACTAGTTTCTCCGCGACTCAATATCCACGTTAACACATTTAAACCCAACATTTAAATTAATTGATGAAATTATTTTATTAAATTCTTTATTACCTACCTACAAATACAGATCGAACACAATTTGAACATTTAAATATTTATGGTATGATATTACAATGTACATATTGCGTTTTATGTGGCATCAGTTTCATCAAATCGGCTAAGCAATTAATCCGCACTAAAAATATCCTCTGCGATTAAAAATAAAAATCCCCAAACGATTCACTAACACATCCAAAGTCAATGAACCATCATTATTGTTTTTGAGTTCATCGACAATATGATCGACATTCCAACATTTTCGCTCGATACCACTAATATTATGTCGAATAAAAATTATTCCAATGCTCTGGTATAACCTTTACTATCATTGCGCGTTGACGTTTGTGTACCACCTATAAAAATAAATTAAACTGATTTCATTTCAAAATTTAGGAATTTTATACGTTACAGCGGTGGCGGCTAGTGGGTCCGAATGTGTGTGGGGAACACATATACTTATATAAAGAAACGAGAAAATTGACAAATTTCTTGGATATCTAAAAAGCATCGCAATTTAAACATAATTATTAATTTCTAATGTAGTTTAATCATATAATACACGAGTTACTACACATTTTGAAGCTACCGATATCCATTGATTAATATTTTCATCATATGATAAGTTATTACAACAACAAAAAAATTATTTTTGCGTTATTAGGTATTTAATAAACTCGTTATCTTTTAAAGAACACGACACAAAGCCACTGTTTTAAATATTTATATTGAGAATTGCGATAAGTAGAAACGATTTTTTGTTGTCTCTATTACATACTCGTACAAGGGCAAAATGTACTTGAGCCCGGTTCCCATACAAAATTTTCCCATAGAAAAAATATGCACTACCGAATGCGCATGCGCAGAGAACCCAATATTCGGCCATAATTTAAGATGTGCCCCGCTATCTGTAAGAATGAATCAGTGTCCGCTAGGCGAATGTGTCAAGAGATGGCATTAATTGTTTGCGTAATTGCACGTCTCCTTGTAAGTTTGCCGTTAAATGCGAACTCAATTGATCGTATTTAAAGTATTATTTTTTAGAAGTAATTATATGGGGCACATGCCCGAGTGCCTTTATTGAATAATCGCCGCTGCGGTACAGTATCAATCTACATTCCACAAAAATGCAATGTTGATATTGTGGCATTTCGAATAGCTTTAATTAAAATACATAATTAACGCCTTGCTATTTTGTCCTTTTTGTTCTTTTTTGGTGATAATGAATTGACTGAACATCCATTTTATCACACGGTATGAATGGGTTAATATATTAATAGTATGGGCGGAGTTACCTCGCGCTAGTGATGGGACGCATGCGAAGGGTGGATATGCGCAGTAGGAACCAACTGTAGCAGGCCGTTCTTAAGTAAAACTGAGAATAGTTATAAGTCACTAGTTATAAATCTTACTTGTAAGCCATTGGTAATATTTTTTTGCTGAAAGGTATTAGTTGTAAGTCTAAGTGATAGGTTACATAAATTATGTTTTAAAGCCTCCCTGAGGTGATTTTCTCATGAAAACGGCGCTATAGAAGTAATCCAATTGTTATTATTATTAGATTTTAAAAAAATAATTAAATTATTGTATAATATTAATTACATGGGAACTAGTAGCTTGTCACCAGGAGTTTAGTTCAACAATATTATATAATACAACAATAAACAACAATCATCATACAAATGTAGCACAAAATTAGAACAATATAGGTGCATGTATGTTGTGATCAATGTACACAATTTGGAAAAAAAATATTTCAAATAAATATGATACTAGAGTCCAATAACATAATATCGATTAAAATAATATTATAAACATATTAAAATATCAGCAATATCATCATAACGATTCGAGAAATAAAAAATAAATGAAACAGCAGTACAGTATTGTTACAGTGAGGATAAACTTAATATAAAAGTAACGCTTAAATAATTTTAAATATACAAATAATTTTAGAGATATACAATCAAGGAGACCATCATATTTGTTCAATAGACAACGTAAGAAAGAGCAAACTGACGTAAACACAGCAGCATGGAGTTATACAACCGAGGAGACCGACATATTTGTTTCCATCAATACACAAGGTTACTTTTTAAAAGCCAATACTCAGTGAGAATTTCGTCATAGAGCAATTGTTTTTAAATTCGAATGGTAACTTGTTATATATAAATGGTACAATGTATTCAAGGGTTCGTTGACCATATTTATTTTGAAATATTGGTTATATGTTCAATATAAGTGGAGACAACCTGTAAATGATGTTTGCAACAAAACATTAATGTCTAATCTAAAACTACCGCTGCTTTCTACCCAGAGAACTATTAATGATATTCTTATACTTTTTAAACTGAATAACTTCATAGATTGCCCTTAAATGTTAAATGCTGTAAATATCCGTGTTTCTGTTAAATCTACCAGAATCCACCATATTTTTCACTGTGACAACCACAGTACAAACTGTTCATATAGCTTACCACTAGCGCGTCTTTATCTAATTGCCAATACATACTCGTATTTCGACATATTCCAATCCTCTCCGTCCTGCGTATATATTTCGTATATACCTGATATATATTTCTATAAAATGAAGTCTCCATTATTATTATTATTATTATCATTATTAATATGAACTAAACTTGTCAATTAGACTGTCCTAAAACGGGATTTGTTCCTAGTTGGCCAGTCAAAGCTTTCTTATATTTTGTTGTTAAATAATGTATGTTTCAAATAAATAAATAAATATTATTACTATTATTATTATGTATAATGTTTGTAAAAGCTCTACGGACGTTAAATAAATAAATAAATATTATTTTGAAAACTTGTTAATGTAAAGACAAATAAGTACCAATTAACAGTTCCATAATGAGTTTTGTTGATATCACATGTGATTGTAACTTCGTTGTATGATTTAAAAAAAAAAAAAATCTGCTCCAAATTCCTGGTAAGAATCATTTCGGAAAAATTAAATTTTGTATTTCTTTATACAAACAACTTAACCTCTATCATAATCTAATCCGTTAATCGCGTTTTTTTTATAGTATTTAATATATTTTTTAATAATTTTTCCTGTCACGGATAAATCCACGGCCACAGGTTGAAGTAACAACGATTTGTGAATAATTAAACATGTTTAATTCGTTGACCCGTCGATATTAGATGTCCAGTATGGTAGGCCAGAGGTGAGTAAAATAGCGTGAAACTGTTTTTTCATAACCGTTTAAGTTCTGAAACGGTTGTAACAGTTTTTTCGGATTTTGGGATAACCATTTAAAAAGAAAACCTCTGGTCTTTGGTCTAATTTAAATTCAGAATATTATTATTGCAAATATAATCTTGTTCTAATGTAATTGAAGGATTTTTAAGCTTCACATTTTGGATGTTTTATTAAAATTATGGGAATGGGAAAATATCCGTTCGAAGGACCGTTTTTGATCTTTTATATTTAAATATAGAATTTGCATCATAGCTTTAAAGCGAATTTATCGTTGGGTTTTCGTGGCCGGGTAATCTGGCATAAAATGGTTCAGAAAGTGATTTAATTAGTTCCTTTATCAGAGGAATGTTTGTGTCTTTGTGTAGAGTGTTGACCCTGATCCGCGAATGATCGAATTAAAAAAAGTGTCACTGCGCCCGCGAAATGATTTCAATTCAAATTCAAAGAATTCGTTTGAATCGAAGAATCCTAGCGAAACGTTTAAAGCAGCTCCCGCAACACATTACTAAACTGCTATACGAGTACCCGTCGTAAACCATTGCTACAAAACGCTTTCGCCGCAACCGTTTTTTTTAAATTTATTACGTTCTTTTCAGGGTTTCTAGAAACCATTTATTTTGAGAAACCAGAACAGTTTGGATTATTTTGAAAAATAAACTAAAACCCCCATCTCTAGTACCTACCGCTTGGTGCCGCCCAAAGTCCACAAACCTCTGCGCGTCCTCTGCGATGTGCATTTGATATTGGAGCGCTTATCAGTCAACAACCTCACCTGAATCTGATCCCAAATCTACTTTTGAAGGTCAATATTGCATTCGGCTAACAAAGAGAATTAACGTTGCGAAGCCAAGTGTAAATATAATACGTACGTTGTTGTTATCCAATACCCAACCTTGTTTGCGCCCAGATGTGTTTGCCGAATCTGCGGTTTGAAGTTACGACTCTACTTTGTGGTGGGAAGTACAAAAGCCTCTTTGTGGGGTCCTGAAATATTTTTCACTCTTTCAAAATAATAATGATAAAAAAACATTTATTTGTCGATAGGTTTTTTTGCACTTTTGACAAATAGGTAACGTAAAGCTCTAAAGTTACATGATATCTCTACAATTAAATAAAAAATGTAATCTAAAAATATAAAAATTACAAACCTTTTTTTACAAATTCACTAACACAACTATCCACTTCATTATTTATCAATGATGTTCTACGGCTGACTGTGCAGACTCAAATAAAGCGGTTCGATGTCTGGGAAGAACAAGTAAATGGTGTCTTTGGCGTGTATTGTTTCCGTGAGTCACGGGACCGTTGCAGTTTATTAAGATAGGTAGGAATCTTCGAATCTATCAAATTGTACATTTGATGTAAATTCCCTCTGTTCGACATACTCAGTATCCTATGCCGATAAAGGTAAGGCGCGATGCGCTCGCGTCTCGGGACTTTATAGCAATATAGGACACATGCGTATAAACTAACTAAATCACGCCATTTATCCGCAGAAGTAGGCAGCTGTAGGATTGTCCGCACTTTTTAATCACACATCGTCTCATCAATAATATTCTTCTTTTACATTCTCTCTTTCTCTCTCTCTCTCTTGACCTAACCCAACTCATTTGATGGTGCATTGTTCTCAACTCAATCTTCCATTCCCTACCCCGTCATTTTATATAATCTTTCTCTCTCTCTCTCTCTCTCTTGACCTAACCCAACTCATTTGATGGTGCATTGTTCTCAACTCAATCTTCCATTCCCTACCCCGTCATTTTATATAATCTTTCTCTCTCTCTCTCTCTCTTGATGTAACCCAACTCATTTGATGGTGCATTGTTCTCAACTCAATCTTCCATTCTCTAGCGCGTTATTTTATATTCTCTCTTTCTCTCTCTCTCTTGATGTAACCCAACTCATTTGATGGTGCATTGTTCTCAACTCAATCTTCCATTCTCTAGCGCGTTATTTTATATTCTCTCTTTCTCTCTCTCTCTCTTGATGTAACCCAACTCATTTGATGGTGCATTGTTCTCAACTCAATCTTCCATTCTCTAGCGCGTCATTTTATATTCTTCTGGTGCTTGATTCTGATTATTATTAACGATGAGGCATTTAAGGATATACTGTGATAATTAAACCTAAGGATAAGGACATTGCCCTATCCTTAAAAATAATCGGAATAAGGACATTACCCTTTCCTTAAAAATAATCGGAATAAGGCCCCAGGACCCTTTCGACGTCTATTCGCTCTACTTGTCCAAAATAAAAATTCTGCAACACCTACAACCGACTATCAGCCTCAATAAGACAATAAGTTTGGAGGTTTTGATGATATATTTGTCCAGTATGACTCCATTTATACAGTAAATAATAAATAATTGGATTATTTCTATAGCGCCGTTTTAGTGAGAAAATCACCTCAAGAGCGCTCAAAGCCTTCATCTATACCAGTACTTTGATGAATCTTTCAATATGTAGTATTGTAGCTTGGAAAATGTAGCGTTAATGATTTGTGATAATGATATATTATTAATGATATATTCGGCGTATAGGAAAGCATCGCTTTCGAAACATGTTGATATGTATATATCAATAAAGTGGTGAATGCAAAGTAATTTTTAATTCATTTATTAATAATGACGCAGCAAAGTGGAATACCATTCGTTTGAAGAAATTGCTTTAAAACATTTTATGTTCTAAAATCCATGTAAAAGTTCAGATGGGCGTTTAATAAAATATATAAAACAATAATTTAAGTGTAAGTTATACGTTATGTTATAGCGTCGTAAAGCGCATTTAACTATTTAGAATCTAATGATGATTATTTATTATTCATTAATTGGCCATGCTCGGCCTTGGCCTACCCTCCGAAGTGGCTTGCTTCCATTGTTACAGAGACTTGTCAGCTGCATTCATTACTTTGTGCAAAAGGAACGAGTCGGCGGAAGCAATCACCGTACTTTGGACGCTGTTATACGTCCTCGAGCTCCATGCTGGGAATATCCATGGCTTTGGAGTGTTCTAATATTTATTCTAACTAAGCTGGAAGCTAGATGGAGATCTTATTTCGGAGAATTCGTTAATGTTGATGCAGGGAGCGCTAATCGCGATTAAATACTGCAACCAGTGGTCGATAATTGACCGCTTTGCTAAAAGTCAACATTTGATTCATAAATATAATAATAATAATACTTGGATGACCTGTATAGCGCCGTTTTTGTGAAAAATCACCTCAAGAGCGTTGTACAAATACTTCTTGCTAGGGTTTATCTTATTATGTACAAACAGGTACAGAAACATACTTACCTGCACCTGGCAGGTCACTCCAGATTAAAACGTTACATTTCAAAGTTTTCGCTTGAGAAGATTTAATTTTGCACCTGCAGGACACAATATTAGAAAACACTGCACATTGCATGAAATTTTGGTTACTGTTTAAATCCTATTTGTCATTGATATTATTATATTTATTAGAAGGTTATTTGCAAAAGAAGAGTAGGTATTTATTTGAAACATTATTTTTTTGAGATTTTCGATAATAATTACGAGTATGTACGGTTACAAATATTTATAATTATTTACAATGTCCGGACTATGAAACGTTTCAAAATTTTGTGTTAATTACATTAGGTAGGTACTAACGGCTAGCTACGCTATTTTAATTAGGTATGCAATTGAACCGTTCATGGGGATTACGTTCATGGTAAAACTAAAAACTCATTAGGATGAGTTTTTAGTTTCCCTCTGAATTCTGTCGAGTCTTTCATCAATCTTAGATCGTATGGCAGTTTATTCCAGGTTTTAGGGCCTGCCACGCTGAAAGCACGCTCACCAAACCTAGTTTCTGTTATGCGCTTTTTCCGATAGCTGATGACGTCACTGATCTAAGAGTTGACTGTCGTGAATTGGAATTTTCAGGGATGCATAGTTCCGATAGGTAAGCCGGAGCCATCCCGTTAATTGATTTAAATACCATCCAGCAAAGCTTGAACTGGATTCTTTCAGGACATTTGAGCCAGTGAAGATTTTTGAGATGCTCTGAAATATGGGAGCATTTAGATACGCTTGTAATAAGTCTTGCTGCAACGTTAAAAACAGATTGTAATTTGTTAATTTGATAGTTGGGGTGACTTGAATATAATACATTAAGACAAGAAAAAGACTTGCGGGCTGAAATGAATTGAATGAGAGAAACAGACATTCTCAAGCAAATTTATTATAGTCTCTGTTTTATACGTATACCCAAACCAGTGGTGCACAACCAGGGGTCGCCAACATTTTCGTACGGCCCACTTGGCTAAATATATATTTTTAAATTTTCCAGTAAAGTATTGAACGGTTTCTGTGTTGCAAAAGGCAAACTTTGGTCCGTTTTCAACTAGTCTTTAGTTTTGAATTAGTCCCTCAAAATAACAACACCGATCAGAGGGTGGGGTGGTATGACCGGGGAAGGGGGTCACATAGGCATAAACTATGTAACATTTATTAAATTTATAATAATTACTCTGTTTAAAGCCACTGTATTTAATATGTAAATATCTACATGTTGATGTAGGAAGCACCCCTTCTACAGGGTGAACAATTTACATATTAAAAATAATGACAAATAATAAGAAAATAGAACAGATTAAAAACACAAACAAAATTTAAAAGTAAGTGATGAAAGTATGTAATTAATTAAAAAAATTAAAAAAAAAAAAATTGAAAAATAAAAATTATTATAAGATATTAAATCAAAACTAAATATCGTTTTAGAAATTTAAAAATGAATTGTTTTTATTAATAATATAAATAAAATAAAGAAAATAGCAAGGCATGAAAAAAATAATAGTTATTATTAATAAATGAATTAAAAATTACTTTGTAATCACCACTTTATTAATATACTATACATATCAACTAACTACCTAACGATCACGCCATTTGCCATTTGCCTGTGACATTTGCCGCCTGTATTTATGTTTCCATTTATAATTGTAAAGCTTGATAATGTTTAAAGTTGATAATAACTTAGTTGGTAACATGGTAACTTTCTCAATATTGAGTTTTCTCTTGTTAAAACTACAAAGATATTGATATTTTTAATAAATGTCATTCGCTGAATGACAGCTGACGGCTGTCATCCGAAAGAACCGGAACCGCAGTTAAGCTGTCTTTAAGGAAAATGATAAGGAATCTTCCTCAAAAAGAACGGGAATAGGCCACCTGGAATAATAAGTGATTTCAGAAAGCGGCTTTCGCATTCTGTCTGAATTTAACCAGATTATGGTTCTTCTCTGGAAATATTATTACTTTGAACATTTTATGCTTCAATTGACTGACTCATATTGCCGAGATGCATTTGATTGACCGCAGCCTTTTTGCCTTACTGCATCTCAATCTGGTAAAAACTGCATCTTTTCGGTATTTCGCAGAAGGTGTACATTGTATGTTCAATGCGGTTTTATCGTCCAATCTTATTGCGATCGATTAATGCATTATAGTAATAACCATCTCTTAGTTTCAAATATAAACCTCTGTTTTTTAATTTGTTTTTTTTTTCGAAATTAGTATATGTTTTTATAAAAGCTAGTAGACGATAGCCAGTCAACCTCTAACACGAGAGGCCACCTGAAAAGTAATTATATTTACGCCTTTTATAAAATCGACTACCATTCGCAACCTACCTATTTAGTATAATTTCTTCAAAAGATTGGTAATCACTTTGTGGCGTCATTAATATACGTGCGGCCCGCAAAAACTCAGAAACGAGTCCCGGTACGATCAAGTGACTTATATGGTGTGGTAGATCTCTACCCCCCTCCAGGATGAGGGTTCCCGTTTTTACCTGAAGGGCGTTTTTATCTAAGAAGATATAAGGGCTGGAAGTTTCGCCCTCTAGAAATTTCTTGAACAGTCTTTCGGAAAGTTTTGGAAGGTTCGGTAAAGCTGTAGAAAGTTCTGGAAGGATTGGCGGAGTATGTCGGTAAGTCTAGGTTCCAAAACGTTCTGGGTTGTTCGTAAATGCTTTAGAAAGTTATGGAAGCAGAAAGTTCTAGAAGCTTTCAGAAATAAGTGGCGGAGTGTGGCGGTGAGTCTAGAAGGTTCCGGAAAGTTCTAGAAGGTTCGATAAAGTTGTAAAAAGTTCTAGAAGGAGTGGTGGAGTATGTTGGTAAGCCAAGAAGGTTCCAGAATGTTCTGGATGGTTCGCTAATGTTCTAGGAAGTTATGGAAGGAGAATATTCTAGAAGCTTTCTGAAATGAGGCGGAGTGTGGCGGTGAGTCTAGAAGGTTCTGGAATGTTCTAAAAAGTTCGATAATCTTAATTTTAATCAATATTTATTATAAAAAAAGTATTTGAGAGCATTCCACAATATTACAGAACATCCCGGAACATTCTGGAATGTTGGGGAATGTTCGAGAATAGGAATCAGGAATATCATTGTGGAACATTCCAGAACACTCGAATGTTTTCCGAAGCTGGGTACCCCAGCTAGTTATTAATAAATATATTAAAAATTACTTTATAGTCACCACTTTATTAATATACACATATCAACGTGTTTAGAAAGCGATGCCTTCTACATCAAGAATAGTATTCTATATATTCCTGATGGATGAAGAATGCATCGCTTTCTAAACATGTTGATATGTATATATTACTAAAGTGGTGAATACAAAGTAATTTTTAATTTATTTATTAATAATGACGCCACAAGGTGAATGAATACCAAGAAATTATAAAATTAGCAAATTAGACATGTAACCGGTGTGAAATATATAATTAAAAAAGTTATAATAATAAAACAGAAATAGCATTATTATCGACAAATGACTCACTTATAATATTTAAAGTCTACTTAATATTGAGTTTTTCTTTTGTTAAAATTACGCAAATATCGATATTTTTAGAAAGTCATTAGAGGCAGCTGTAATTCTAAAAAACCGGAACCGCAGTAGAGCAAAAAGTCTTTAAGCCTAAGGATAAGGACAATGTCGTAGTCCTAAAAAGAACCGGATTCAGGCCTCAAATCTTTACGGCCAAGTATTTCTACCCTTCCACTTCACCATCTCTTTCCTCTCACAACTTCCTACAGCCTCGGATAATTCATCAAATTAGAATTCATTAATAGTCCCAGCGAGTCAGAACGTTGGGACGCTTGTATGCTAGTCTCAAAAATGTAGCCGTAGATATATTTTTTTTTAATTTTCTAGTTTCTTATTGATCATTAAGTGTTGAAACATTTAAAGTCTAAATCACACGTTCTTTATAAAAATAGAACGGCGTCATTTGCACCTCTCACTTTTCACCGCATGCCAGTACTTTTAAATATTACCTGACCATTAATGTCATTTGCATCTTGTGATTTCTGCAGGGAAGACTGTGTTTGACGGCCTCCATGGTCGAGGGGTAAGGCTCTCGACTACGAATCCGAAAGTCGCGGGTTCATATCCCGGCGTGCGCAAGTAAATTTTATTTAATTAATTTGTGCTGTTTCACAATTAATTAATTTAAAAGTAATATATAGTATGTTTGCGCACGTTCCAGAGTGGAAGATACTCTCAGTATCGCCCTGGTGTAAGACCACCATTCAGAATTGAAACGTTGATTGAAATGGCCTTTATCTGTGTTTGGTGACCAGATTTGAATAGCCAGGTATTTCCCCACCTTCCTCTCCCTCTTCTCCTTCCCCTCCCCAATACCTTCAGCCTTACAACATTCCCCAATTGGGGATGCCATAGTCTCACTGGCTCCAGACGGTTGGGAGCACTTGAGACTCTTGTGCGGTATTCATGTAAAAAAAGGGGAAAATTTTGTTCATAAAAATCCTACTAAATTGCTATTGTATATTTCGCCACCTCATCATCAGTAGCCTGCCCAGCACCAGCATCATACCTGCGGCATAAATACACAGTTGTCTGCCTATTCTTTGGAGTTCCTCCGCATTCGCCTTTGAAAATAAGAAAACAGAAAACCTTATTCAGCCGAACAGAAATTATCCAATGAGTTTGTATCCACAATATCCACGGTAGTGAAGGCCACGACTGGAGCGATAGGTTTTGTTAATCTGTCTTGGTTTTGTCAGAGTTGAATTCCCTATTAAATGTGGATAAAATATTGTTATAATATGGGTTGATGTTTATTAAAAAAAAAGTGGTGGACTCACTGTCATTAAGCAAGTCGTGCCTCCGGCCATTTCGGCTACGGCTGGTGCCCCTCGCTCGCCTTTACCTATGCCAATACTTTTTAGGTGGACGTGGTCCGCGCGATTACACTTGCAAAAAGTGTATGCGGACCGTTCCCAACACGCGCATACACACACACACACACACAGACATCCACACACACACACACACACACACACACACACACACACACACGCAACAGCCCGGCGCACCCACACAGTCTCAGATTCTATTGTCACCACCACACTGATAACATTAGGTATATTATAATCTAGGCTTGCTTCGTCTGGTGGTGTGCGTAGATGCCGTGTCTGATCCGCACAGCAGTTTCGCCGAGTATCAGAACGCTCGTGATTGCGCAAATTTACTTGTACAGGGTGTCTTTATTGAGTTTCCGTTCCTGAATAATCGATATGTCTGTCTGTCTGGTAGGTAATGTTGTTAAATTCACAACTAGTATTGTTTGTCAAACTATCAAAATTAGAACGTGTCTCATGTTTTAGAGCTTTTTTAATTTCTTCGACTCATTTAATTTCCTTTATTATTCATTTAACATTATGTTAGTTTTCAGTTGCATTCACTGTATTATTTTATTTTATTTTTTATGTTTCACCTCACAAGAGCGTCCTTGCATGACCAGAGCACACTCAGGGGAACTAGATCGCTACCCGGTGCGGCAATGTTGTGGGGATTTGTTAATGCGTTCCTTGAAGACGCCCGGATTAAATGTAGCAGGAAAGACAGATGCCGATAGGTCATTCCACAAACGAGCCGATTTACGCAAAAACCAGTCGGCGAAACGACCCGTTCTCATGAAGCCAACATCGACTGTGAACGGATGCACCGCTCGTGTCCGTCGAGTTTCACGCACGTTCACCGGCGCGGAGGGGATTAACGCTGCTAGCTCCTTCGAGCAGGCTCCATTGAAATATCTGTAGAACAGACTCAGCGTACCTACATTGCGTCGAGATGCATTAGAGATGGCGGTCGGTCTGTTAACAATGGATTGTCAGATCAGGCGAATCGCCCTCTGCACAGAATCAAGCAGGTTTATCAAGTAATTGGATTGATTTTAAACTATTTAAATACTTGAGATTTGTCTAGGATTAGCAGTTGGTCACTTTTGAAAAATCTACTAGCCCTATACAAGACGCACAGTTTCTTAGAAGCCAGATTTACTTGGGCTTCTATAGATCCCCGGTACTTGAGCTGGTCTGAAATACTTACCCCAAGCATTACAATCGAGTCTTTAAAATTATGACTAGCATTATTTTATTTTTCATTGCATTCGCAGCAACCAAACCACTTTTTATATTACTTTTCAGTTGCAATTACAGCATTTAGGTAATATGTATTCAATTGCATTCACAGCATTACATATTTTTTATGTTGCATTTACAGCATTGTGACCGGGCCAGTGGCGGTTCATGGTCCAATTCATTGGCAGTTCAACGTTTTTTTTAAATATTAAAATATTTTATTTTTTATTGTGTATTATTAAATGCATACAATGGGAACTTGTTCCCGCTAAACCACTGCAAGTAGCTTGTCAAGCTTTATAAAGGGTTTTCCACAACAACAACAAAAAATAGAAATAACAAAAACTTTAGTAATTAACTAAAACAATATTAATAGCATTCACACAATGAAATAGAAAAAATAAAGTGGTATTTTTAGCCTCATACTAGCTGATGTAATACAGGGTCTGTCGCAAAAGTATCGATAAAAAAATTCCTGACTGCGCTAGAAGGGGTAGCGGGATGGGCCAAGGGGTGTTGATGGTAGGTGGAAGTCGCAGCTACGAAACGCGCCGCTGCTCAGTCCTCTCCGAGCAACGGTAGAGCTAGCATAGTGATCCGCGTAAAGTGTGTTTTGTCGATGCGTCGGAAATCAAGATGCAACATTTGCTGGACCAGCGGGCAGCCATCAAATTCTGCGATAGGCTGAAAAAAAACCGGTATCCAGACTCTGGCCATGATTGGGGAAGCCTCCGGAGATGAAGCTATGTCACATGCAAGAGTTTACGAGTAGCACAAACAATTCCAAAACGGCTGGGAATCAATTGAAGACGATGTGCGCATTGGACGACCGTCAACTTCCAAAACTGAAGACAATGTCAATGAGGGAAGTGTTACAGTCTGATCGTCGTCTCAGTGTCCGCTTAATAGCGAAGAAGTGCAACATGACAAAGAAACGGTTGCACAAAAGGATTCGCGCGTTCAAAAGGAGATCGCCAACACCTGGATTTTGCATCACGACAATGCCCCCTCACACTCAGCTCTCGTCGTCCAGGAGTTCCTCGCTAAGCAAGGCGTGGCGACACTTCCGCAACCGCCGTACAGTCCCGACTTCTTTTTGTTCCCCCGCATCAAGCGAAGCCTAAAGGGACGCCATTTGGAGACGTTGGATGAGGTGAAAACCGCTTCGACGCAGTGCCTTAAGGGCGTTCCGTCTTCTGCCTTCCAGGGTGCCTTCCAAGACTGGAAGAAACGCTACAAAAAGTGTATTGACGCCTGAGGGGCGTATTTTGAATAATATTAAGTGTTTGTACGTTTATTGGCAATAAATTGTCTGAAAAAAAAAATTCTCGGTACTTTTGCGACAGACTCTGTATATACAAAGTTATGAAGTTGTGACTTCTTGCTTGTCGTTTGGGTGCCATGATTGATTTGACAGCGATAGTAATGACTTGTGACGACTATTACTATCTCTAAACAAGGAAACATTCATTGGAAAATTTTATTTCATTCCTAACATTTATTTTTTCTAATAAATCTAAATAAAAAAAGCTCTTAAGTAGGTACCTACTTGTGTTTTCCACTTTGAAAATATTCTACTCAAACAAACTCCAAATATCTATGGGCTAACCTCAATACAACATGGCGGGTTCAATGTTTTTCGTACTAATTTTAAAACGTCATAGCAACAGTTTTACATATCGGATTTCAAACCTTCCCGGCACTAATACGAGGAATTTTCAAGAAAATCGAGAACACACAGACAAACATTCATTTTGAAAAGATAACTACTCGAATTACAAAAAAAGTATATGACCAGAATACACCAATAAAAGTTCTATTTATAAAGCCGACGTTTGTGGTTTCTATTTAATATAAAAAAATTAAATCAACTTTGTTGTTATATAAACATATCAATCGTATGAAATAATTGGCAGCAACTTGCGCTAATGGTTAATTTAAATTTAAAATTGAGAATTCCACTCTAATAATGAATACAAATTTGACCTTGGAAATGCATTTTCATTTTGGACAAATGCACTCTCCATTCCGTTCTGCAGCCGGGAGAATTATCATCACTTAATCATGCTTACATAAACTATCTCAGGCGCGAGTTGTATGGGGAACTAATTTGCCTTCCTTTGCACGAAATAAAGCAGAAAAAAACAAAATATTTGATCCGACATAAAAATTGACTAATAAATTTGTATTTAATTTAAAAAAAGGCTCAATTATGTGTTATACCAAAGCAAACACTACGGTATATTTCTACAAGATGTCAAATTCTTCTCTTAAACACATTAGTACTTCAAAGGACTTGGGAATTACATTTGATTCAGACTTACATTTCATGTTCACATAGAGACGTTATGCAACAGGGCCTTGATAATGCTGGGAATTGTGCTGCTGTGGTTCGCTTCCCATACTATAGCTTGGTACGCAGTATTTTAGAAAGTGGCTCTGTAATATGGGGACCAGAGGATGTTACCCACTCTTTGATGGTGGAGAAAGTACAGAAGAGGTTTCCAAGATATTTATATTTTAGAGACTTCGGGTACTATCCCTGGTTGTATCCATCAGGCTTCTTATCGGGGATGTTGGGTATTAGTAGCTTTGCAAACAGACGGAAAACTGCTTTGCTTATAATGGTCTATTACCTCTTAAACGGTCATATCAGTAATCCAGAAATTTTAGAAAAAATGACCCATTATGTCCCTGACAATTTTACAAGAGAGCCTGTCCACGGATATTTGCTTGTTCCGAGATGCAGAACTAATCTACCATTAGTATTGCCCCTGGGAAGAATGATCATCTTCTTAAATGAGCTAACGTCCGATGTCGACATTTTCCACGTAAGTACATATTGTTAAATTCAAAATGAGGATAAGTGTGTAACGAACATTGTTAACAAACTAATAATGTAATGTACTTTTGTCAGTGAAAATCACATCGATGGTGAAAATGCATCCATAGCAAGGATCTTAAATTCTGTAATAGGCGATATAAAATATGTAAAGAGCATAATGTTCCGTAAAAAAAATGATGATTCACTGTAGTATAGGGCTACAGATGTTTTAGTTTTTTGTGACATTATGTTTCTTAAAACTCAATGAAGTTCACTCAGCACCCAAGTCATGGGAAGGGTGCAAAATATTATATGCATTAATTTTACACATTCACTTAAAACCAACATTTAAAAATCATCAAAATCAAATCAATTTTCCATCCACAATGTTTACTTTATGAACTATTTTAAGCTATTTAGCAAGGGCGCGCCAAAACAGAACACATGGGGACGAAAAGTCCCTCAACTAATAGAAATTCACAAAATGTTTAATAATTAACAAAAACATTAAAATACTACATAATGCATAACCACGTTGACTTTTACCCACCGTTCAACTTTTGGAGATTTTCTAAAAATGACTATTGCTCAAAATCAAATAAATTTTCTGCAGAAATTTGATTAAAACTCCTATTTCACGGTCCATCCCGTTTTGTGTCTCTATTCCTCTAATATCTAAAATGTTCATCGAAGTGAGTCTGCTATTCGTGAATATTTTAAATTGTGATGTTAATTTGCATGCATACGTTATTTTCTAATTATATTAGGTTAGGTTATTTTGTATAGATTTTCTTGCTCTTTTGATATTTGCACTTTACATTTGATTATTTATAGCCCTAGTTTATTCAAAATTGTGCATGTAGGTAGGTGAGTCTGCTGCTCGTGAATATTTTGTCATGGTTTTAATTTGCATATATATATATATACACTATAATACTACGTAGTATATCTGTTATTTTATAATTATATTAGGTTAGGTTAACTAGTGTAAAGTGCACTTGAGGTGAACCTTCACAAAACTGTGCTATAGAAATTAACCCTTATTATTATTCCCATACAAAATACGAATGTTGGCTGCGCGAAAAGTAAATTGCACCCTTCGAGACGTAATATGGCATCTAAATTGTAACAGTGCACCGCTTGAGATATGTTTTGAGGCAGAGTTTACTATTATAGTTACAGAAGATGTAGATAGATGTGTTGTAAACATTTGGAGTTGCGTCTCACCATCAAACTCTCTTCAAATCCAAATTCCTTGTTCCTTTCCAATCTCGGTCTTCAACAAACTTTCCCCCTAACACCCCAATAAAGCACACCACCCACGGACTTTAGGTACTACGCCATTAAACTGTATAGCAGTATGCGTTCATCTTTTAAACAACCTGCAGATAATACACAAACACATAAAATAAATAAAAAAAAACAGATCTCAGACCGGAACAAAATTAAAGGTACACAATTTTTCCAAAATGTAATTACCCCAAACCAAACATAAGACGGAATAATTAGTACATACCTAATGATATAATATAACTAACTAACTAACCAACCATCACGCCGTTTCCCCGCAGGGGTAGGCAGAAAGGACGGACCCCCAAACAACTCGATCTTGGCTTACATACACTTCTTGCTTCATTCACATTCATACATCGTCTCATACATTCTCTTTCATTATTTCGACTTCTGACATGGCCCGACTCAAGTATAAAGTATTTTATTCACTCGATCTTGCCATGTCTTCCTCGGGCGTCCCCGGCTTCTTCCATTCACATTCGCGATTTGGATATAATATAATAGTTCTTTATAAGGTATTATTACTGTATAAGTAAATTGGTAACATTTTAAAATGCTTACAAATTATCTTTTGTATGTTTTTTAACTTTTCTTCTAAATTGCTTCATTAAGGGGATCCGCTTTGTAAAATTCGAACGAAATCGCCCACTCCTTATGCAGGTGGCGAGAAGGTTGAAATTCCCGCTTAACACCGGCAGCACTTTTCTATTTACTCAAAAAAATAATCATCACCATATTCGTGTTTTCTTTTATTTTGTAAAGCTCAGGCATAAATATTAAAATGGTTTTCGGTCATATTCCAAAAAACTTAATTTACCACAATGAACAATATGAAAATATTAGAAAAAGGGTTCGTAAGTAGGAGATTTTGCAATAATTTTTTGTTTGTTTGTAGGTCTGATACTTTATATTTTTCTAGGTTTATAAAAAGACCACCAAAACGCCAACTAAAGGTCAAGGTGTGTTCTACTTTCAGTATTTAAGTAAATCATCTATGATATTTCTTGGTCATCAATTTTTTTTAATCCTTTCTTTTTTTTTATATGTTAAGGTTGTACATGTATGTGACTTAAGTAATACATTATAAGTATAAAGCAAATTATATAGAGAGTATGTAAATATAGTGCATATTATTATACCACAAGTATAGTATTCCCAGTCTCCCTCACTAGGGAGATCTGTTCTGAGACGGCCTGCACTTTTTTTATACTAAATATCCACTTGTATTAAATCGTTTTTATATAGTTTGCAAGTTCATAATCACTCAGTTCTATGTTTTGACTTTATTTTTAAAGATATTCATTTCTGTAATTTTTGATATATTTATTTTTATTAATTTTTTTTATATGAATACCGCACAAGACTCCCAAACTGCTCCCAACCGTCTGGAGCCAGTGAGACTGTGGCATTCCCAATTGGGGAATGTTGTGAGGCTGAAGGTATTGGGGAGGGGAAGGAGAAGGGTGGGGGGGAAGAAGGTGGGGAAAAGGGGAAATACCTGGCTATTCAGATCTGGTCACCAAACACGGCTAAAAGCTATTTCAAGCAACGTTTCAATTCTGAATGGTGGTCTTTCACCAGGGCGACTCTGAGAGTATCTTCCACTCTGGAACGTGCGCAAATACACCATATATTATTTTTAAATGAATTAATTGTGAAACAACACAAATTAATTAAAATAAAAATTACTTGCGCATGCCGGGATTTGAACCCGCGACCTTCGGATTCGTAGTCGAGAACCTTACCCCTCGACCATGGAGGCCGTCAGATTGATTTGATAGTTTCGCAGTGTGAAATTTAATATTCCTCTCTCCAAATGATTTATTAAATTTGGAAATAACCAGTATATTTGGAGTTATTGCCTGGTTGGGTATTTATGTTCGGCAGTGGGAGTATTCAGATTTTTTTTAAAAGTTTAAATAAGACGTTTTTTTATATATTGAAAACTTTAAAGTTTTTAAATATTTCGTCCTACATGATTTTTCATTACTTCGCATTGCATCTCCTTAAGTTCTTTTCATTAGTATCCTTTTCTTTTCTTTTCATTGTTATTATGTTTATATATATATATATTATTTCGATCTTCCATAACGGCTACTAACCTAACAAACAATAACACTTTATCTAAAATACGCGAACACCTCAGAACAAGTTCTCTTAGTAAGGTGTTCGTGAAACATTAGAACTAAACCAATTACGTACAATAACTTATTACTTTATACTGCACTATCATGTTTTATGTCAAGAGTATTATTAGTATTTCTTGCACTTATCTAATTTATGTATCTGTAAACTGTCTGTACGCGTATATAATTTTAAAAAAGTGTTATACCCGCGATTATTTTTATAATTATTAGAGCATAGGTTCCCAAACTTTTTCTCCCCGTGGACCCTTTGCCGTTCTTTTAATTTTCCATGGACCCCCTCCTCCCCTACAGCCTGTCTGTCCAAAACCTTGGTACAAACGATACTAAATAATTATATTTATTCACTGCGAGATGTATTGTTGCTGGTATGAAAATTTGTGACAACTTGTACACGAACGTGCCTGCGTGGACGCGATTCGCTTTATGTGCCCAGTAGGCTTGTCGAGTGTAACTTACTACTGTGCTTTACTATGCGTGCAGTCTAAATGAACTCCGTTCCATGGACCCCCTTTTTTTCTCCCTGCCATGGACCCCCTCCTCCCCTACAGCCTGTCTGTCCAAAACCTTGGTACAAACGATACTAAATAATTATATTTATTCACTGCGAGATGTATTGTTGCTGGTATGAAAATTTGTGACAACTTGTACACGAACGTGCCTGCGTGGACGCGATTCGCTTTATGTGCCCAGTAGGCTTGTCGAGTGTAACTTACTACTGTGCTTTACTATGCGTGCAGTCTAAATGAACTCCGTTCCGTGGACCCCCTTTTTTTCTCCCTGCCATGGACCCCCTGCAAATCTGTATGGACCCTCAGAGATCCGTACGGACCACTTTGGGAACCTATGTATTAGAGTCTGTTCTCACTATAATAAAACTGTTCTACTGTTTTTTATATTTTTTCAACTTGTTTACATATATCACCACACACATGTATATTAATGTATTTCTATTTTTTTTTTAAAGAATGCCAAATAATCCCTGGTTACTAATGATATTACAATATTTCATCTATTTATAATCACAGCAAGCGGAAGATGTTGCTTGTATCGTGATGGAGGATTTAGCCAGTCGAGGAATTGAACTGAAGACACATAGATGAGACCCACACGCGCTGCCAACTCAGCCACTGACCGGTCGTATTTGTATGATTATTTTTATTTGATTCATGATAAATCAACACATGCGTGCATCGGTACACTTTTTAAAAATGATTATAAAAGTACGAAAAAAAGAACTAACTCAAAAACCCAATTTCACCTAGCATAGTTAGTCATTTTTTGTTTGAAAAAAAGAAATATTAAAACAAATTTTTGGTTAGGTTAGTTAGGTTATATAATTTAATATAATATTATTGATCTAAGTTCCTGCTGCCAAGCTTCTTGCAGTAGCTTAGCGGGTACATATAAAAAATAATAAAATGATAGTGAAAATGTTGATACAAAACGTATCGCTTTCATAGGTGTTTTATATCCTTGTGAAAAACTACGTCAACGATCAGATCTTTGTTTGTTTTAGCTCTTGTGCTAACACGGCCCCCGTGTTTGAGTGGTTACGATCCTCGGCTACGAATCCGGATGTCGAGGGTTCAATCCGTTCAACCCGGCGCACGAAAGTAAATTTTCTTTGATTAATTTGTGTTATTTCACAATTTATTATAGATGCTTTTAGTATCACCCTGGTGAAAAACCGTCATTCAGAATCGAAACGTCGCTTGAAATGGCTTTAGCCATGTTTCATGACCAGATATGAATGTCCGCGTACTTCCCTCACCTTCATCTTCCCCTCCTCACTTCCATCAGCCACACAACCATACCCCGATTAGGGATGCCATAGTCTCACTGGCTCCAGTCGGTCGGGAGCAGCTGGGACTTGTACTTTGTAAAAAAGTTATAAACGCCAGTATATCCAACAGGGTTTTTACATTTTCAATTAAAAACAATTGAAATATACCAATCTTCATAGAATATATGAAAAGAACGAACTGAAAGTCGTCTATTTACAGCTGCATAGAGTCAGGTTTGCCGCTTCCCCAAATCAACCCACCCCATTCCTGGCGCAGGGAATTTCGCTCTTCACCAGACGATTCCCCTCTCCCCACCCCAACCTCATTCCACCGTCACCTTCACCAAGCTGGCTTCCCGGCGCCTCTACGTGTGTTATACCATCAAGCTACTATACACTAACTGTTACTGACTCAGTAAATTGTGAATTTCCAGAATAAGGAACTCCAGTTAAAATATATTCATGAAGATCAGCTAGCGCCGATTCTGAATATATACATTTTATTATATATAATTATACGTAGAATTTATAAATCGTTATTTAAAAGTGAATAAATAATCATATCGTCAAAACACCTTCTTATATTGGTACCGTTGTATTTGGAACATCTGACGTCACGTGTGTATTCTGTTTTTCGATTAGTATAGACAATTTTTTTTTCCGATTTTTTTAAATATATTTTTTTAGTTTTGGCAAAATTTAATCTTAATTTGGATGACTTAAAGCTCTTTAATTGTTGTTCAATAAAAAAACTATTATTTATGATATAAATTACATTATTAATATGTCTATTTTTGCAACTGATAATACATGGTGGAATTCCATTATAATAATATAATAAAACACATGTTAAACTTATTTCCACTTTTATTTTATTTTACCGTAACCGGTTTCAGCTGTTTTTTTTATTATATTAATTAGAGTATTCATGAGCAAACCAATTACCAATACTAATATTATGATAATGTTGTTGCTCAATATTATTATTATTCTCTGAATTTAAATTTCTAAAAAGGTAGATAATTTTATTACTTATGTTTAGTTATGGTTTACTTTGAATAGAATATAATATTATGTACGGTGGAGCTCATCCTTGTTTTAGTATTTGACATTCTAACCTCAAAACTGTTCAAATATTTGTCATAGATTTGGAGCGTTTTTTGCGGGCTTTAAAAATTGAAACTTTGAAAAAAAAAATTTACAATGAAACTAACTTTAGAAAAAAGAAAGAAATATACTGGTACTTATGTTTGAACGTTATTATTTATAAAAATAAAAAATAAAAAATAAAAAATGAAAAATTTGATTGTAGTTCCTTATTCACAATTTGTATCAACATTTTTAGCCAGGCGGCTAACGTGTCTGCGATAAGTAGGTCGCTCCTTCAAGATTTGGGGTTTGATTAATGAATAGGCCCTTGAAAAATTCACTCCAATGTTCACTTTCAAATTATATTAGAGTAGCGTATGCTTATAAAAAAAAATTATCCGTTTATTTTTTTTTAAATGTTACACTGCTATCCTTTGATTCGGATTCGAGTACAGACCTTTCAATGTGTTAATCATAAAGGAAAGGGATAAAAAATATTTCCGCAGGTAGTGTCAAAAGCCATAATTTTGCATTTAAGTTTTTAAAATTTTTCTTTCCGGACGCCCCTGTTTTTATGTAGACCCCCCGGTAGTACCTCCACATATTTCAATTTGTAGTTGTGCCACTGCCCTGGAGTATGCCAATTGAGGGCTTTCTGGTAAGATTATTTAATTAGCCGGAAACCTGAAGATTTTTTATATATAAGGCAAAAATTCCCAATAAATTACTTTTTGGTAGTTTGTCTATCGGGAGCTTGTTATTCAAAACCTTGTACTAAATTAACAGTTAAGGTTAAGCTACAAAATATATAAATCTATATAAAAAAAATATAAAAAAACATACGTAACAAACTTAAAACGTAAATATTTCGTAAGAATCTTACTACAAAAATATTGAAAAACATAAATGACAACAATAAATCGTACGTAAAATAATATTTGCTAATTATCTAATACAAATAGTTTCTTTCAGCTGTCTAAGTTTTAAATATATTTATTAACTGTTTTGTTTTAAAACAATTTTTATTTTTTTTCAGCGATTAAAATATTTAAACAACTAGGAATCACGTGATCTAAAGTTCTTTGTCCATATTTGTTTGCATACCTAGTAACCATTAATCCCTGAGACGAGTATTGTAAGTGTGTTCTAGTTTATTTGCATAATATATGGGGATCAACTCTCCATTTCCCCATATTTGTGCCCAATATAACGCACAATTTCACAATATCGACATTCTTCACAATACCCTTTCAAAATATCGAACCGAAGTAATACGTACGACCACAAATTGATAAACGTGTTTAAAATGTATCGAAATCATCTCCTGTCCCGATCCTATTTTCCTCTTCCCCTCTCGCCTTCCATCTTGCTTTGTTTTTTTCTTTATCTTGTTAGCTTCATAAATAAAACATCTCTTTTTAACCACTACTTTTTAGCACAAGAATATTTGTTGGCTTACCTTTTGTGAAACTTCCTTTGTATTAAAAGCTGTATGTTTCTTATAAATAAATAAATATTTATTTTTGGAAAATGCCTTCACCTCTTCATACCTTTTTACAATTTCCTCATTACTTGTAATATGCTATGCCATTATACAGAGAAACAGCTGTGTTGCATGTGTCGGTGTTTTCATCCCTGTAGCATTTCATCTGCCAGAATGACTTTACTGATTACTTTCCCTGTCAAGTGAAAGTGCTTGTATTTTAAATCTGTTTAACTTTGAAACTTCTGGCAGACACCAGTACAGTCGCGGAAAGCTCCCGCTGTGAACATTGCGCTACCGAGAGCAACACGGTGAACTTGAAAACTTACCTCAAAGTGCTTTTAGAAACTTTTGATTGGTGGGATTATTCTGCAGTGGTCGTATTTTCTCGGTTTATAATTTACGTTTCATTCTTTCTTTACCAAAATAAAGCCATTTTTTAAGTAAATTATACTTCCCAATGATCTTTATTTGCCACTCCGAGCCAAATAATCAGAGCTAAGGCTTATTTATCCTTTGCATGGAAGTTTGAATTTAAACTGATTTGGCTTCAAAATACGCATTACTTTGACGTGTAACCTTTTGGTTCTGAAATTATGAATAGAAGCATTATGTTGTTTCCAAGCAAATGTCAGACTGTGAATTGATTTTTTGTCGTTGTTTTACATGCATTCTTGTCTGCGACTAGTGGGTAGGCACTGCTTGGCTGAATATTATAGACATGTAAGCAATCGGAACTAAACACGTTCATTACTATGGCAACACCAATATTTTAACATTTGTTGTTATTAATATTCTGATGAAGGAAGGGTGCTTCCGAAACCACAAGAGTTTTAATAAAATAAAAGTGGTCTACAACAAATTTATGTGTTTTTTATTGTAAATTATGGCGAGCCACAAAGTTAATGCTTTTTACAAATATGTATAAAATGTTAGTTTGTGTATTAGTTTTTAAAACAAATGATATGCATTAACAATAAATACAATATTAACCCATCTATGTAAATTTTACATTTCAAAGTTTTACTTTGATGTCTTTAAAGTGGGTGGCTAGTATTTTATTGTGTATGAAAGTGGGCGAATACGTGGGCGGGCACCTCCATAGACAATTTAGGATAAAAAATACTTGGAAACAGGCAAACAGAGCGAATACTTGATAACCCACTTTGCTGATCGGTGACTCGAGATTGATAATTCGAAAAGTTGGGAAGAACGGCCGTTTGAATTATTTTTTACGCGAGTATTCTTATGTCAATCAGGTTCTGTATGGAGCTTTATGTGTGTACAAATACCTAATAATAATATACATATTATGACCGCTACCGGTATATGTACCCCACGAGTATTATAATTAACGTATTAAGTCGCTTGGGCCAGACCGCCTCGCCAGTCTAGTTCCCACACCAATAATTTGAATGTCTCAGTGGACTACCTTAGCTCTGTGTACTATGTACTCCGTACACGGGCTTCATTATATGACAGTGGCGTGCTGTCACCAACGAATGCTTTACAGAGATAACTTTATTTTATAAAATTTTGACATTTTAAGGTAAGGTATAAATATTTAAAAAAAATGGATATATATTATAGATTTTTTTTTTCATCGTCCTACTCACGAGGAGATCATGTGCTAAGGCGAACTAGATTTTGAATAATGGGGTTTCAGCGACTTCTATATTTCAACTTCAAGGTTTGGGTAGGGTATTTACAGAATTCCTATGGCGTTGTTTTAACAATACTAGTCAGTTCTTTTTCTGTTAATTCCTTGAGACAAGTTTTGCTGGACTTAATGCAATTATTTATTGAATTACTTTATTTAATACTAAGTGGGAGTTTGTTGTATAATTTTACCGCTGAAATTTCAGAGCTTCTTTGTCCAAAAGTAGTATTACACTTGGGTAAATTTAGCTTGTCTAGTTGCTTTGCTCTGTTATTATAATTATGAGGAGTGATAGCCATTTTTTCTTTTTTGAGAAGATGAACCAGAATATTTTTGGAAAAGATATTTTGTATACTCGGTGGAACTTCGAGATGTTTAAAAATTTCCTTCTTTGACGTTCTTATGGGGACCTTTAAAATGGTCTTTATGATGCATTTATGTTGTATTTAGTGGTTTTATGTAATTTGATGCAGGTGAGTCCCATCCCAAAATTCCATATTCCAAATAAGAGTGACATAAAGCATAATAGTCTATTTAAATCCTTGGTTGACAAGAAATTTCTAAATTCCGCCAAACAACCCGGTCTCCGCACACACTCCTTACATACTCTTCTGTTATTCTGACTCTAGACATGGCCGACTCAAGTATTTGATTCACTCGATTGTGCCATGGCTTCCTCGGACGTCCCCGGCTTCTTCTTCTTCCATTCACATTCGCGTTATATATTTTCTTTACACTCGTTTCTTCGTTCATCCGCTCTACATGTCCAAACCATATAAGTCCCCATTTCTTAATGGAGCTGATTTGATCGCCCGCTACTGGCTAACGGCTACTGTGTTATAGTTACTTGGTTACCGCACTCGGATAATGCTCGGGGCTAATGTATGTTTTTTACAGAGGAATCTGGCGCAGTGTGTGGCCAATTTCCTTTTTAGCCCTCGTTATTACATACCCGTATAAGGTTTAAATCGATATTTTCTGATTCTCGCTCATTTATGCAGACGGATTGCAACCATTAAAATACTGTCTGCTTTACCTGTATTTCAATGGAAGTTGTTCTGAGTTTATGTTATTGATCTAACACCGTTGGAAGAGACGGAGCACGTCCCCAGCGCTCGTGCCAATTGACATTCTCATTACGCTAATAAGGAACTCCATTATACGAAAAATATTAGGACTTAGAGACTATATACATATTAACATAGATCAACAAACGCTCATTCTGAATATGTAAGTTTTATTATATATATATATATATATGTTTTCAACTTTTGTTGCGCTTCCTCCTCCTTTAGCCAATGCCTCGGACAGCGTTCCAGTGTCCATCACATCCGCCCTGATAATGGACACTGTAACGCTGTTCGAAACGTTAGCTAAAGGAGGAGGAAGCACAACACGGCATAATGCGCCAAAAACTTATCAAGATAGAAATAAATTATATCTATTTAAAAGTGAATAAAAAACACTCTGTTTCGTTGGTACCATTGGAACGACGTCACGTGGCTGTTCGCGCTTGAATTATTTCTGTGTAAATTCATTCTGTGTGACCGTGTGACATCACGCGGTCACCGCTCGGATATCGGCCGTTTTTGTGGACTATAAAGAAATCAATCTTTCGGAATTAATTTTTCTATGAAAACGGACTATAAAAAATGACCGGAGTTCTTTATTAGCTGAAGCTTTAAAAAAATAAAACGCATTCAAGAACACTCCTGCTCTGCTCCAGTGGGACGGTGGCAGTCCTGATTGGCGAATATTGGAAGATGGATAGAGGTGGAAGAGGGATTAGAGGAAGCTTGGAACTTTCCAACCTGTTTGACCGTTTAGTGGCTGAGTTGACAAATGTGTCTGGTTCCCAGGCGTCGTGGGCTCAATTTCTCTCCTGGCCTTCATCATTGCACAAGCAATATCCACCTACCCTAATTAACCCCTTTTTTAAAGTTAAATAAATATTTAAAAAAACTTTATGTCACTTTTAAAAAGTGTGCCGATGCATGCGCGTGTTGAATTGTCATGGAACCGTTGATATATCTATCAATATTGTAAAGGAAGTTGTGGGAACTTGAAATAATTCTTACTGCATTGTCCTGCCGCCGAGAGACCCGTTGGAACCTCGTTTTCTATTACAAGTATTGTTGATACGAATTAGGTAGCGGTCACAATGGAACCATAATGGTTGTAGTTTTTCTCTTATGTTTGTACCTGATGTATTTTATTTATTTGAAACACACATTATTTAACAATAAAATGTAAGAAAGCTTTGGCTACCCAACTGGGAACAAATCCCGTTTTAGGACAGTCAAATTGACAAGTTTAGTTCATATTAAGTGCCATTATATAAAAATAAAAGGGAAAAAAGCTAGTATTGACCATGGTATGGTAATATAATATATCTAGAAAAAGTATAATAACTAAGAAAAAACAATTGTGTATACCCGATAACTTGTGTATAGTATAATAGTTGAGTTTAAAGAGATAAAATACACAAACTGTATAGAGTAATCGTTTACGTATACCAGATAATTAGAGTATAGTATAATAGTTAAGTACTTTTTTTTTTTTTTTACAGTAACTCCACACAGGAGACCAAGGAGGAAACAATTTCCCTCAAGGCCTATATCATCTTTGGGGATGCTGTGTGGAGGATCTTTTAGAGGATAGGAAGGAGTGAACTTGGGTCTTGAAGAGACCCATGTTATAGGATGGAGGAAACACAGAGGCCGGCAGATCATTCCACAGCCGAGTTGTTGAATACAAGAACGAGTCGTAGAAGCGACCCGTTCTCATGTGACAAATGTCAACCGTGTGCAAATGTTGGGCGCGCGTTTGGCGTGTTTCCCGACTATGCACCGGTGCCGAAGGGATCAATGACGCTAGATCCTCGGAGCATCTTCCATTAAAATACCGGCAGAACAAGGACAGCATTCCCACCCGACGTCTGTGCTCCAAAGATTGCAACCCATTTGTTAAGATAGGCGAATCTATCAAACGGACCGCCCGTTTCTGCACAGAGTCAAGGTTTTTTTTCAGATATTTTGGAACTCCCGACCAGAGGTGGCTGCCAAATTCTACAATGGGCGCACTTGCGATTTGTACAGGGTCAGCAGTTGTGTACTATTAAAGTATCTGCGGGCTCTGTACAACACGCCCAGCTTCTGAGAGGCTAACTTTACTCGGGTTTCGATGGAGACCCCATACCTGAGCTGATCACTTAAGGTTACACCAAGCATATCAATGGAGGGCTTGTTGGGAAGATTGCTTCCATTAAAGGAGACTAGATTGTCATTTCGATCCCTTTTAGACGTAATCAGACATGATTGGGTATTAGAAACATTAAATTCGACGAGGTTATTTTTACCCCAAGAGGAGACCCTCTCGAGGTAACCGTCCATTCTCTGCTTCAAAGCCCTCCGAGCCGTTGGAGTTTTTGTACCCTTTGGGGGCTTGTCAAAAAAAATCTATCATGGACTGTACTGTCATCCGCGTAACAATGGATTGGTGCACATGTCAAGAGGTCATTGATGTGCAACAAAACAATGTCGGAGACAGAACCGATCCTTGTGGGACGCCAGCACTTATGAAGAGATGAGAAAAACAAATATTATGGAGTAAATAAATGTATGTAATGTTTGATAGGTGCTATCAGGGGAAAAATGCGTTTAAAATTGAGTACTAAAAAATATATTTTTTTACGGTAGGTCCCTGAGGGAAATAATTTCCCTCAAGGCCTATATCCTCTTTGGGGATGCTGTGTGGAGGGTATTTTAGAGGATTGGAAGGAGTGAACTCAGGTCTTGAAGAGACCCATGTTGTTGGATGGAAGAAACACAGGCCGGCAGATCATTCCACAGCCGAGTTGTCGTAGAACGAGTCGTAGAAGCGACCCTCTCTCATGTGACAAATGTCAATCGTATGCAAATGATGGGCGCGCGTTTGGCGTGTTTCCTGACTATGCACCGGTGCCGAAGGGATCAATGACGCTAGTTCCTCAGAGCATCTTTCATTAAAATGCCGGTATAACAAGGACAGTGTTCCCACCTGACGTCTGTTCCGAAGATTGCAATCTGTTTGTTAAGATTGGCGAATCAAACGGACCGCCCGTTCCTGCACAGAGTCAAGGGTTTTATGAGATATTTCAGATATACGTGAATTGCGTTAACAAACTATTGCGCGATCTGTCGGTAGTTTTATTGCTTGCCTAGGTGAATACTATCACAAGAGAATGACGGCTAATGGTGACCTTTGGCACTCGGAAGAGCTAGTGGCATGTGAATGTGTTTTGCCATAATTCAGCCAACAGCGAGTGCCTGTGACTGGACGTTATCTGGTGAACCTGACAC
This sequence comes from Halesus radiatus, assembly GCA_022606495.2. Classification (NCBI taxonomy): domain Eukaryota; kingdom Metazoa; phylum Arthropoda; class Insecta; order Trichoptera; family Limnephilidae; genus Halesus; species Halesus radiatus. The sequence goes on from JAHDVE020006182.1 coordinate 460,050, forward strand.
TGCTAGAGTTATCAGCGGAGTCGCGTGACCCGAGAGATCTTTCAAGATTGGCGCTTTCAGCTATATTTATTTTCAACAAGAACTGGTTCTGCATTTTAAAATTATTTTAATCGTTGGTAAATTATTTTATTTTATTTGTAAAACCGACAGTTTACAATAATTATAAAGTAAGTTAACCGCCCGTCCTTTGGGTTATTATTCAAAAAGTAGGTAAAAACCATCGTTTTTTTTATTAGATTTCGCAATAACAATACGTGTTTACAATATACCAACTTGTATGAGAGAGACGAAAATACCCGAACACATCCGTTAGCTTCGGCTGATCTCGAAATACTAAACGAGATGAAGCAGGCACAAACTTGACGTATATGAATGTTTTGTGGGTTTCGGGTATAGTTTTTTTTTACCTGAACATATGGGATACGGCTTGTTGCGTTCGGGCGATAATATAGCGACCGCATCACGTACGTTCGTATGGGTAGTTCTGTTAAATATATGTAAACTGAACCAATATGAGGTTTACACTCATGTTATTTAATTACAAATTACAAAATAAAAAAATTACAAAAAGAATTACAAAACTAATTATTTAATTACAAAAAGAATTACAAGCTTAGCCTATCGGGATGAGATGGTTGTTGGGGGGGAAGGCAATCGATATCTTGTCTGTGTAGAGTAATATGTATTGTGCGAATGTGATTTATTGATTTTAAGTTGTGTGAGACTATAATAAGTTTAAATCACTGAATGAAGTGCTAAAAATATTTGAAGCGCGGTGAATAATTTTTTTTAAGTAAATCAAATTACTTTTGAAAAGTTATTTAAAGACTTTATAACATGACTGAAAAGGACTCTCTTCCTTGCCTTCTGCGCAGCGTTCTACACGTGCGAACTCTGAGCAAACTATAAAAAAGAGTACTATGGAAAGACTTCGTGTTCAGTACAATAACGCCTTCCGCATAATGTTTGGCATCCCCAGATACTGCAGCGCTTCCAGTATGTTCACGGAGGGACGATTTTCCGGTTTTGCAGCCTTATAAGATCTAGGGTGGCTGGAATGAGGGAAAGAATAAACAGCTCCGGGAATATCCCTATCATGGAGACTCGCCTCAGTCCAGCCTCCAGCATCGATGCATACTGGAGAAAGATATTGGCCCCTCACAATTTAAATACCACAGCATCTTAAAGGCTTTATTTTCATGTACTTATTTCGTTATTTTTATTCTTTATTTTTTTTTCTTTTATGTGTCATTTATCATTAACATTATTTTATTTTTTAAACCTTTTGTACATATTTTGTATTTTTTTTTATATGAATACCGCACAAGAGTCCCAAACTGCTCCCAACCGTCTGGAGCCAGTGAGACTATGGCATTCCCAATTGGGGAATGTTGTGAGGCTGAAGGTATTGGAAGGAAAAGGGGGAGAGGAAGGTGGGGAAAGGGGAAATACCCGGCTATTCAGATCTGGTCACCAAACACGGCTAAAAGCCATTTCACGCAACGTTTCAATTCTGAATGGTGGACTTTCACCAGGGCGATATACTCAGAGTATCTTCCACTCTGGAATGTGCGCAAATATACTATATATTATTTTTAAATGAATTAATTGTGAAACAACACAAATTAATTAAATAAAAATTACTTGCGCACGCCGGGATTTGAACCCGCTACCTTCGGATTCGTAGTCGAGAGCCTTACCCCTCGAACATGTAGGCCGTCCTTATTTTTATAACGATTGTATGTACATTTTGTATGGAATGTGTGGGACTGCACTAACCTCCCCGAATACCGGAATAAACATTTATTATTATTATTATTATTATAGGTATCACTTTTCAAAAAGTGTTTTTGTTTTGTCATTGTTTTCTTTGATCCGGTTTCCGTTGAGCTGCTGTTCATTTACATATTTTCTATTGGTCTTATTGGCCGGTATGTTGCATCATGAATCTGTCTTTTGAGATTAATTATATAGCGAGCACATGTTTTTGAACCTACCTATTCACTAGTCTGACGAAGTCAATATAATGCTGATTGTAAATACGAGTAAAACACTCCAACAGTTGATTGCATATTATTCTTATTCATTTCTAAATGGTTTTATTACACTGGTTGAAAGCTTATTAACGATACACTTCATGTGTTTATTTATTACAAGCCTGTAGTAAAAGTTATTACCACATAACGTATTTAGGCGTAAAAAATTATCACAATTTAAAATGGACTGACCACATTATTTATTTAAATAACAAAATTTAAAAACAAAAACTTACCCTTTTAAAACAATCAGGAATGTCCTCAGTACAAAAGATTTGATTAAGATCTACATAGATCTCTGCCAATCACAATTAGAATATGGTATTATAGGATGGGGCAGTGCTAATAACAATAATTTTAATTTACTACTTAGAACACAAAAAGCCACCATGAAAATTATACTTAATTCCCTTTAAGAACTAGCACTGACGAAATCTTCAATAAACTTACCATTGTGTCAATAAAACAATTCTACTCTAAAACAATACTACTTTACATTCATAAATACAAAAAACAAGAAATAACAACAATCACACATATTAGTAACACTAGATCTCACAGTCAAAAACACTAAACTCTACAACAAAATCCCACTATCCTTTAAAAATCACAACAACCATAATAAATTTAAAAATCTAATAAAACACTGGATACGTTACATAGGGAGATCTGAAATAAAATATGTTTATATATAAAATATGTATATTAATACCAAATACAGACTAACACCGAAACCTCTCAACAGCGCTAGACCTCGCCTTAGAATTATTAATATTTTTTTCATCAAGCACATCAATTTAATATAATGTAATTTCATATTTTGTAAATGAAATCCTCAGCACGGGAAATCCCAATGAAGATATCATTATTTGTTATTTTGTTATTAAATAAAGAAGATAATAAAACGTTACTATCATTATTATTGGATGAGTAGATGATAGATACATTATATTGAATGGTTTATATTACGACTTGCGACTACCTACATTACATCTGGAGTCCCAGGTACAGCAAAAAGAAATGTTGTCCCCATGGCTTATTATCCAATTAGTTGTAGATTTTCAATATGACGTCATTTTTGTGTAGCTTTTCGATAATTCCAAAAAAAAACAAAACTGTTTTTATAAATATTCCCAATCCTATTTAATCCAGAGATATTCCTGTTTATAATAATTGAATTAAATTGCTAGCAACGTTTATTTTCTTCATAATAATTCTAATAAGTTTGACTTCTTTTTGTTCGCGTGACATAATCATAATTATAAATATATGAATTGTTTGTTGGAATAAATTGTTAATGTAAGTACTATATATTATTTTTTTATTAATTTCGACACATTTCAGAAGTAAGGTAAGGTGTAAATATATACGTATATATATATCTCTATATATAAAAATGAATGTTTGTCTATGTGTTGTAATAATACGGATTATGACGGGGAGTGGGAATGCGGGAGAAGGAGAGGAGGATGGCTGGGAAAGTGCAGTTACGGGAGACAGAGCATTTGTACAGACTTACCCGGTGAGGGGCTTTCTTCCAGGGAGCTCGGCTCTGGACCTTTGACTAGCTCAGTTTCGGCAGGCCAAGGAGCTCCTCTGCAGGATCGTGGGCCGACAGGCGGTCTTATAATTGGGAACCGGACTCGAATACTTTGTCAAATGAAACTACCGTATGCTTTCAGACTCAGTGGTTTAATTCAGAGGAAGGTACAGACATGGTGAATGTAGTTATGGTGAACAGTAGGCTAACCTAACCTCAAAATAATGTTACGGGCAAATTCTCTCTGATAATCTCTAAAACGGGCATGTAAACTGTGACTTGAATAAAATACAACACCAACAGAGGGGAAAATGTAAAGACAGCTCACGGTTTAGGTTGTTGAGGCAATGGGGTTTCCGGGGAGGCAAATATTAGCTCTCCGAAGCGTAGTGCGGCGGGGCGGGAAGCCATCTTCAGTGCAGGGGCAGTGAGTGTGTTGCCTAGGCCGGGTCCGAACGGTGAATGGGTGTTTCCAAGGCCGGGTCCGAGCGAAGAGTGCGGAGTGAACGGGGGGTGGACCCGCGTACGTGTCAGGTGTTGTTTTTGGCCACTTCTGGCGCTGGTGTCTAACGAGAGGCTAGTTTTAGGGACTATTTGCGTTATGTAACAGTGTCCTCGATTTAAATTACTAGACCGGTTTCGCTGAAAATAGCACTTTGTTTTTATTAGTACCGGGGAGGTTTAGAGAATAGTTTGAACGAAATCCCATATGTAAAACTGTTGCTATAACGTTTTAAAATTAGTATGAAAATGATTAGCTAAAAATATTTGAATTAACGCCACCTGTGAGCGCGTATCACGTTTCGTTTATCCTTAAAGTCCAATACGCATAAGATATTACTATTAGCCTTGTTCAAAATATTGAAGAACGGTTATCAGCTTCCAAAGTATTGCATTTTTGTTATTGTGTAAATGTTTCTGCACATTAATTTGCGCGTTGTGTTAGGTCAAGGCTTGAGATATTGCGCGGTATCTGAACTTAATGTTTACAGTAGTACTATTTGCTACAACAGCGCACTTTCCTAAGGAATGGTTTTATTTCTTTATTTAAAACCTGTTTGTTTAAACAAGTGAAACAGTTGCGTTATGAGACATTACTAAATGCACCTTTTTTATTGGCAAACATACCGGTAACCTTTTCTCGTCCTGTTCGAAAACATTGTTTAATATTTATGTTCTATTCAGTCTGTGCCGCTAAGAGCTCTGTTGCTACCTGTTTCCAACAAGTAATTTACAAAATATATATAATTAAAGGGTATTTGGTCGTGTAAACCTAATAAGAAAAGAGGAGTTCTTGTGTCTGACAAGGGAGCCACTATTCTTAATTTGGTACTTACATAATATTTATAATTAAAGGGTATTTGGTCGTGTAAACCTAATAAGAAAAGAGGAGTTCTTGTGTCTGACAAGGGAGCCACTATTCTTAATTTGGTACTTATATAATATTTATAATTAAAGGGTATTTGGTCGTGTAAACCTAATAAGAAAAGAGGAGTTCTTGTGTCTGACAAGGGAGCCACTATTCTTAATTTGGTACTTATATAATATTTATAATTTCTTCGAAAGAGTGGTATTCACTTTTTGGTGTCATCTTCCTCGGGCGTCCCCGGCTTCTTCATCCATTCACATTCGCGTTATACATTCTTCTTACACTCCTTTCTTCGTTCATTCGCTCTACATGCCCAACCCATCTAAGCGTCCCTTTCTTAATCTTACTCATTACGCTTACATCAGCCTTGCATTCTTTACGAATTTCAATATTTTTCACACGATCATACATGGTTTTACCACAAATTCGTCTCAGAGATCTCATTTCTACGGCATTCCGTTTACTTTCATCCTTCCTCTGCCAATTCCATGCCTCACTGCCATACATCAGGGTTGGTATCAGCACTCCATTGTGGACTGCTATCTTCGTTTCTTTGGACAGCTTTTTGTTAGTGCCAACCGCGTTCAGTCCTCCATTAATGGAGTTTCCGGCATTCATCCTTCTTTCAATATCCCTATCAGTCTTTCCATCTCTCGTAAACATACTTCCCAAACATACAAACTCTTCGACCTGCTCCAAGTCTTCGTCATTCACAACTATATTGCACACTGTTTTCGTACTATCTCTTTCAAACACCATGACTTTAGACTTACTTACATTCATCATTAGCTCATTCTTCATACATACTTCATTCATCCTAGATACGAGGGACTGTAAATCTTCCATACTGTTAGCAATTAGCACTGCATCATCAGCATACAACAGGCAACATACTTTCAGATTACTCATTTTCGCGCCCAAGCCCACCTCTTTCAATTCTTGCTTACAAGTATCCATGTATAAATTGAATAACCACGGTGACATTACACAGCCTTGCTTAACACCTTTTGTGATGTCAAACCACTCCGTAAAATCACCGTTTACACTAACACATGCAACGCTTTCCTCGTACAGAGACGCGATTGCCTGTATGAGACTCGTACTCACTCCATACTTGGACAATACCTTCCATATTTTTTTCCCGTCAACTCGGTCGTAGGCTTTTTGTCATGTGAGAATTAAACGGTTATCTCCATTTAAGTATTCAGCAGCAATATTGTCGAAACCGACAGCCTTACCATTCTTCATACATTTAATCGTTCTTTTTATTTCATCCATGCAGATTTTGGGAACATTCACGCCATCGTCATCACTATCAGTCGGGTTGCTTTCAAAAACCTCTTCAAAGTATTTCATCCATCTCACTTTTATTTATTTCTCATTCCTTAACATTTTTCCATCTTTCGATTTTATCATTTTCATACATCCGCTTTCTGGACCATTTCGGTACTTTTTGACCTCCTTCCAAAACAGTTTTATATTTTCTTGAAAGTTTTTTGTCATTTTGGTTCCTTTTTCCTCTTCCAGACGTTTCTTTCGTTCTTTCACTCCACTCTTACTCTTTTCTTACATCCCTTGTATACTTCTTTCTCTTGATTCCGCTCTTCACTAGAAGCACTGCCAGTGCTATCAGACATTACCACGCTTTCTTCTCTGAGACCATTGCTTTAATTTCATCATCACATATCAATATGTTTCGAAAGGGATGCTTTCTTCATCAGGAATATACAGAATACTAAAAAATAATAATGTCAAGTATAGACAAATGATAAACATCGAACACAATAATATAAAAATAGGCAAATTATAAACATAAACAAAAAATGATTAAAGTAGGTATCTAATTAATCAAAAATAATAGTGAAAGTAAATAATATTTTTCTTGTATTCTATATATTCCTGATGAAGAAAGCATCGCTTTCGAAACATGTTGATATGTGTATATTAATAAAGTGATGAATTCAATATAAAATTAAATTTGCTATTTATAAAATATTTTGTATGAAATATTTACGTATGTTAGTTTTTTTTTGAAAATAGTTTACTTTATTTATTTGTTCTGATTGGTCATTAATACAGCTCATTTCAATGGGGAGGTTGTTGTAGTTTTTTATGGCTTGATAAATATAATGGTTTCGTATTTGAGTTGTTTTAAAATCAGGTGTTATAAATTGATTTCCATTTCTTGTAAGTTTCTGATATTCCTGATTTTCTTTAAGAATTTTCTCTTTTCACACTTTTATAATAGAAGCTTGCTTAAATATATATTCAACATTTGGCAATCATTTAAACGACTTATTACAATTGTACTTTGAACTTACACCATACACTTACGCACAATTTTATGTTGTATTCATTTGTTAGGATTTTTTCCTAATCTTGAAAGTGAGGATAAATCCGTCTGTTCTTCTGCCAGTCAGAACTCCATTTTAATATTATGCAAACTATTTTATAGCCCTGCCTTCATTGCCACTATTAAATTACATGTTCCGGCGAGGAACACAAGAAAAAATGTTAATTTTTCTGCAACGTATAGATGGCCAACTATCAGTCACATTCACTAACCAACAGGATGCATGGCCTCGGCAATAAGTTCGAAGGTATTGTTGATATATTTGCTGACTCCATTTATAAAATAAAGCGTCATCTATACCAGAACTTTGATGAAGCTGTTTGATAGATTCGCCTATCTTAACAAACGGATTGCAATCTTTGGTGTACAGCGTCTGGCGGGAATGCTTTCCTTGTTCTACCAGTATTTTAATGGAAGTTGCTCTGAGGAACTAGCGTCATTGATCCCTTCGATACCGGTGCATAGTCGGGAAACACGCTTCTAACATTTGTACACTCTTGACATTTGTCACATGAGAACGGGTCGTTTCGACTCGTTCTTGAGTTAAATAGCCCAGATATGGAACGATTTGACTCCCTCTTACAATGTTCTTCTCAAAAAGACTCCCCACAGCATCCACAGCATCCTCAAAGATGACATAGGTGCTTAGAGAAAAATTTTCCTCGGGCCTCTTTGGTGGAAATTTGTAATGCAAAACAAATTTTCGTGTATGAGACAGAGTGAGACATAACAATGCAGACCGGTCAGTGACTGAATTCGCATCGTATCTGGGTCCCACCCACCCAGGCGTCGTGTGTTCCATTCCTCGTCTGGCGACAATCCCTCCTCACAACACAAACAGCATTTTCCGGTTTCCTGTTATGGTAGTAGGAGATTTTGAAACATTGGCAGGTTATTCGTATCCCGGTGATGTTCGTCTTTAAAAAAAAAGTTTTTAGCGGAATTTATTATTTTATTCAATTGGCTTCTTCTTATTGCATTAAACCATTGAAATTAATAATGAAATTTTGCTTCTAATTACTGTTTACATCATTTCCATAAGTCGTCAAACCGGAAAATCCGGAAGTTAGACAGACCCGTTCGTTCGGATACATTTTAGTTTTGTTTTATTCAATTTACAACTGTAATTTAAATTTTATAATCGTAATAATGATGTGGGATTTACTGGGTGCTCAATCCGTGCAAGGCCCCAATAAGGAACTCCAGTCCAATTTTATAATCGTAATAATGATGTGGGCTTTACTGGGTGCTCAATCCGTGCAAGGCCCCAATAAGGAACTCCAGTCCAATTTTATAATCGTAATAATGATGTGGGCTTTACTGGGTGCTCAATCCGTGCAAGGCCCCAATAAGGAACTCCAGTCCAATTTTATAATTGTAATAATGATGTGGGCTTTACTGGGTGCTCAATCCGTGCAAGGCCCCAATAAGGAACTCCAGTCCAATTTTATAATCGTAATAATGATGTGGACTTCACTGGGTGCTCAATCCGTGCAAGGCCCCAATAAGGAACTCCAGTCCAATTTTTTAAATATTTTTCTATCAGTAATGATGTTGAAGCTTAAATACCAGTACCATACATTTCGTTTTTTTCTAAATTTAGTTTTCATAGTCAAAATAATTTTAAGTTTCAATTTTTCAAAGCCCGTCAAAACACTCCAATTCTATGGTCCGTCGGTTTTGATCAGTTTTGAGTTTAGATTGTCAAATGTCAAAACAAGGCTTATCTTTACCGTACATAATTTTGTATTCTATTCATGGTAAACCATAACTTCACATAAGTAATAAAATTATGTACCCTTTTGGAAATTTTAAGTCAAAAGAATAATAATAGTGTTGAGCATTGATACTATCATAATATCCGTATTGATAATTGGTTTGATCATGAACACTCTAATTTATTTCATTAATAATAGTTTTTTTTATGTTGAACAATAATTATAGAGCTTAAAGTCACCCAAATTAACTTAAAATTTCGCCGAACAAAACAAAAAAAAACGTTTTTAAAGTCCCAAACAAATTCGAAAAATAAAAATCTCTATTCTAATCCCAAAAACAGAATGCGCACGCGGCGTCAAATATTCCAAATGTAATGGTACCAACATAACAACGTGTTTTGACGAGTTGATTTTTTATTCACTTTTATGTAACGATTTTTTATGATTATACTCGTATATAAAAAAAAAAGTTATATATTCAGAATCGGCTTTTACTGATCTACATAAATATATATTTCAAAGGTCATTATATTTTTTACTGGAGTTTCTTATTTAACAATTTTATATGGTTATGGTTTATTTATTTATTCAAAGATATTTTTTTACAATATACCAAACAATCTTACTGGGATAACCCATTGTAAGGTCACATGGTTTTGCGTAGGAATTATAATTTACGTTAATTTTCTGTTGTCGTAAGTTTACATTGTGTAATATTACAAGTACGCATAGGCTTTCATTGCCCTGGTGAAAGACCACCATTCAGAATCGAAACGTAGCTTGAAATGACTTTGGCCGTGTTTGGTGACCAGATCAGAATATCCAGGTACTTCCTCACCTTCCTCTTCCCCATCTCCTTCCTCTCCGCCATCTCCTTCCTCTCCTCAATACCTTCAGCTTCAGCCTCACAACATACCCCAATTGGGGATGCTATAGTCTAACTGACTCCAGACAGTTGGGAGCATCTGGGACTCTTGTGTGGTACTCACATAAAAAAGAAAAAAGTAGTAAGAATAATATTAATATTTGGATGTTTTGTATAGCTTCGTTTTTGTGAAAAATCACCTCAAGGCGCTGCACAAATATTACTTGCTAGGGTATTTCTTATTATGTACAAACAGATATAGAAAGTTGGTTACTTTGTCACTCCAGATTAAGGCGTTATATTGTAAAGTTTTATGTTGAGAAGATTTGATTTTGCACTCAACAGCTTATCTTAGGAAAATTATAAAGCAATAAATAAACGAATACATTTTATAATTTCTTCAAAAGATTTGTATTCAATTTGTGGCGTCATTACTAATAAATGAATTAAAACAGATATCTATCTACATGTTTCAAAAGCGATACTTTCTTCACCAGGAATATATATAATCCTAAAAATAATAATGTCAAGTACAGAGAAATTATAAAAATAGAATACAATAATGCAAGAATAGACAAATTATAAATATTAACAAAAATTGATTAAAGCAGGAAAGTAATTAATCAAAAATATCAATAAAAAAATATTATAAAACATTGAATAACAAATTTATATTAGAAATTAGAAATAGAAATTATTTTTATTAGAAATTAGAAATAGAAATTATTTTTATTATTAATATTAATATGAAAATAAATTTAAGAGATAGACATATTTTTTAAAATATTTGATTATTTATTGAATTTAATTCATTTTTAACTGTTTTTCTGATTTCTAAAATTTCAAATTTGTATAATTTTTAATTTAATAATTTTTAATTTAATAATTTAAAATTTGAAAACTTTTTTTTATCTAAAAGACAACATAATAACTGGGTTGTATGGGTTATGTAGTTTGTGTAATATTGTTATTGTACGTAATGTGAAATTGTATTTATTTCATTATTTTTATTCTTTTCCTTACTGCAATGCACATTTTTGTCAAGGTTATTCGGTTTATGTAAGTGACTATTTGTCAATCTTATTTAATATTGACATTTTGTCCGCCATGTTAAAAATAATGGAGGGAAATAACGGCGTACGAATTTGAAACATAAATTAGTGCAGTCTGACGTAAGACATCTGTTGAATAAATAATGTTACTGTCGCTCGCGGAGACAGCCATTGCAGTTTTTGCCCGGTTCGATTTATAGCCAGCTGCCAGAAAACTCTGCTTTAAGCATTATAAGGTAAAACAATACGTTAATTCTTTTTGTGTTTAATTCGTAGAACTCCATTTAACCTTTTAACTGGCCAGTTTGAAAATTACCTTGAACGCCGAAACAGCTGTCACAGTAATAAAAACTTAAAATACTTAAAATACAGACTCATGCCTGTGCGTGAAAGAATCTGTCGTGCCTCGATCACACAATCGCCCAACGTCCCAACCCGTACTCGGTTTGGAGTTGGGACGTTGGCCAATAGTATAATGACTATAAACCGGGCAACTATACGATCGACCAACGTTCCAACTACGAACTCCAAACTAGTGATGCCATTTTAGCTAAAATCTATCGATCTATCGATACTCATAGAAAGTCTACCGAAATTTATAATATTATTGACACAATTTGTTTCTCATTAGGTACTCATAATACCGAAAATAAATATAACGGATAGTTGTTGCACCTGTTTTAGCTACGTATTTTATTTTTACCCACAGTCTGAGGAAGATTGCAGCGCAAAAAAATATAACAACGGATTACATGCATTTCGTTATTGAGTTGATTTTTCGTGGAAAACGGCGCTATAAAGAATATCCATTTATTTATTATTATTGTTAGCATAATATGCATAATGCATATTTGGGGGTTAGTTACATTTTTATTTTTCGCGTACCACGTCCATCAGGATCACCTGCCGAACTCATACTGAACGGCCAATGTGTGGAGGCCGGTTTGTCCGAGTTCGGCCAACTAGTTTGAAGATTGTTTGGGCCAACTAGTTCGCCACCGGAGCGATCTCGGGCGAACTCGCCGAACTCGAGCTAATGTTGGCCCAATGCGTACGAACTACCCCTTTACACAGTCGCCCAAACGTTCGAGTCGGGATGTTGGGCGATCGTGTGGTCGTGACATCATGTTACAAATAATATACTTCATCTCGTAACGTATTTCGGCTATCATCAATTCCAGGGCAATCTTCAGCCTGCCCTCTGCAGCCTTGAACAAATCGGCAGGAGGTTTCTGAGTCACGTGGTGCCGAGTTTTTAATTAATTTTTTTAAAATTTTTTTATTTATTTATTAGAAACACTATTTTTTTTAACATAAAAGCGTCTTAAATATTATATCATGTATATACATTCGGCTTGTAAATATCTCCAATAGATCTGTTTACAACATAACGCAATAAAGTTTATGAATTATTTAGTTACAAATAACAATATTTATTTACCCATCTCACTGAAACTCGGTGCGTGCAAAAACACGATAGCGCAATTACGATATTGTTTGTTTGCACGATGGCCAAAGAAACGAAGATGTTAATATGTTATAATTCAAGCTTGTGGAAAATGATGGACCTAACTTGACACCGCTATATTTCCTGAATTATATGTTATATGTTAATGATCTATATAGTAATTGAAAAGGAGGTCCGAAAGTTTCGAATCCTACATACCATACGAGTAGTTGCGCAATCGCCCTCCAGAGAGTTCGCACCGCCAAGCAGTTATATCGCGTCAGTTGTGAGTAAAAAGGATGGCTACTATGCAGCACAAGGTTTTCTGTGTTTGTGAGTTTTGTGAAACTGAGTCGGCAACTGTACTGCACCGTAACTTTTGTCTCCATTTTATTAGAATTGTCGTGGGTATCACCAATTATCAATAATATTGATAGTATAAAAACATTGTATATGTCGCTATTGAGAGTCATATTAAAAAAATCCACAGTTTGGTCTCCGAATTATGAAGTTCACTCACATTTTATTGAAAGAATCCAACGTAAATTCCTAAAACACGTAAATTTTAGAATGGGTATTCCTAGAGAATGCATAGACTACGTTTATCTACTTTATTCATTAAATTTAGTAAAACTATCTGAATGTATAATTATTTGTGATTTAACGTGTTTATTTGAGAGTGTTAATTCAATGTTTCATACCCCCGAACTGCTATATTTGAATTCTTTTCATGTACCTGGTAGGACAAGACAGTACCTACCATTTTATTGTGACAATTCAACTTCAGAGTCGCAATATTATTCCCCTATGCGACGGGTTCAACATCTGGGGAACAAATACTTCGATGTTTTTGACATACTTGGCACATCAATATTACAGTATAAGCATACATAAGTACAGTTTTTTTTCATAGAGTAGAGCTAGGTTATTTGAAACTATTTAACTCTGGATAAAACCGCCAAATTATGTTGTTTATTTTTATGTTACATCATTTTTATGTTGTCTTTTATAATACTCATGTACCTTTTCAATATTATTTGTAAATCTCCATGTAAAAGCCTGTAATGGGCGTAAATAAATAAATAAATTTGAGCAAACTGGAAAAAGCCAGGACTGACCGCGTGTATCAAAGGAGAACGTGCGAAATTGAGTCCATAATTTTGAATAGTCCTGTAATTGTTCTATGCATTTGATCTTTTCTAGGATTCTAGGAAAAAAATATCCACCGTAAAATTAAAACCTATTTCTGATTCCAAGCGATTATTTCATAAGTATGTATCAATTACTTCCAATATACTTGGCTTTATACTCAGAACCTGCAAACATTATAAAAAAAGGTAAAAACAATGAAAATGCTGTATGTACGCAGTTCTTTGGAGTATGCCTCCCAAGTTTGGAATCCCAGGTACACATCACATACAGAAAGGATTGAGTAATTACGAAACCGTTTTCTACGATACTTCGATTTTTGGGGCTATCGTCCCCACCTGAGTCATGAGGAGTCAGCCGCATTTTACGGGATTACGTCAGTAGAAAGCCGTAGACATTCCGCAGACGTACTGTTTTTTTAAAAAAATAGCCTCCTTTGTGATAGATTGCCCTGAATTACATGAACGAATTCAATTGAGAGTGCCTGACAAACAGAAAAACTAGACCAAACCACACACTAAAACTACATCGATGCAACACTAACTCCAAACAAAACACCTGTATTCACCGCGCTTCACCCATTTTTAACACTTCATATATTGAGTTCGATTTATTGAACTCGGCCGCTTATAATTTCAAACCTAAAATCAATAAATAACATTCACACAATACATATTACTCTACACATACTAGATCCTTTCCCTTCCCCTCCCTCCCATCGTCCTAACCTCATAAGCTAACCTTGTAACTTATCTTTTTAATTGAATAATTTAAATACTTAAGTGAAAACCTATTATTATTTCATTTTTATATATATATTTACCATACATAATAATTATTGTAGACTGTTGGTTTTCCAAATAAATAAAAAAAATAATAAAAATAGGTCGTCTCTCGAATTTGCCGCCCACGTGCGTCGCACTCAGTGGTAAAGAGTCCAGCGGCCCTGGTTGATGCGATGTAGCGATGGAGCGGTTAGTGTGCTCTCGCCCGCTGCGTGTCCCTGACCATGGAACATGAATAATGCGTTGCGCAAGCAGCCGCCAGCCGCCTCCATGTTGGATTTGGGCGGGGATGACGTCACGACTCGAACACACCCGCAATACGTACCAATCCACTTAGTATCCAGTACCGTACCGTACACACTACACTTACTACAGTATATTATGTACTGCACGTTATTTCAAGAGCAGTTACAACAAACAGTGATACCGTAAAATGTATCGTTTGAAATATCTGTGGTCTAATGTTTCCACTGTTTCTAGTACCTACCTCACTTGTTCAAATGTCCTGAAATAATCCAGTTCAAGCTTTGCTGGATGGTATTTAAATTAATTAACGGGATGGCTCCGGCTTACCTATCGGAACTATGCATCCATGAAAATTCCAATCCACGACAGTTAACTCTTAGATCAGCGATGTCATCAGCTATCGGAAGGCTGACGGAACCAAAGCGCAAACCAGATACTAAGTTTGGTGAGCGTGCTTTCAGCGTTGCAGACCTGAAATAATCTGCCATACGATCTAAGATTGATTAAAGACTCGACAGAATTAAGAGCAAATCTTAAAACTCATCTCTTCGGAAAGTCATATCCACGAATGGTTTAGTTGCATACCTAATTAACATAGCGAAGCTATCCGTTAGTACCTACCTAAAGTCATTAACATAAAAATCTGAAACTTTTCATAGTCCGCGAAATTGTAAATAACTATAAATGTAAATGTAAATAATTATTATCGAAAATCTCAAATAAAATAATGTTTCAAATAAATACCTACTCTTCTTTTGTCAATAACCTTCTAATAAATATAATATCAATGATAAATAGGATTTAAACAGTAACTGCAATATCATTCAATGTGCAGTGTTTTCTAATATTCTGTCCCGTGCGTGCAAAATCACATCTTCTCAAGCGAAAAGTTTATAATTTAACGTTTTAATCTGGAGTGACCTGCCAGGTAAGTATGTCTCTGTATCTGTTTGTACATAATAAGATAAACCCTAGCAAGCAGTATTTGTAAAGCGCCCTAGAGGTAATTTTTCACCAAAAACGGCGCTATACAAGTCATCCAATTATTATTACCAAAGTCAAAGGACTGGTGCCATCTGTCGTAACATAAATAATCTGCAGATTTCGAATCATGTTGCAAATGGAAATCCATATTCAGGTCCCTTTTCTTAATCAACGCATATTTTTATTTATTTATTTATAAAATACATTATATTTAATGGAGACATTTACTTGGAGTAGATACATTAGATCACCATACTGCCTGTTTCATGGTGACCAATGGAGTATAGTTACTTTGCATGAAGTCTAGTGTAAACGTATAGATTTATTATATTAATTTTATTAACGACAATTGGAAAAATTATAAACGAAAGAAAAATATACAAAACATAAAAAAGACACGCGTAAGGCTTAGATCACAAAAATATAGTTTTTTATATGTGCGAGCATGCACATTGCACACATTTGATTTCCGGTCATTCGTCGTCGCCACTGACGTCAGAATTAATAGGCTTAACGTACCATTTCGACGACTGGAGGCAATGGTCACGTGACACACATTTTGCCGCTAGCCTAGTCCACTGCCGTCCACGTTTTTTTCGCTGATTTTGACTACGATAAGCAAATTATAAAACAGTCAAACAAAATATTCGATTTTTGTGAAGAAGTCGAACGTTTTAACTTATTTGCTGTTTCACTTAAATTGGTGGCACGCTAAACTCACCCCTCGTCCCTCTCATTTTGGTAACTTCTCCTCTCATTAGGTTGTTAGGGCATCTCTATATATCATTTGCTCTGTGGTCTTCGCCTTTGTCATAATTACTTATATACCCACGATAGTCTACCGTCCGTCGTAAAAACTATGTAAAAATATAATTATATTTTAATAGTTGCATTTTACTTAAATTTAAAGTTTTTATAAGTACGTCTGACTAAATCCTCATCAGAACTCTCCTAACCTAGTTTATGGTATAAAACAATTTCCTTGCTAACCTAATCTATCACAACTCGCAACATAACCCAGTTTCTTTACTATCCCCTTTATTATTCGCCTATTATATTGGCACAGGAATGTTGGCATGTGTTTAATATTTCTTTGTGAACACACTGTTCATAACGGCATGTTACTTAAACTTATTAGTCTGGTCTAGACCCCTCCTTAAAGATTTAATATATTCCTCAGTAATGTTCAATAAACAGCTATAATATACGGTGTCTCATCAGACAACATAAACTCCCATTTAAATGCTTTACCAAAATGCCACACTATAAATTAATTTAATATTACTAAAACAAGTTTGGTGAATATACGTTATAGGGAAAAAAATGTACGTACACGATAGACCCGATATATGAGAATAAATAATTAGTGCATAAAGATCGGTTGATCTTAAATAGCTGGTTATTAAATGTCGGTCATGGGTAGAATACAATGCGGGAATGAGAATAAAATTAAAGCCCAAAATGTATTTTAATGTGATACTGCACAAGATCACGATAGTAAGGAACTCCAGTTCAAATGAATGGAATGTCAAAACAAGGATGAGCTTCATCGTACATAATTTTATATTTTATTCATGGTAAACCGTAACTAAACATAAGTGATAAAAAGGTTTCTAAAAGTATTGAGCAATAACATTATCATAATATTCGTATTGATAATTGGTTTGCTCATGAATACTGTAATTTATATATTTAATAATAGTTTTTTATTGAACAACAATTAAAGTTTTTATTTATTTATTTTACACATTATTAAAGTCGCGCAAATTAAGTTTAAATTTCGCCAAATTTAAAAAAAAAATGCATTTAAAAAATACAAAACACAATCGGAAAATAAAAATGTCTATACTAATCCAAAAACAGAATGCGATGTAATATTATAAATTTGTTCTTCAATGTTTAATAATGTTTTTTATTAACATCTTTGATTAATTATTACCTACTTTAATCAATTTTTGTTAATTTGTCTATTCTTACATTATTATTTTTTTAGTATTCTGTATATTCTTACTGAGGAAAGCTTCGCTTTCGAAACATGTTGATATGTATATATTAATAAAGTGGTGATTACAAAGTAATTTTTAATTAATTTATTAATAATGACGCCGCAAAGTGAATACCAATCTTTAGAAGAAATTATATGTATTATTTAATTAATTTGTCAGGTCTATATGTGTTGTTGTAGTACTGTGAACTGTGACTTCAATGACTATATTTAATAAACCTGTTTGTTTTACGATTCTTTAATGGAGCTTTTTTTTTAAATTTAATTTTACAACAGAAAAAAATACAATTAAAAAAGTCCCGATAAACTACTTTTTTGTAGTTTATCTAACGGGAGCTTGTTATTTAAAACATAAAATTTACAGACAAGGTTACAAAATATGTAAAATAAAAACATAAAAAAACAATATATAAAATAAAAACTTATACACCATATGTAACACGCTTAAAACATAAATATTTATAAAGAATATTAATCTAAAATATTTATGCAAAAATATATTTAAAAAATGAATTAAATAAAAGCATAAACGAAAGCAATAAATCATATATAAAATAAAATTTCCTTATTTGTAATACAAATAGCTTCTTTCAGCTAGCCAAGTTTTCAATGTGTTTATTAATGGTTTAGTTTTAATTCAGTTTTTTTTATTTCAGCGGGTAACATATTTATACAACTAGGAATCATGTGTTCTATCATCATCATATATGCATCATTTGACTTGTCATATTATTATAAGCGCAATATCGCCGATGCTTGCATTTAATATAAACGCGGACCACCTCGAAATGAATGTCTAACTATAATATTCGCCTGTATGTTAACAGTTTTTCTCTAGTGTTCCAAATACATAGTAGAGCTCGACAAACGAAAGGATGCGCCTGACGCATGATGCGCAGAAACGGATTTTGGTAGGAGGCGTGGTCAACCGGAAGAAATCACCAATCACCAGTCAGGTATTATCTAGTGACAAACGGGGATTCCGAACAGTTTTGACAAAGCTGCACAGTACACGAAGGCCCATGTGAATTCTTTCGTTTGTCGATCTACCTACGTACCAACTTCGTGATGTTTCTTGCAGATGTCGGTCTGTAATCCCCCCTCAAAAAAAGTTGCGCTGCAAGACCTTAGAATTTTTTTCATAAATTTGGTTGTTACTTTTTTGGTAATTTTTTTTATTTTATTTTTTATTGAACTTTATCCGTATAACGGGTATGTTTATCTTCCTTTGTTATAAAAGAAAAGCTTTGTGGTGAGCATGATATGCAGTGTAAAAAAATCAGGGCAATCGTTGCATTCAAGTTTATCAAGTTAATTGTTTGTCTGTCATATATAAATCACATGCGTTATAAAACTCATTTTGGGACAAGAGATAAATTTATATTACACAAGTGATACAACAAGATACAAACTGAAGTTGAAATAAAACAACAACACAAAATAACAGATAAGGATATACAGTAATAATGCGTATACAAAATTTTGTACAAAAGTATACAAATTCAACTTATAAGTACAACAAAGACAAAAGTGGCCATTCACAAAAAAAAAAAAAATTACGGAAGTTTTGCATTGAAATATACTCGCACATAGATCTAAACTATAAAGATTAAACGATTTATTAATTGTTTTGTGTTTAATTCGTAGAACTCCATTTAATTTGTAAAAAAATTAATGTAAATCAAATTTAATAATGTTATTATTAAGTTCTGCAAGTATTTTTAGTTGTTATTATTGTGACAGCTGTTTCGGCGTTTAAGGCCATTTTCAAACTGTCCTAACCTAACAGTTTGAAAATGGCCTTAAACGCCGAAACAGCTGTCATAATAATAACAACTAAAAATACTTGCAGAACTTAATAATAACATTATTAAATTTGATTTACATAAATTTTTTAAAAAATTAAACGGTTTTGTAAATTTACACTTACATTTACAAAATCATTATACAGCATGTTTAAAATCAGTTTAATAATTATACTTTATGAGAATTAACATTTACATAATCATTACACAATATTATTAATTGTTTTTGTGTTTAATTCGTAGAACTCCATTTAATTTTATTTTAAATTTAATTTACATTAAATTTAAAAAAAAAATTACACAACTTGTGAAAAATTAGTTTATTATTACAGACCCGCGTAGTTGATATTTACAAAAATCAGTTTTTTAATTATACTTTATGAGAATTGACATTTACAAAATCATTACACAACGTTTATAAAATCACTTTAATATATGTATTATACTTATATTTTATACTTATACTTTATGAGAAATTCTATTTTTTACTTAAATTATATTTTTTACTTATACTTTGTGAGAAATTCGGGGGAAATAAGCAAAAACTAAGAAAGAAGTAAACCAAAATAGGTCTAGTAAGAAAATATAAGTTAAAATGTGCAGCTTTTGACCTAGTCTCTATGCTTAAGTACCTACCCACACAGACTAGGGTGAATAGAGTGAATAGAAATACGAGGAAAAAACAACCAAAATAGATAGATAATAAGATTAGGTATTTAGATATTTAGTAAAAAACAACCAAAATAGATAGATAATAAGATTAGGAAATGTGTAGGACTTTTTTTTCTTCTTTTTTATATATATATATTTTTTTTTTGTTAAAAAGTATACAATACATTATGCATTGTTTTCATTATATTGTGGGATCTAATGCAGAACCTACAGGACACTTTTAGAAACAAGCATACTTAATATTTAAGATACGTATTTAACATTCACAGTAGATTAACAACTCAATGAATGCATTTGTAATAAAGACATATCACTGGTACATTATAATATAAGTGTACAGAGACACTTATTATAAAGAAACACATCACTGGTACATTATATAGTTATACTTATTACAGAGACACATCACACCATTAATCCTTCAGGTATTGTTTAAAATAATAGAGTTTAAGCATCTTACTTTGAGACCTTTCACACTGGCTTGCATTTTAAATATCGTTGGGTAATTTGTTGTTTTGTGTGAGTTATATTCTATAGCTAAATCTTCACAGACATAACACACACATTTAACTGCCATTTCCTTCCAACATGCTGAGGCATGTAAATACTTCTCTTTACATTTGCATTATGAATATTTCAATCTGATTAAAAATATCGATTAGTAATGTCAATAATAATTATCGATGTGCAAATAAAATTATTTGTACATTTTTAATCATTTTTATGTATAAATGCATTTGCATCCAAGTTCAAGGACAATATGTGACTCATGAGTGATTATTACACATGCAAATAATTTACTAGATTTATTTAAAAAAATTTAAATCCAAATTAAATACTTGCTTTTCTTATCATTGAAGTTAATATTGACAAATATCAAATGAAATATGAAACAGAAAATACACATTAATAAAGGGTAATGGTCGTATCTGGGACTCGAACCCGGGATATCTCGGTCTATCCGGGACCAGCGTTCTAATCAATTGAACTAATGCCAGCTAATTGCTTTCCGCCCTTTTAATCGATATCATTCTTCAATTTAAGACTTGTTAATATCATCTACAATTAATTCCCACATATTTTTGGCTGCTGACTTCCTATATTTTATGTTATTTTTATATATTACACAACGTAGATACATGTATATAACATAATAGAAAGTACATAGTTTCTATATATAAAAACGAATGTTTGTCTGTCTGTACTTGATTTTCCAGAAAATTACTCTACCGATTTCGACGAAAATAGCGCAGTTTGTTCTTATTAGTACCGGGAAGGTTTATAGTAGTGTGAATGAAATCCAATATGTAAAACTGTTGCTATAACGTTTTAAAATTAGTATGAAAAACATTGACCCGCCATGTTTTATTTAGGTTAGCTCATAGCACCACTCTGGTTTATTTAGCTTAGCCCATAGGACCATTCTGGTTAGCCACAGATTACATATTCAAAGGAAGAAAGTTTGTCTGGGTAGAATATTTTCAAATTTGAAAACACAAGTAGGTACCTACTTAATAATAAATAATTGTTTGGAATGAAATAAAATTTTCACATGAATGTTTCTTTGTTTAGAGATAGTAATAGTCGTCACAAAGCATTACTTTCGCTGTTAAATCAATTATAGCACCCAAACGACAAGCAAGAATTCATAACTTTATTCTAAAAAAATAAATAATCCCGAGCAAGGCTGGGTACACATCAGCTAGTATTTAATAAAAGTCATTATTTTGAATTAATTAATTTCCATAGTAGCTAGACATACTCGTATTTATTATGACCATTGCCACATGTTGCCTTTTTAAAGTAGGTGCTATTGATAAATACTTGACTTTCGGCATTCTGTAATGGCCGCCAGCCTGCTTTAACCAGTGTACGGTATATAGTACAGTCAACCAACTTAAATATGTTTAGCTTGAAGTAATCCTACGTGACTAATATGTTATAGTAATAATAATAATAATAACGGTTTATTATCTACATTTTTTAATAACAAAATAACAAATAATTATTTCCCCACTGGGATTTCCCGTGCTGAGGATTTCATTTACAAATTAATAATTTACATTATATTAAATTGATGAATTCTAAAAGTTAAGTGCAGTTGAGTGGTTTCGGTGTTAGTCTGTATTTGGTGTTAATACATATTTTTTTACTTCAGATCTCCCTATGTAACGTATCCAGTGTTTTATTTGATTTTTAAATTTATTAAAGTGCCATAGTATAAGAATTTTTTTCATTGTGCGAAGCGAAGCTAGCAGTCCACAATGGAGTGCTGATACCAACCCTGATGTATGGCAGTGAGGCATGGAATTGGTAGATGAAGGATGAAAGTAAACTGAATGCCGTAGAAATGAGATCTCTGAGACGAATGTGTGCTAAAACCATGTATGAACGTGTGAAAAATATTGAAATTCGTAAAGAATGTAAGGCTGATGTAAGCGTAATGAGTAAGATAAAAAAGGGACGCTTAGATGGTTTGTAAATGTGGAGCGAATGAACGAAGAAAGGAGTGTAAGAAGAATGTATGACGCGAATGTGAATGGAAGAACAATCCGGGGACGCCCGAGGAAGAGATGGCACGATCAAGTGAATCAAATACTCGAGTCGGGCCATGTCAGAAGTCGGAATAATAGAAGAGAATGTATGAGACGATGTATGAATGTGAATGAAGCAAGAAGTGTATGCCAAGATCGAGTTGTTTGGCGGTCTGTCCTCTCTGCCTACCCCTGCGAGGAAACGGCGTGATGGTTAGTTAGTTATGTGTTTTTGACTCTGAAATCTAGTGTTACTAATATGTGTGATTATTTTTATTTCTTGTTGTTTTTTGTATGTATGAATGTAAAGTAGTATTGTTTTAGAGTATAATTGTTTTATTGGCACGATGTTAAGTTTATTGAAGATTTCGTCAGTGCTAGTTCTTAAAGGGACTTTAAGTATAATTTTCATGATGGCTTTTTGTGTTCTATTGAGTAAATTAAGAATATTGTCATTAGCACTGCCCCATCCGATAATACCATATTTTAATAGTGATTGCCAGAGAGCCACGTAGATTTTAATCAAATCTTTTGTACCGAGGACATTCCTGATAGTTTTAGAAAAGTGGATTTTTTTTTAAAATTATTTATTTTAATAATTAATTCGGTCAGTCCAATTTGTACGCCTAGATATGTTATGTGGTTAACATTTGTTCGTGCCATATAACGCGTTATTCAATACTCGATAATCTAATCACGCTGCGGTTCGCAGACTAAATTATTTGCCACGTGATTTTATAAAAACCTTCTATAACCCTGTCAAAAGTCCTCCCAATATTAAATGCATTAGTGAAACGTTTCTTGTTTTATTCAATAGAGAAGTTCTTTGATCTACGTATAAACTTCCTATTGATAGTCAAAATAATAATATCTTAAATTTACCGCAGTCCACTAACTAACTGATGAAAAAACTGGAAATTTACCCGCAAGGGTAGACAGAGAGGGTAAACTACCACACAACTCTGTCTAGACACATTAATACATTCCCCAAATTGAGGCGTAGTCCCTCTGACTCCGGAATATCCCATATGTGTATGTACCTGCACAGAGTTTGTAATCATGGTAGGCATCAGGAAAAACGGCAAATTAATTGACAACTTGTTTTGATTGAAATCCAACATGATATTATCCATATTTCGTTAGTAAAGTTGTTCTAATCAATAGATGTACCAACAGATGGCACTGATTGCCACATTTCCTGGTAATGCCGAAAAGCACCGCTTTTTTGACACTAACACAGAAAAGTCGTCCTTTGACGCACATTCCGCACACATCACACATGTACGTTTGACTATATAGAATACATTCAACATTTGAATATGACGTTAACGCCCTTTTGCAAAATTAGTTACTGCCTTTAACACGTTATGGTGATAAGTGTTTCTTGCTATAATATTTTTATGCGAGTAACGTCGGGTAGGCAGTGCTTCTATATATATCCCATACCTTATAGAGAACGTTTAAGGATGAAGGTGAGTGAATGCCAGTTAAGTAGGAAGAAGAATCCGTGGAATCTCGTGGTTATATTTAATTGGCTTCCTAACTTAGAACGCTCCAAATAACTGCTTCTAAATCTATAACGGATGTCAGTCGGATGGAATAATGATTCACATTCGACTTAAATAATATGGTGAACCCCTTTTGTACGAATGGTTTTGTCGACATTTAAACTTTTAGCCGACGGATTGACGCTGAAGTTTAGATTACTCCTCGCGGCGAAATTATTCTACCCAATTCATGCAACAAATCAGAAATAACAACTAAACAGCCGCCCACCTCCTTTAGGATCTCCCTGTTTTTCCACGAAATCGAGAGTCCCCTTTGTGTGAGCGCTCATCCGTACACGGCTCATTATACGAGCGCCGCTGTGACTGTGTGCGTGAATCCTCCATGACGTGACGTGTTTCGCGATTGTGTCCGTTTTCACAGACACTCTCGCGGTTTGACTCTCACACGCGCGGCCAGACGGGTGTACGTACACGGAGCGTGGCCTTGACAATGAACTAGTCCCGAGCCCGCACCAACATTGGCGTAGACTGCCACACTAAACCACGCATACATATGGTATAACGACACTCTGCACCGTACGTACGCGGTACAGGGTTGTCTGCAGCGAGCTGTTCGATTTGCGCGAGGGACCTTACTTACACAGGGCGGACGGAGACTAGGCGAATCCGCCCCAAGTTGTGGCACGAAGTGAGAAAGGTTTTGTTTTCGGTGCTACTTCTGACGACAATCATCGATTAAATGAAAATGTGGATTTTCAGGATGTTTTCACATTAACGAGAATGTAGGCACAACCCCTGACTCTGAATAAACGGGCGGTCTGTTTGATAGTTTCCCGTAAACCGAAAAGAGCTTCAACAATAGATTAAAAATAATGTCACACCTTACAACTCGACATTTTGATACCCACCATATATCTAATTCCTTAAAACCTTTATCTATTTACATTACATTTTAGCTATTATACTATCAAACATTAGGAGCTAAGGGTGTAAATAATCAAATATAAAGTAGATACAAATAATAACAGAGCAAGAGAATATCATATGACATTATACTCATGGTTTTTCACTGGATACTAAGGGCATTGAATATTGAATAACAAGGAGAAAACCGAGACTAAATACGCTACGGAGGATCAAAACACAAAATGTCCTGAAATTCTGTTTCTAAGTACATGAAGTTATGTTTTATGTTGGACAGGATATTTTGAACAATTTGGTTTTTAAGACCCGTTTGAACTTTGTTAAATTCTGGATGTTAGCAATGGGTATGGTGAAGCTTATTCCAGATGACCGGGCCGGATATACGAACAGTGCGATCATAGTACACGGGTTTATTTGACCGAGAGGGTTCAACGAATCAGTTAGCAGCATTCAAATCCGCTGACCTCAAAGAAAATAATACTGTACTGTAATAATAACTACAACAATACTTTGTGATAAATCGCCTCAAGGAACTGCACAAATATATTTATTATATAAAGAAGAATGTCTCGGGCGGGTGTGTGTTTGTATCTCACCTGCTATTTATATGATCCTATGTATGTATGCTACGTATGGAATGTGTGGGACTGCGCCAACCTTCCCACATACGGGAATAAACACTTATTATTATAAAACAAATCAAAACATAAGCCATGCATCTCACTAGGACAGTCCCGTGTTGAGATGAGCAGCAACACAATTTAATGAAACGATGTAGACCTACATCTTCTTCTATTTTCTGTCTCTTCTGCCATATAAAGAAGAATGTTCCTCTGGCGGGTGTGTTTGTATCTCACCCGCTATTTATATGATCCTATGTATGTATGTTATGTATGGAATGTGACTGCGCCAACCTTCCCACATACGGGAATAAACACTTATTATTATAAAACAAATCAAAACATAAGCCATGCATCTCACTAGGACAGTCCCGTGTTGAGATGAGCAGCAACACAATTTAATGAAACGATGTAGACCTACATCTTCTTCTGTTTTCTTGTCTCTTCTATTATATAAAGAAGAATGTCTCGGGCGGGTGTGTGTTTGTATCTCACCTGCTATTTATATGATCCTATGTATGTATGCTATGTATGGAATGTGTGGGACTGCGCCAACCTTCCCACATACGGGAATAAACACTTATTATTATAAAACAAATCAAAACATAAGCCATGCATCTCACTAGGACAGTCCCGTGTTGAGATGAGCAGCAACACAATTTAATGAAACGATGTAGACCTACATCTTCTTCTGTTTTCTTGTCTCTTCTATTATATAAAGAAGAATGTCTCGGGCGGGTGTGTGTTTGTATCTCACCTGCTATTTATATGATCCTATGTATGTATGCTATGTATGGAATGTGTGGGACTGCGCCAACCTTCCCACATACGGGAATAAACACTTATTATTATAAAACAAATCAAAACATAAGCCATGCATCTCACTCTAGGACAGTCCCGTGTTGAGATGAGCAGCAACACAATTTAATGAAACGATGTAGACCTACATCTTCTTCTATTTTCTTGTCTCTTCTATTATATAAAGAAGAATGTCTCGGGCGGGTGTGTGTTTTGTATCTCACCTGCTATTATATGATCCTATGTATGTATGCTATGTATGGAATGTGTGGGACTGCGCCAACCTTCCCACATACGGGAATAAACACTTATTATTATAAAACAAATCAAAACATAAGCCATGCATCTCACTAGGACAGTCCCGTGTTGAGATGAGCAGCAACACAATTTAATGAAACGATGTAGACCTACATCTTCTTCTGTTTTCTTGTCTCTTCTATTATATAAAGAAGAATGTCTCGGGCGGGTGTGTGTTTGTATCTCACCTGCTATTTATATGATCCTATGTATGTATGCTATGTATGGAATGTGTGGGACTGCGCCAACCTTCCCACATACGGGAATAAACACTTATTATTATAAAACAAATCAAAACATAAGCCATGCATCTCACTAGGACAGTCCCGTGTTGAGATGAGCAGCAACACAATTTAATGAAACGATGTAGACCTACATCTTCTTCTGTTTTCTTGTCTCTTCTATTATATAAAGAAGAATGTCTCGGGCGGGTGTGTGTTTGTATCTCACCTGCTATTTATATGATCCTATGTATGTATGCTACGTATGGAATGTGTGGGACTGCGCCAACCTTCCCACATACGGGAATAAACACTTATTATTATAAAACAAATCAAAACATAAGCCATGCATCTCACTAGGACAGTCCCGTGTTGAGATGAGCAGCAACACAATTTAATGAAACGATGTAGACCTACATCTTCTTCTATTTTCTTGTCTCTTCTATTATATAAAGAAGAATGTCTCGGGCGGGTGTGTGTTTGTTTTGTATACGAATCTACAGTTTTGACCTTAGAAAACCACCCCGTCCCCCTTTCCTACCCCTTAAAGCAGAATTTTGGTATTTCTTAATGAAATTTTGCCCACTTGACATTCAAAATAAGACGAAAATTATTGGGTAGGGGTAGGGTTAGGGTTAATACATCATCAAAATTTTACTCAAAACCGTACATGACCCCGGGTAACGCCGGGTATTTCAGCTAGTACAAAAATAAAAAAAAAAAAAAAAACAAAATGAATATATATTTATTGTTGATTATTAGGAACATTTAACAGAGTGGTAACACATATTGATAGAAGCAAAGTAAAAGTAAGGGACATTTAATAAATGTTCTCATCTTGTGTTGAGTTTTATATGTACTTTGCAAGGCGTTTTCCTACTGCTAACTATGGGTAAGCTTCTACTAATCCTGTCCGCAAGGGTAGCCAACAGCAGAACGATGGTACAACCCCATACTTTATTAATAATTCTTTGTTGTTTGTATTACTAAACTCAAAACTCATCCTTTCAGACAATAATATCCATAAATTGAAGCCGGTTAGTGCTTAACCAAAGTCACTTATAGGATAAGTAAAAAAAATCACACATCGGTGCGACAAACAATTTTTTTATACTATGGTTCTTAACTCTACAATAAAATTCCACTATCCTTTAAAAATCACAACAACCATAATACATTTAAAAATCTAATAAAACACTGGATACGTTACATGGGGAGATCTGAAGTAAAAAAATATGTATTAACACCAAATGCAGACTAACACCGAAACCACTCAACTGCACTTAAAACACCTCACCTTAAAATTATTATTTTTTATCAATCACATCAATTTAATTTCATATTTTGCAAAAGAAACCTTCGCGCGGGAAATTCCAGTAAATATATAATTATTTGTTGTTTTGTTATAAAATAATAAGATTATTATTATTATTATTATCATATTATTTTCCCTTTCTCGAAGTGCCTCCGTTTTACCACCAAATCTCGTCTCTAACCGAAGTTGAAGACCGCCGTACCATATTTTATTTTCTCTTTCCCACAAGTCGCGTTCTTTTCATAGACTCTCGAATGTTTTTTGGAATGCTTGTCGGTTAGTGCCAATCTCCTAAACTGCAGTAGAGTAATAAATACATTATGAGTCATTTTCTTTTTCGCTTCTACGCCTATTTATCTGATTCCTCCATCCATGATAATATATTCATCTACCGAAAGTTGGAATTGTATTAAATTCACCATTCTAAAAATATATATAAACTTCAATGGTCCTCCGAATGGAAAATATCTTCTCTAACAAAAGATCATCAGGACTCATTAATACTACCTTTTATTCCTGTCAAGCCTTGTTCTCATAAATACACTTGCATGCTAAAAACATATATATTTCTTCCATAACTCGAATGACACTAGGTCACACTTCTTGTCTTATGGTAGTCATCTTGCCAGATTCCACATAGTCAGCTCGCCTTACTGTGATTGTGCGTCAGACCATAATTTCTTTGACTGTCCTATCAATGACCAATTTCCAAACTTTATGCATGAATTGGTAAAACTTTAAATTGAACTCCCCACCAGTATTCCCTGCCTTCTAAGTCTCAACTTCCCCCAAATTAACAATTTATTAGCAAAGTATATTTATAAAAATGGCATTCAAATTTAAGTCATTGGGAATTAAAAATACACGAATTTACACTGTATCGTATTTGCTTCAATTTTATTTGCCCAAATATTATATCCTGGTTAAAAGTAACTAATTTTAAGAACAATCTGTACTATTAAAATCTAACTGATTAAACATGGCCAAGATCGCTCTTAATGAGTTAGAGTCATAAAATATATAAAAAAAAACTAATTTTCATGGTGCTGTAGCCATGCATTATAATCCGGATAAATTATATTTATACCCAGGCCACATTCAATTCAAAACTTTTTGGATCTACTTTGTTTTTAAATTATCTTTCACAGTCCGCGACATCTCTAAATGTGTAAAAAAAGTGTACAACCTAAATTCTCACTACGGATATAAATGAAGCACGGAAAGCGTCCCCTGTGTGGGATGCGCAGTGGATACATTCGTCTCTACTTTTCTCTGTCTTAAGAATGGCCCCAAACCCCACACTGCAGGTTGCTAACTCAAGCAATACTACGAATGATTTATCTGTAAATTCTGTATGTTAGAAAAATGTGTAAAGTTTCAAAAGACAAATATCATCAAAGCGTAATCTTTAAATTCTATGAAATACATCACAAAATATCTGAAAATGTGTGCAGTTTGAAAACCAGTGAGAGCAATTTTGAACGTTTTCACAGAATTTAAAATCTTTAGGATTATTGTCATTTGAAACTTTATACATTTTCCTAATTTAAAGAATTCACAGATAAATCATTCGTAGTATTTCTAGAGTTAGCAACCTGCAAAATCTGTATTTTTAGGAGCTGACCGAAAGTTATAATTTATTTTGCAGCATTGTTAACCGCTCCTGGGGAAATTGTGTTATTGTCTCATAGCGGTGCTGCGTTTTTAAATTGTATGGTTCATGTTAAAAACTGCGGGATTAACTGATCACAGACTGGTCGGATAATAACTGGTCCTGTGCGCTGCCAATGCACACACCCCGGCCACTTTGGCCGGAGTTTTAGAATTCTTACCCCTTTTCTCCGAATAGCGGTATTATGGAAATTCTTTTTTTTTAGATTTTAATTTGTGCACCTCAATTTGGTATTAAGGCATTCGTCGACCTATCCGGCAGAGCGATAAACTACTTGACTCTGGATATGGAGATTACGAATATATCTTAATAGCTAATTACAAAAAAAGTATTGAATTTATTTAACAAAAACTACTCAACTCAATAGAGAAAAATTCCTTGTGTTTGAGTTGGGGAGCAGCGCCATGAAGCGACAGTAATTATGCATGTGGTGTTTTTTTTCTGAAACTCTTGTTTATATCATTCCGTGTTACATGTTTTGTGTAATTGGATAATGGGCTGTCGATAAAAAAATAAGTAAAAAAAGAAATAAAATTATTATATGAAATTGATTGAATAATCTCTGTATCTAGACTGTCTAATGTCTAATTTGTTTTCCTTTTTCTTTCAGGTAAGTGTCTTCCCACTTTCCGTGAGTGTTTGGAATTCCTGCATTGATTGGTATGTATTGGTGCATTTGTGTATAAGTGAGAAGATTATATCATTAAGTATAGCATTTTGTTTCCTTTCTTACTCTGTGAACGAACGAACCCAGACCGTTTCTACTTCGCGTTTGGAAAAATTAAGCATGATTATAAATTAATAAATCTGAAACGAAATATGAAACACTAAAAGTCACAGAATATAAAAAGGTATCAGTCAAATCTGGGAATCGAATCCGTGACCTCTGTCTCACCGGGACAACAGCCACTGAGCTAATGAGAACTTATTATTTAACGTTATTTTTATCGATATCATACTTCAATTTTTAAACTTACCAATTATAGTTAATGCTTTAATAATAATAATTGGATGATTTGTATAGCGCCATTTTTGCGAAAAATCACCTCAAGAGCGCTGTACAAATATTACTTCCTATTCTTTATCTAATTATGTACACACAGATGCAGAAAAACATACTTACTTGGGGCAGGTCGCTTCAGGTGAACACAGTTTTATTAGAAAATTTAAGCATAGAGATGATATGATCTTTACAGTTCAAATTTTCCGAGACACTATTCAGTTTGCAATTGTGTTCGGGTAGAACTTTGTAAACATCATTAAGATAGCTGCCAATAATATGAGATTAAAAGTGGAAAATAATATTCACAAATCTTGAATTTGAGATATGATATCGATGAAGATGACATAAATTGAACTGGTCTCATTAGCTAAGTTCGTTGAGCGTTGCCCCGGATAGGCAGAGGACCTGGGTTCGAATCCCAGATGAGACTGAAATCTTTTTATTTTCTGTCCTTTTTTTCCGGTTTCGTCTTTCATTTACGATATGTTAATATTATTTTCTTCAATGATTAACACGTAATACCCGGAGGTTCAAAATAAAACACATTCGGCGATGGTGGATCCAGATTGACCCGGCTGAAATGATGAAATTAAAAGGCTTTTTTATGCATTTTTCGTTCATATCCTTTCTTTTATATGATATTATATAATTCCTCATAAACTCATAACATATCCCTTGTGTTTCTTGTATAAAGATAGATGTTTTAGAAATTAGTATTCCGTAAATGTTGCGGTTCTTCGATATGCAGCAGCGCGGGCATACCACGCGAGAGCAAAACCACGACTAAAATGGTCGCGTCTTGAGACAACCGCCGCCGATGGTCAGTGGAATGAAGAGGGTAGTGCGGGAGGGGGGGGTAAGGACTCGACCCAGGAAGTCAGTGGAAGCGAACATTTTGTTTCTATATTTATTAACATTTTCGGGAAATCGATGGTGTGCATTTACAAGTATATCTTGTTTTATTTAAAATACCAGAAATAAAATCACTTATTCAATTCTTCCTTGTTGTTGTACCTCTAATAGAAAGATGTGTAAAAATAAAATAAATTAAATTTATAGGCATATTATATGATGATTGCTTATGAAAATATTAGAAAATATTATATAATGGCGTTCTTATTTGAGTATTTAATTTTCTCACACATTTATTTGTCACAATTAAAACCATTGAATGACATACATTTTAGTTAAAAATACTAAAACTTTTATTTTTCAACAAAACAAATTTAAATTAACAATTTTCATTAAAAAATTAAAGGAATCCGGAATTTGACAAGTCGATCTGCAACGGATTCACTCAGATTTCCTACACTAACTGCATTATCACTTCCATTTTCACTTTCAGATATTTCCTCTAGTAATATGTCTTCCGGATCACTTTCAAATTCTGGATCCAATGCTTCGAATTCCAAGTCGGCATCATCACTGATCTCACTGTTAAGTAGCTTTTCAATCTCATTATCAGCTAAATAATGTTGCCTTGCCATTGCGTTAGTACGGTACGAAATAAAAAAATTAAAACACATACTAGAAATGTGCCCGAATGGTTGACAACATCTGCGTGTTAAGGACTGCGAGAGACAAAGACGGAAGGATAGAGCGAGAGATATACTGTTTCGTCGGCTGCTCAAATTCAACTGAGAAGAGATCGAGTTTTTGCGTGTTTTTATATATAATTATTCTTATAACTTATTTAAAACGTGTCCAATTTTAATCATTTTTGAGTCGAGATGTGGGTAAATATTTAATAAAAGAATAGA
The DNA here is from genome assembly GCA_022606495.2 of Halesus radiatus. NCBI lineage: Eukaryota > Metazoa > Arthropoda > Insecta > Trichoptera > Limnephilidae > Halesus > Halesus radiatus. The sequence continues at coordinate 492,728 of JAHDVE020006182.1, forward strand.
CAAGAGGAAATTAGCCTAAACGTAATATTTGCGGCAAAATCTTTTATTTAAAAAACACTGGGTCAAATCAGACCCATCACCGGAGTCGAGGTGTTAAATATTACAATGAGGTTTTTAAATCTCAATAAAAAGAATAATAATTAAAAATTGAATTAACTTTTTTTTTTACATATTTAGTTATTTGCAGTGATCTCGTTTCTTCTCTATTCAGTCTTCATTTTCGACTTTTATCTGCCAGTTCCTCACCTCACAAGATGATTGATAAAATCATAGATGTTTCCTAAAATAACGAACATTGAATTTTGTATGTTTTTCGTTTTCATCAAAATGGATCGCTTTGTCCACCAAAGAATCTCCAGTCTCCCGCAAAACCCTATTCCAGGAATCGAGGCTTTTTCCACATTCGCGTATTTTGTAAATGCAGTGTCTTTAGTGACCCAGTCTCGTGCGTGGGGGTCGCCACGGAGTAGTTTAGTATGCAAATCATTTGTTACACGCGATTTGTTTATTTGGAGACATCGCGTCACCGTCACTTGCATCGACACATCCCAAAAGAGTATCTCCCGTCATCAGCGAACGACGAACAATGCAACGCGTTTTGTAATGCACACTGAATTTAAATAAATTAAACATTTTTTAAAACATTTAAATTCTTTGCATCAATATAGATACCTAACTTATTCAAAAGTTCTTCGTCGAATGTTCACAAATTGCAAAATGATAATGGATGTAGTATTGCATCATAGGGAGTGACAATATAATGTGTTTATTTATTTTTAGGAATTTTAGATTATTATCTAATGAGCGATCCAAGATTATAACTACATAGAGTTTTTAAACCGTAAAGTAATGTTAAACGATATTTTTTAAAACAGTAGCATAAAATAGAAAACTAAAACAATATAAAATATTGTAACACAAATCAGTAAACCTGTTTTATCCACGGTACAATAATTAATTGTAGGATTCATCAAAGTGATGGTATAGATGACCATTTACTTTATAAATATAGTCGGAAAATATATCGACAATCTAAACTTGTTGCCCAGATCATGCATTCTATTTGTTAGTGAGTGTGACTGATAGTTGGCTGTGTATGTGTTGCAGAAAATTGTTACATTTTGTCTTGTGTTCTTCGTCGGTACATGTAATTTAATAGCGGCAACGATGGCAGGGCTGTCAATTAGGTGGTTAATAACTCTATATAATACAACTAGGTCTGAAATAATTCTCATGTCAGACAGCGTAATCAGGTGAAATCGATTCATCAAGTTTTATAATAATCGCATATTTTGAGCTTAAAATGTATGTACCCAAGAGATTTGTGCTTAACCCGTTCTATGTTCTTAGAGTGTACCTTATATAAAAGGGATCAGATAGGTGAATTGTACTCCACTTGTGTTAATTCAGGGGAAGGTTGATGGAAATGTAGAACTGCACTCGTACCAGTTTGCTCGTAGATCTAGAAGCCGTGATAAGCGGCGTTTGTCTTCCGTTAATCTTTCCCAGGATTACCAGTGATGCCATTGTTCATGAATTTTATTTATGTCCGCGCCAGTAAGTCCTCGATCTGCCCAAGTTTGTAAATTTTGGACTTGGGATTGATGGATTGAATATATCGAGAATGTCTTGACGTGGATAAAACTAGATAAATACACTATCATCTGTATTTCTGATGAATAATACAAATGGTCTAGCGAAGCTTGAATCTCTTTACAGTAAGACAATGAATGCTGTTGTTTACTGAGAATTTCGTCAGAAAAGAAGTAATTAAATATTATTAATAAACAAATATTGTTCTTAAATAGCTGTTTTTTTAATTTATTTTCACATTAATAACTATATTTATAATATATATAATAATAATAATAATAACTGTATTTAGAATATTGTTAACATACATTTTAATAATAATAACTATATTTAGAATATTCATAATATAAATTTTAATAATAATTACTATATTTAGAATATCCATAATATCAATATTAATAATAGTAACTATATTTAGAATATTCTTAATAGAAATTTTAATAATAATTACTATGTTTAGAATATTGTTAATATAAATTTTAATAATAATCACTATTATATTTTTTTATGCCTTGTTTTTTTCTTGATTTTATTTATATTGATCATAAAAAATATTTTCTTTTTTAAATTTCTAGTACACATTTATTATTTAATATTTTATAATGATTTTTTATTTTTCAACAATTTTTAACATTTTTAATTAATTACTTGCCTACTTTCTTCACTTACTGTTAATTTTTGATTATCTTTGTAATTCGTCTATTCTTACATTATTATTTTCTATTTTTATCATTTGTCTATACTTGTCATTATTTTTAGTATACTGTGTATCCTGATGAGGAAAGCTTCGCTTTCGAAACATGTTGATATTCAAATATTAAAAACGGTGTTGTAGACAAAGTAATTCATATTAATTTATTAAAAATAAGTTTTATTTATGCAGGTTTATTAAGTTTTTAATGTGATTAGAATCAATAAATTTAATAATATTTTACTTGTACTTCGTCGGGTTTCGTAAAGTTCCACGGTTTATCGGCACTCAGTTCTGTATCGCTTATACCTTATAATGATAATTTTATTGATTGTTTAGCGGTAGAGTCTGATATTATGAGTCGTTACACGTGCAAGTTGAATTCGATGGTAAGACATACGTAATCGTACAAATTAAAAACGAAAAAAAACCTGTTAAGTTTTTACAGTGGAATCCGCCAAAATAAACTGCTAATAGAAATACATACGAGGTGTGTTCAAAAGAAAAGGTGAATTTTGAATTTTCGCGGGCTGTGTACATTCGATTATCGATTTTTTTTGTTATATTGGTACACATATGTTTATCATATGTTAGCATTATCAGCCATTTTGGAGCAGTGGTTTGTTTTTGACAACTGGAAAGGTTAGTCACGTTATGTTTTTCTTCGATTTTTTACTAAAAAAAAATTTTGTAAAAATCGAAAAACATCGATTTTTTGGATTTTTTGAAGAAATGCTGATAAGGACATAGAAAACAAAGCAAATCTAAAATTTCACTTTAATCGGACTGATGATGCCCCAGAAAACGGCTATCAAGTTCCGACCAAAAGTAGGAAATTCCTCCATAGGATTAGCAATTATTAACAATTTTTTTCTAAAAAGTTTGAAGAAAAGCTGATGAAGACATAGAAAATAAAGCGAATCTAAAATTTCACTTCAATCGGACTGATGATGCCTCAGAAAACAAGCCTAAATAAAAAATCGAAGAACACCCAAAAACGTGACTAACCTTTCCAGTTGTCAAATACAAACCAGTGATCCAAAATGGCTGATAATGCTAACATTTGATAAACATATGTGTATCAACATAACAAAAAAAAATCGATAATCGAATGTACACAGCCCGCGAAAATTCAAAATTCACCCTTTCTTTTGAACACACCTCGTATTTGTAATAAATACTTCCTCGATTGGGGTTTTTATAAAATCGTTGACTCCATGGTCGTGGGGTAAGGATCTTGACTACTAATCTGGAGGTGGCGAGTTCGAATCCTGGCGTACGATAGTAAATTTCACATTTAATTTATATAAAATAATATACACGGTGTCCGGAAACTAGTGGTGCAAGCGGGAAACTTGCGAACCTACAAGTTAGTTGAAGTCATATTTAGGTTATCAATTGTTTATGCGTTTAATTCGTAGAACTCCCACCTTGGAAAAAGTTAAATCATATAAATAAGTCGTCGCAATATGGATTAACCGTAGTTTTAAAATGGCCTTGAACGCTGGAACAGCTGTCACAATAATAAAAACTAAAATACTTGCAGAACTTCATAATAACATTATTAAATTTGATTTACATTATTTTTTTTTGAAAATGTAGGAGACCTAATATATATATATATTTTTTAATTTCTATTTTTAGAATATAATTCACAAACAGAAGAAAGGAAAGCGAGTGTTTTCGGTAGCCCGGCGCAAAAGAATTGAGATAAATACAATACCAATATTCTGTATCTCGCGTTATTTTTTTTCCATAATCTCTCAGATTGTTGTGTGCGCTGTCGCATCATAAAATAACTTGACCTATGGCAATATGTTTTCGCGTTGTTTTTGTCTTTGACAAGTACCTACCCGTATCTGGTAGAGCAGATTTAATAAAACTTGTTTTCATTATTAGATACGTTGTAGTTTATTGAGGAAAAAAAAAACTTGTGTGCATTCAAACTGGTTTGGAGAGAATTTGGACACTAGAGAATGTCAGCCTTGCAAGAAAGAAAAATAAAGAGGGAATTAATTGTACTGTGTATTCGTGCGGCAGCTTGAAAGAAGTTTTTGTGTGCAGCATGTGTGCTGTCGGGTGTGTTACGATGGTTCAACACATCTATGAAGCACGAAGTACGAAAAACAAACCAAAAAATTACCCCGAAAACCTAATTAATCATTTTTTTACTATTTTATGAAGCTATCACTTTGCGGTTATCCATTATAATTAAATGCAATAATCAAACATTGTTTTAAGCACTTTTATTTTTAACGCCGTCCGGTTTCGGAACAACCGTTCCATCATCAGGGCAAAATATATATTAAACAATATTACAAAATTATTTCAGAACAAACATATTAATTAATTGATAAACTAAAGTTCTTAAAAACTTAAGACAAGATTTTTGTGCATAGCGCAAAGGGTAACAATTATTTTTATAAACAATAATTATTAGCCTGAAAACACTCATCCAAATTGAAAAAAACCTTTCCGAGCAAAGATAAATGTCGCCGACAGGACTCGAACCTGCACCCTTCTGATGTCCGGTCAGATGCTCTACCGTTGAGCTACGTCGGCTTATCGCAAACCCGCCAAGTTAATCAATATATACTAGTGTTAATTAATTAATTATTGTTAGTTAATCAATTTTACTTGTGTCGGCGACATTTATCTTTGCTCGGAAAGGTTTTTTTTTTTTTTTTCAATTTGGATGAGTGTTTCAGGCTAATAATTATTGTTTATAAAAATAATTGTTACCCAGCACGCTTTAATACTTTTTAAAAATCTTGTCTTAAGTTTGCCCAGAACTTTAGTTTATCGAATTAATAAATATTTGACAAGTCAAAGCAATTTTCACCAATAAAATGTAGACATAATTTGTCTCGACGCCATCTTGAGGATTTAGCCGTTACAAGCCTCTCTCATACTAATAAAGTTGGTTGTTTACAGGTGAAAACAATAAAAAAACATGGTAATGGAATGGAACACTAGTATATATTGATTAACTTGGCGGGTTTGCGATAATCCGACGTAGCTCAACAGTAGAGCATCTGACCGGACATCAGAAGGGTGCAGGTTCGAGTCCTGTCGGCGACATTTATCTTTGCTCGGAAAGGTTTTTTTCAATTTGGATGAGTGTTTCAGGCTAATAATTATTGTTTATAAAAATAAACATATTAATGTTAAGAGTATTATTCCCCGTATTTTTATCAAAACTGAAATAATATGATTTGCGAATTCGGAAAAAATATTATTTTCGAGATATCATACATGTTGTTTGAAGAGTTTTAATCACTGTACTTTTGTTACTAATTGTCTAGAAATTCTAATGCCCAAGAAAAACGTACATGTTCGATTCAAATATTGAAATTACGGCTTGTTTTTCCGATATAAAATGAGGAACAGTCGTTACAATTTAGTTTATATATATCCTAGTGAGTCAATTTATGGTTTTTGTCTTTAGTTTATCTCAAAAAATTTCCAATATTTAAAATTCCTTTCATTATAATACTGTCATTTATCAACAAAATATGGACTACAAATGGGAACCCCTACTAGTCCTCTAATTGCTGATATATTTATGAATAATTTGGAACCAACTGTTTTAAATTCTACATCCGAAATTTTATGTATATAGTTTTTTCGTACTTTTAATGATTTTATCATTTTTAAAAAGTCTGTCGGTTCATACATGTGTTGATTTATCATGGAACCGTTGCGATTTGACCTAACTTTAGACACGCCGATTATTCCCATCTCATTATTGTTTATCTGAAGCGAGATTTAGACAACTCTGCTTTGTGCGAGAGAGCCGAATTCCTTTGGCCTTGAACGTCTTGTAGAAAGTATCAAAAGCAACAGTGCAAGCGCTCACGAAAATAAAAATAATCAGTTTTTTCTGCGCTACGAGTGTTGGAACTCCCGCGTATGTATACAGGGAATTTCGCGGTAGTGTGTAAATAAATATTGAAGTTGGCTGCAACACAGATAAGACCATGTTTAGCGCGTTATATAAATGCTCACTATCAACCGAATGCAAGGTGAACGTTCTCTCGGTTTATTACGTGTTTCACAGAATTCTAAGGTCAAGCGAATTTGGCACCGAGGATGTTATTTAGTTTCTTCTTCTGTACATTGAAGTGTTTTCCTCTGTTTCCTCTATGCGTCTGTTTTCCTCTGGTTATCACCGGGCAATCTCCCCCCTGCACGCTGCATCCCGGAACAGCTCGGTGGATTGCACTCGACACATTGTACAGTTTTCCCCTGGTTATCACCAGGGCAATCTCCCCCCTGCACGCTGCATCCCGGAACAGCTCGGCGGATTGCACTCGACACATTGTACAGTTTTCCCCTGGTTATCACCAGGGCAATCTCCCCCCTGCACACTGCATCCCGGAACAGCCCGGCGGATTGCACTCGACACATTGTACAGTTTTCCCCTGGTTATCACCAGGGCAATTTCCCCCCTGCACGCTGCATCCCGGAACAGCTC